>CM051235.1:40514481-40884481 GCA_027917425.1 Gastrophryne carolinensis | reverse complement strand
AAGGCAGGAGTGAGTGCCTCAGCCCAGATAAAATCTTTTAATTTCTCAGAAAGCAACAGAAACAGAGCTAAAAGGTCTAAAATGTCTGCTAAAAGGCTCAGCATGGGAGCAGAGTTCAACCTCAAAGAGACAGGAGTGAGCACCAAGATAGAATCCTTCAACTTCTGCAAGAGTACAATTAATGGAGCTTATAAGTCTGAAATGTCTGCAAACAGTCCCAGGGTGGGCATAGAAGCTCACCCCAGTGGGAAAAGCGTGAGAGCCTTAGCCCAGGCAGAATCCTTTAGCTTCTCTAAGAGAACCAGTAAAGAAGCGTATAAGTCTGAAGAGTCTGCAAATGGTCCCAGGGTGGTCATAGGAGCCCACCTCAGTGAGAAAAGCGTGAGAGCCTTAGCCCAGACAGAATCATTTAGCTTCTCTAAGAGAACCAGTAATGAAGCATATAAGTCTGAAGTGTCTGCACATGGTCCAAGGGTGGACATAGAAGCTCACCTCAGTGAAAAAAGCGTGAGAGCCTCAGCCCAGGCAGAATCCTTCAACTTCTCTAAGAAAATAAGTAACGGAGCGTATAAGTCGGAAATGTCTGCAACAGGTCCCAGGGTGGGCATGGCAGCTAACTTTGGTGAAGGTGGAATAGCAGCCTCAGCCCAGGTAGAAACCTTCAACTTCTCCAGCAGCATCAGTGACGGTGAGTTGTCAGCTAAAGGGCCCAGCATGGGTGTGGAGACCAATGTCAGAGAGTCAGGATCTGGTGTCAAGTTTAAAGCTGAGCTGTTCAGTGCCTCAGCCAGTGCAAAGGGGGTCAGTAGCACAATAGGTCTGTCTGCTGATACAGGTTTCTCAGCGGGCTCAGATGGAGTTGAGGTATCAGTGATGGGCACGGGTTTCAGCCTCGGGTCCAATATTGGTTTTAAAGTACTGGGCACTGGAGTTAATATCAACCTAAAGTCTATTTTTGATTTCTAGTTTTCTTTATCCAGTGCCCTCGTGTGCCTCCCACCAACTCTTCCTCTGCCACTAACCAGCAGATCATTTGTTATGCAATAAAGAAGAACACAAAAGATACAATAAATAAAAGAATCATTATCCTTCAAGGAACATGAACACTACTGCGCAGGTCACCGACTGAGAGTCCCCCTTCTTTGCTGCAAAGCTTTATGCTTCATGGTCAATATACATTATGACCCTCAGGTTATATTAAAAGGATAACTCTGGGCAACTGGTGCGTAACTATGGGGGTGCAGGGGGTGTGACCGCAGAAGGGCCTAGGAGGGGCCCCATGATTTTTGCCCCCCCAGCTTATTAATCATATTTGTGCAAACTTCACATAATTTAAGTAAGTAAGCGCCATTTGTCTAGACTGTTTACATTTTTTGGTGTTTAGCTGCATCCGAATAAATTAAAGGACAAAAAAAGGCTGTATGAGCCTTGAAAGGGCCCCATTTAATGTTCACACCAGGACCCTGTCTCATTTAGTTACACCACTGCTAGGCAAGATTATTATTTCTTAATTCCTAAGCCCCTTTAAACATTATTTCATGCATGTGTTGTTACTAGTATTTCTTTAATGTGTTTGATTGCATGTTCTGCCTACAGTGAGGTATTGGGGAGGAGGAGGAGTGAATGAAGGAAGTAGATATTACTGCTTTTGTCTCACTTCAGGGATAAGTTAAAGCAGACCATAAGCGACGAGAAGTCGCTCGGTATACTCACCTCGCCAACGAGCACATGCATTGCTGGCGGTGACATCAATTGTATCCTTTTCAGCCGCCCTGGACACACCCTATTCTAGTAATCCTGGTAAACGTCTTGCGGTACCAGCTTGCAGGACTTCTAGGTCAAGGTTTCTTTCCTTTGGCTGTCCACACCCTTAACAAGGGCCAGGCGTCATAAGCCCAGGCTCAAAGGACTTGTACTAGATGGTATCACTTGCACTAAGTAAGAACCCCTGTATATCTTGTTCACCACTATACCCAATGAAGTTTGTATCTCTGTTTCAATTTCTATGTAACTGTAGTTATCTGTTGCACTGTGTATATGCCAAAAATAATTCCTTGATCATCTAACGATGTACTTGGTGAACAATAAATTGAGTTGAATTGTATGCCCCAAAAACCACCCCTAAAATATAGTGAAGTCACAGCGGCTTGCAGTGCTTAATGGAGACAAGCCTGCTGGTTAGCTTAGTGGGCCACGTTTGCTCCATGGTAATGCCAGAAAGCTGAGTTTCCAAGGCAAACCGTGGGGATAAACACAGTGGGGCATGCTCTGCCTGAGAGCAACAACACCCGGAACAGTGAAATTCCCAGGTATTGTCCCTCTTAGGTAGCCAAGTTATCTTGCTGCAGCTTTTGAAAAGCACGGAGCAAAATATTCAGGGTGATTAGTAGCTTGCTGGATCGAGAGCTACGATTGGATCAATTGGTGGCCTTATTAAATGAATCCACAGTGAACATTAATGGATAGAAACATAGAAACATAGAAGGTTGATGGCAGAAGGAGAGCATATGGTCCATCTAGTCTGCCCTTATGTGTATATTGTATGTACTCTTTATCCTAGGATAGATGTGTGCTTATCCCAGGCATGTTTAAATTCAGTGACTGTTGATTTTTCAACCACCTCTGCTGTAAGTTTGTTCCAGGGATCTACTACATGCGAAACAAAGACACAAAGACACAAATGCGAAACAAAGACAACTAATTTATCATATTTGTACATCTGCAAAAACGGTGATCGCTAAAGCATGGGAAAACCCCCACTCTGGAGTTCGGGGAATTTAAGAACAGAGTAAATAATACCATGGCCATGGAAAAACTTTCTGCCATACATAGTAACAAATTGGAGGAGTTCCGAGAAGTGTGGGATCCGTGGGTTAATGAATTGTCATTACCTGTGTCATTTGATCGACACCTATTAATAGTCTGATAGTCTGAGACGAGGGCACTATAATCTCTTTTCTCTACCTCTTCCCTTCCCTCCTCCTCCCCCCCTTTTTTCTTAAATTTTTAATACAAGTGTGTTTCATAGTGGATGACTAGAGACGAAATTACACAATTTAAAATGTTAGTGTTTGTAAGCGGTTAACAGTTAAGTTGATTTGGTTTTGATTTATATTGCCAAACCAGGCAGGCACTTTAAATGTATTTAGGTACTTCAGTTCTTATTGCATATTCATTATATATATAGATATTAAAAGAAACGTGTTTTGTGATATAAGTACTTAGAGATGTATAGAAGTAATTACTATTTCTTATTATAAAAATTGTATGTTATTTTTATCTGCTGTCACAACTTCTAAGGTCAGGCCATTTTTTGCTACAATAAAAAATTATTGAAATAGAAAAGCACTGAGCACCTAGCCTCCTTAAAAGCCACCCTCAGATAGCCCTGAATCATCTGTAGCTTTCGGTGGCTTGTCCTAGAAGCCATGTGACCACTGCCATCCAATCTTGCTTACCGCCCAGCCTGTAGCGACATTCATTTTATCAATGAAATCTTGCTGACAGTAATTGATTCAACTGTCATACGATCTGATAAACCATGGATGGCAGCGGGAATTTTCACCATGAATTCTTGCTTCAATCCTCGGCTCCGAGAACAACTTTGAAGGAGCTCTGAATCAGATGAGTTGCAGAAAAATCTCGCCAGCAAGTTGCATTGAGGACCCCGGCGAGATTTTCGGTAAAGGCTCTGATTTAACCCCAGGTGATAAAACTCACTCAAGTTTTAGGCAAGAAAACTGCTATATGCACTTATTCATCAAGCGATAGCGCCAGGTAGTGTCCGACGAGCGCCAGGTAGCGGCAGCTAACGGCGACTACCAACTCAAGTACGCCCGGCGGCGGTCACAATGACGCATTTATCAAGCAAAATGAGGCTAGCGCCGGCGAGAGCGCCGGCTAGCGCGGCATTCATCATGAAGCCGCCTGGACCGAACAGCGCCGCTGCAAATTCCCTCACAGCGCCAGGTATGAGCTGTCGCTCCCTGGCGATGTCCAATGCATTTCAATGGAGCAATCTATAATAATTCATGATTAATTGGTAATAATTTTTTTTTTGATTTTTTTAATGTCAAAAAATCGGAGACCACTTCTCCAATGTTAGGATTTATTTTTAAGTCAAAAAAAAAAAAAAAAAAAAAATATGTGCAGAATTGATCTAACAGGTCTGAGATGAATGTATTCATATAACGGGATGATTCTAAAAACATGTATAATGTTACATTCAAAAAATATGGTTGTTTAGGGGTTAAAAACTAGTTAATACAGATCGCCGCCAGCGCTCTGGGGTTTAAACAAGGAATGGACAGCGACAGCACATTCGGAGCGTGATTTTTTGATGAATATGAAGCTAGCCGTTCGCTCTGGCCATTCGTTGTCAGGCGCTCACATACAACGCTGGACCTGTGAAACAGCGACTCCCCAGCCCGTATTCAACATTACCACACACCGACTGAGTCGCTGTCATCAAGCTAATGCCGGCCAAGCACAGCGAATACTGGCTGGCGCTGAAAAAATCACGCTACAGTCGCTCATCTGTCGCTACCTGGCGCTATTGATGAATCGGCCTCATAGACTTTCATTGTCTACCTTGGGGCTGATTTAACACCAGGTGAAAATTTACATCCAGTTGCTGAATCATCCCTAAGTTAGACAATAACAGGCTGATTCATTACTAACGCCAGGTAGTGACAGATGAGCGTCTGTAGAGCCAATTTCAGATCGACCGCTAGTATTCGCTGTGCTGGGCCATGGTTCTTTGTTTCAGAGTGCCTCAGTCGCTGGCCGGCATTGATGAATGTGATGTGTGAGTCACAGTACTACGCTGTATGGGAGCGAACGGTAGCGCCAGCTCAGTGCAACCACATTCATCAAAAAAACAGCCTCAAACAGCGCCCGCGCTCAAAATCATGTAGTTGTAGCCCATAGCGCCAGAGATTGTGTGATTAAAGTCTGTTTTGTACATGTAGCCAGTAGTAACAAAGTGAAAACATATGGAATTACATTGTTAATACATTGTAACATGAACACTTTAATAGCAGACATGTAAGGACATTAAAAATATTATTAATCAAAAAAGTTTTCAAAAAATGTAATTTTCTAGGCCAGGATACATGTCAGAAAGATTTGAATTTTTATTAAAAAAAAAAAAAAATGGGATCAGGAAAGGGATTTAAGGATCGTCCATAGAAATGTATAGGTTTCTGCAAGGCTGAATGCAGGCGCTGTACGCTGAGTCTGAGATAATGATGAATCGTACGCTACATGGCATTGTTCCTGGTGCTCACCAGATTCGGCTTCATAAATATGGAATTGCGTGTCGTGTCCAGCGTTTACCTGCCGCTACCTGCCGCTTACAAGGCACTACCTGCCGCTATTCCTTCATGAATAAGGCCCTTAGGGCCTTATTTAACAAGGGCTAGCGCCAGGTAGCGAATGGTGAGCGAACGGTAACCGTCATGAGAACGCCGGCTCCCCTACGCAATTGCACATTTATCAAGCCGATCCTGCTTAGCGAACGACAGAGCGCCAGATAGTGAATCATTCATCATTATTCCAGCCTCACCACACAGCGCCAGCGAGCGAACTTGAACAGCGACAGGTATGACCTCTCGCTACCTGGCGCTCTCCAATGCATTTCAATGGGACAATCTTTAATTATTCATAATTAATTGATATTAATTTTTTTTTTTTTTTTTAATGTCAAAAATTCTGTGACCACTTCTGCAATGTTAGGATTTTTTTTTAAGGTAAAAAAAAAAAAATGTGTGCAGAATTGATATTACAGGTCTGATATTAATGTATTTATATTACAAAATGTTTATAAAAACTTGTATAATTTTTAAATCCAAAAATATGGTTGTTTGGGGGTTAAAAACTATTTTACATCCATCGCCGCCAGCGCTCTGGGGTTTAAACAAGGATTTCGCAGCGCGAGAAATTTTTGAGCGTGATTTGTTAATGAATATGCTGGGAGGCGTTCGCTCTGGCCATTCGCTGTCAGGCGCACCCATACAGCGCGGAACCTGTCAAACAGCGACTCCTAACCCCGTATTCAACATTAACGCACACCGACTGAGTCGCTGTCAACAAGCAAACAACGGGCAAGCACAGCGAATACTAGCGGTCGCTGTAAAAATCACGCTACTGTCGCTCATCTGTCGCTACCTGGCGCTATTACTGAATCGGCCTCTTAGTGTATAGCAGTTTTCTTTCCTAAAAAAGGAGTGAGTTTTTCTACCTGGCTCTGAATCGACACCATAAGGGTTGATTCATGCCTGTGCGCCAAAAACCCACAAACAATGCATCACTGCATCCGAATATGGAAACGTGCACATCGGCAATGTGCGCATCGCACAAAAGGGTACACATAAAATGCGTACACAAGTTTGCGATTCAGGTGCAAACTTTCGCATTGTGTCTGAGATGGTGCACCATTTATGTGTGAAGCGTCCTACTCTGTGAGCATTTTGCAGGCAAAGTTGGTCACTGGTCCCCGTGGCCCCATGTTTCTTTCCAGTCTTTAATGCATAGAAGTGGCAAATTGACTCTCCAGCTACTGTGTTGGAGGTAAATCTCTATTCTCCAATCTGTAGTGTTTTGCCTGTGGCATGTGTTTTGTTTTTATGTGCAGTGTTTGTTTTGGCAATATCCTTATTCCAGTTGACCTACAGTGTTGTATTTAAAGTGGACCAACACCCAGGATTTTGACTATCCTGGGTCTTGGTCCACTTCGGTGGGGCACCCCCGATCGGGGTGCCCCGCTGTGTGAAACCCCCCCTAACCCCCCGAAAAACTCACCTCTCCCCGCTCCCAGCGCCGACGGACAAGCGACGGACAAGCGGCTCCTCCGCCGCCGCCTCCCGCGCGTCCCTCTAGATGCGCGCGCGCCCGCGCCGGCCATTCGCAGTCGGCCGGCGCGGGCGCGCGCACGCCTACAGGGGCGCGAGGGAGGCGGCGACGGCCGGCCGCCGCCGAAGATAAGGTAAGGAGTTTGGGGTGCTTGGGGGGGTTTCACCCCGCGGGACATCCCGATCTCGGATGTCCCGCGGGGTGGGGGGTGATCGGCCCGGGAATCTTATAGATTCCCGGGCTGATCACCCGTGGGTGTTGGTCCACTTTAACAATGTTTTTCCTATATGCTTTCTGTACATCTTCCTCACCGTGTTGGTTATTGTAGTGTATCTGTGCTTAATAATTGTGCTACTAACGTATTGTTCACAAATGAAAAAAAAAGTTTTCACAAAATGGGTGTTCCTAGCTCAGGGGCATCCTGTTCGCCGGTGACCTTTTGCGCATTAGCCTCGTTAAACTGGAGAAATATTATCTCTCTCTTTGGTCTCACAGGGAAATCGATCGCTGTGATCAGGAGTGAAAGTGGAGGCTGATTCATTACTAACACCAGGTATCAGCAAATGAGTTCCTGTATAGCGGCGCTTAGAGCGACCGCTAGTAGATGGTGTAGGCCCGCATTGATGAATGTGATGTATGTTGGGGGCTCTAACACCAGTACAACACTGCAGCGAGCGAGAGGTAGTGCCAGCTCAGTGCGTCCAGGCCATCGGAGCTCTGGATCTCGGCGCTGTAACATAGAGCGCCAGACGCTGTGTGATTAAAGTCTGTTTTTGAACACATATCCACCAGTAACAAAGTGAAAACACATGGAATTATATTGTTGTGACATTGTGACATCAACACTTTGGTGCCAGACCTATAATGACAATTCTGCATAAAAATATAAAAAGTTTCAAAAAGTGTTTGTTTGCAGCCAGGAAAGGTCACACAATGATTTGAACAAAAAAAAAATGTCAAACACACTGATCTAACACAAGCAAATGAACGGCCATCGAAATGTACAACACTGAGCGAAAGGTAATACCTGACACTCTGGAAGCTAGAACGCCGGCGCTATACACTGAGCCGCCTGTAATAATACATTGGATGCTACATGGCGCTGTTAGAGGCGCTCACCAGATTCGCTTTCTTAAATGTGGTTTTGTGTACAGCGCCCAGCATTCACCAGATGCCACCTGCCGCTACCTGGCGTTATCCCTTCTTAAATAAGCTCTTAGCCTCACTGCTGCTGAAGTAAATTATAGAAAGGTGTCCCCAAGGCTATGCTCAGTAGAGCCGCTCTGCCTGGCTCTTTCCAATGATAGGTAGAAGGCAGGGTCACAGCCCCTGAGCCACCAATATCCAAACGATGGGTTCTCAGGTTAGCCCACAGTGACCCCTCCCCCCAACAAAAAAGGAGGAGAAAGTATGCCGCACACACTCAAAATATTTAAAAACTAATTGGATGTTTATAGTACAGATCACACTAAAATGACATATTAAAAAACACATAAGACAAGGGCAGTGGCATGCAGAATTGGGCTCTAATATAGATAAAAACTGTATATAAGACAATAGGGCTTTAGACACCCCTAAAAAACCCCACTCATATAATACTATAGGCATAAAGTGATACATATGTGCAAAGCAATATTTGATTGACAAGTCTAAAGTACAAATGCTGAAATAAATATAAAATCAATAAATAAATTGCTATACAAAACTGTAATTAACCTAAATGCATTAGCAAAAACTACATAGAAACAGTGTTATGATATACCGGTATGTAATATTAGTGAATACAATATAAAGTGCCAAAGTAATAATGAGCAGATGTAGATAATAAATAGTCAGACTACTTCACCAGTCTAAAGGAGCCAGATTGCCACCAACTGTCTAGGTGACCTTGGCCCTATTGACTTATATACAATTGTTATCTATATTAGAGCCCAGTTATGCATTCCACTATCCTTGTCTTATGTGTTTTTTTTTATATAACAGTTTAGTGTATTGTTATAATTTGTCCTTTTTGAATCTGTACAAAAAACATCCAATTAATTTTTAAATATATCAGTATCAATTAATAATATATAGTGTGTTCCCCTCCATTTTTGTGTGTGTGTGGAGGGTGGTTCATTGTTGGTTGACCTGATGCTCTATATGCTTTGTTATACCCCCTCTGCCAGCACCACCTATTAATATTATCTGTTTGGTTGTGCTTACCCATACTCAATCCTGAGCCACCAATGTCTGATTATAACATAACTTCCGAACTCCCCTGAACCACCACTGAGATATAAAATGAACAAAAAAACAAACAGGTTCAGTTATTGCTGAAGTGCCGGCTCTGGTGGCTGCCTCACATACTCTCATTGCAGGGGCACTCCTGTTTGTGATTGGCCGCCACAGTCACGTGTTTGCCAGAGAAGTGGATACACGAAAGAAGCCTGTGAACCACATGACCGCGGTGGCCGATCACACTGCTCTGGTTTAACAGGGATAATGCACAGGGGGCATCGAAAATGAGGATGCTCCCCTGAGCTAGGAATAACACCCTTTTTTGTAAAAAAAAAAAAGTCAATGTCATATGCAGATAAAAGAAATGAAAAAATATCAACACCAATTAAGATGCAAAACATCAACCAGAGCCCGTCTGGCCGGGTAAAATTTCACTGTGTCTATGGGACAAACTGTCAGAATTTTGTGACTGGCTGTCTTATAATCATTATTATTAAAATAAAAATGCTAATTATTACGTGATTTTGGTCCAGTCATTTCCAGAACACTGAAATCAGACTGCTTATACTCTGTGATTTACTCCTTTATTGCCAACTGAAGACACAAACACTGCAATCTGATTGGGCGGACAGGCTCCAATAGCATATTAGCAGCTATTACAACTGGCCATGCCGACAGAATCTTTCCCTAAAATCCTTAAATAAAAAAGTAAAAACTCACTTTGCTGTCCTCCGAGAGAGCTCTCCGATCACATTTAACCTTTTGTGTACGGTTAGGGGTTCCTAGGCAGGAGGGACTGGAAAGTCACCCGGAGGGGTGGTGCAGAAGAGTCCGTGTTTGTTTTTAAGTTTGGTTGAACTTGGCGAACCTGAACTTTTACGGGTTCACTCATCATATTATGGTATAGGGATCCATTGGAACAGTTTACATTTGGGGGGCATCCCAAAAAAGCTTGGCCCCTTCCCTAAAGCTTGTGGACCCAAAGGTTCTGGTAAACCAGGGCTCAAGGGCTGAGCTGCTGGATCCTAGATCTAATGCTTACCAGCCACTATGCCCAGCGGCACAGGTTCAGTGCTGAGGAGCACTGGGCCTTTCTTCAACTCCCTGGCAGGTAGAGGGGCCCCGGGGGTATAGCCAAGCCAGCTGCTGGCATCTTCAGCAGTTGGCTAGCCACTGCTTGCCCTTTTAATTGGTATAGCAGTCCCACAGTTTGTAAACTGATAATGGGCCAGAGCAATCCTTATACCAGCTTACAGGATAGTGGTATTTGACCCAGATCTTGTTGCTATCTTTATGGGGCGAATTGATTGAATCCGGTCAAATCTTGCTTTGGCCTTGATTTGAAGCCCGTTACTAGTCAGGGGTCTGGTATTAATTTGGAAGAAGACGCATAAATTAGGCCAGTGGTGGCCAGGGCATACAACTGTGAGGGTAAGATGACCCCTTTTCTACTCACTAGTCACTCCACCGTGGGCCTTGGCTTCATTCTAGATTTTTATTTTCTGCGTAGAGAGGCACTCAGAGCTTTCCTCACACAGCACACAATAGAGCTAAATACAATAATGGAAAAACACCGCGCTTAGGTCTTAGGTAAGGACGACTCTCAGAACGAATGCTGCAACGTGCCAGACTTTTCCATTCCGCAAAAAAGTCCTAACAATAAACAACAACAGAAAGGCACAGAGCAGAATAATAGTTTTTCTAGTCCATTCAATTGGTAAAATGAGCTTCCAGATGGAGTCCCACTGTGCATGCACCAATTTTTTTCTGTGCCCACCACCACTTGAAGGTACTCTTACCAACTCCAGGGTATTTAAACTGCCGACAGAATACTTGATGATTACGAGCACCCGAAATTTTAATGAGCTTGAGCTGCTTCTTAGTTACTTGCCAATGTCCATGCACAAGCCATATAGAAAGCAAAAACAAAGAAACACATGTAGTGCAACTCTGTAGGTACAGCGGAATCACTCTTTAATACTTTATAAAATGCACTTACAAAACACTCCTTGTTAAAACACGCATCCAATAAAAACAAAGGTGTCCCCAATCCCTCACACTGCGGCCGCTAGTGATAAAGAAATCGGGTCCTTCTGGTCTCCAAAAATTATTCCCCTCACCTAACGTGTTTCACTGGGTCACCATCACCACCATCAAAGGTGTGGGGCTGGGGGAAATTACAGAATATATACTGCAAGGAGGCACTTACCCTCCAGGATCTAACCAGGGTGTCCAATAGCCAGCCGAGGATGCAACAGCCTATCAGAGGCCGTGTAGTAAATCATCGGTGTCCAGCAACACAACTTGGTGTATGTGTCAGCATCTATGATTGGTCCCCAAGCTCCGGGGTCAGGCAGACATGCTAGCAGACTTCTCTGCCAATCAGGGAAGGTTTAATGAAAAAAACTCCCTAGCTCCTTGCAAGCGTCGCCACCCAGGATAGGTCCTCGGGCTCAGCATTAAATTCTGCCTCCTTCTAAGATAGAATGCACCTTCAGGGATATTTGTATCAGCTGTTTCAGCCGACACCCAACATGACAGAGGTCGGTACAACAGAAAAGGCAATCGGCTGCCACCCGATCCAGTTCAATATGATCTGAAGGGCTGCTCCCACCCGAGGGAATGTGGGGAAGGCCAGCAGCAACTCAGGCCAAATCTGGCTCAAACGGGACCATAGGGGGTACCGGAGCATCTCCCGGCGGATAAAAACAATAATCAAATACGAATACGGTACAAAGGCAGGTGAATTAACCAAACATATAAATACATAGGTAAAAAAAAAACTAAAATGCATTAAAATGGGCAAAAAGGGATGAGGGAGAAGGGGGAAAAGTGCAATATATTGGGATTCCACTGTCAATTAGGAGGTATCTAGAAAACAATTCAAATCAAAGTCAATATTAAGGCTCAAAGGGGCCAAAGTGTCTAGCTCGTAGATCTACTTGCTCTCTTTCTGTGAAACCTCCCTGACCAGATGTGAACCCCTCCAATTCCTTTCAACCCAGTCTATCCCAATAAAGGTCATGACTCTGGGGTCGCTGGCATGCCTTTCTTTAAAATGTGCTGAGACTGTGTAACTCAAAGCCTCGCTTTATATTGTAAATATGCTCTCATATGCGCACCTTGAGCTCTCTAATGGTCCTACCTACATAACAAAGTTTACAGGGGCACCAAATTAGGTAGATGACATTAGTAGAAGTGTAAGAGATGAAATTGTAGATTTCGTAATCCTTACCATTGTTCTGAACAGAAAAGGATTTGATCGGTTTGGTCACTATATGGCAGGTCTTACAACCCATGCATGACACAATAGAGGTACATTAAAAAATGTGATGAGACAGTTCTGTAGCTGAGTTGCATTTTTATTGGGTTAGATATTTTATTTCAGAACTCCTCAGTTTATTTTGCCATATGTTTTACATGACAAGAGTCAAGGCACAATTCAACAACGAACTAAAGACAATAAACTGTTGCTTAGATATACAGTTACATGACTAAAAAAGGCAATATTATATTTGGATTTAAATCAAAACGTTGGCAAGTGAAGGGGAAAAAACTGTTTTTGTGTCTCTCTGCTCTGTACCGGGATGTAGTGGTTCTTTGATTATTTTGGCAGCTCCTTCCTGGGTGCTCTGTGTAAAATGGCTTTCTATGGAAGGTAATTCAGAGCCTGTGGTTCTTTTGGTTGATCTTCTGCTATGCTGCAGTTAGTTTCTTTTTATTGCATGCATACATGATGGAATTGTGACATTGTAGAAGGCAATCACTTTACGTGAACAGCCATATTTCTTAGGTTGCCACAAGAAAACCAGTCTTTGCTGAGTTTTTTTTTAACAAGTTAGTCAATGTATTTGTTCTATTTGAACTTCTCATAAATAGTTATTCCCAAAAATGTGGAGCTTTTCACTCTTTTTACCACCACTAGTTAAGGAAAGGTTCTTTGGTGGAGTTTTTTGAAGTTAAAAAACGAACTACACTTTCTTTGCAGTATTGAGTGTTTGATGGTGTGGCAGCTCTTTGTTGTCGTTTATAAGCCCCGATGGAGACACAGGTGGAACGGACATTAGATTTACTAGTGAGTATATCCAGGATAATGATATTGAACGCCGAACTAAAATCACAATACACAATACTCCAATGTATATTCTATGGCCAAGTTAACCAAACCTTCAGATGCTCTATTTGCTTTTTAAGCAAACTGAGGAGGATCCAAGTAGTCTTTAGTTACTTCCTTTAGGTAGGCCATTCTCTCAAAGACTTTCATAGCAATAGATGCCTGTAGTCATTGAGTTCTGTGGCTGTGGCCTTATTTGGGTCTGCATCTTTGTAAAGAACCAGCACTCCAAATGTCCTTAAATGTCAACTTGTAGAAACAGTTAAACACAATGATGGTTGACATTTCGGGGTACACTAGGGCCCCCTTCCTCAGGACCAACTACATCCAAATGTGGACTTTTTGGGATATACTAATACAATTTGACATTTAAGGACATTTGGAGTGCTGGTTCTTTACAAAAGATTTGGACTTATGCGGCATCTCCACGAACTGCGCACCCACACAATAGGAGTGTAACCAAGGTAAGAATGCAGCAGCCACCAAAACTTCTTTGGTACTGGACTTCTTTGGAAATGCAAGCTACTGAAAAAGTTACAAAATAACAGCAGTCTATGGGAAATCCAAATACATTACAAATGAGCCTCTCCAAAGGTATTTGGAATTCCCAAGGGCTGCTGTTATTTAGTAACTTCTAAAATAAAATATCTAAACTATTAAAAACAACTTGAACCTCATTTATGGAACTGCCTATTGCATATGCAGATAATATTTAAATATACGAAAAATATTTAGTATTTTACTTTTATTTTGGTGAGAAAGGCTCTGATTGCCTCGCTGGAAAAATCCTAAATTGTTTGTATAACCCTGTAGTTTGTTGAAAGGTGTTACAGTTTGTGGTCCTGTCAGGGGGGATTGTTCTTCATTTTCACCATTGTGGCATCAATGGCTAACATGGTACAACTTACTAATGTCAGCAGCTGACAACAGATGTCTACATTTAGCTAATCTACAAAAAAAAAGACAAATCATTGCATTCAAGTTAAGTATGACAGACCCAAACCTTCACTCATACAGCCAATTCCCCTGGGGTGAAGTTATACAGAAACATAGAAGGTTGACGGCAGAAGCAGACACATGGTACATCTAGTCTGCCCTTCTGTGTGTATGTTCTCTTTGTCTTAGGATAGAAGTATGCTTATCCTTGGCATGTCTCACCATCTCGACTGTATGCCACAATGCCTATGGGGATGGGATGGGGGAATGCCACACTGCCTATGGGGATGGAATGGGGGGTATGTCACACTGCCTGTAATTGGGTGTTTTAGCACAACATTTGGTTTAGAATATTTTTTTCCTATTTCCCTCCTCCAAATCCTAGGTTCGCCTTATGTGCAGTACAAAAATATGGTATTTGCACACAAAAAAAAGTGACTATGACTCTTGTCCAGCATGAACTCCTAAGACAGGATTAACATATTTCATATTACATGCTTAAAGCAAATGTTTGAGTATTTTACATTCAGCAATGCTTTTTATAAAATTTAGAACATGTCTGCTAATATTCTCCATTTAATTTCATCATCAATCATTAAAATAAAAGGCTCCATATTATCAGATTATTTATATAATTAAAGGGACTCTGTAGGCAAAGTGCATTGTCATTCAGCAGCTCACCTCATCATCGCTGAGCTCTCCCCTGCTGTCAGAACACAGCTGCTTCTGAATGTAGAAACAAGGCAAGGAGTAGTGGCACACCCCCTGAATTCTGGCTAAGCTGGTGGTCTAAAGCTCTGAAACATCAGATTCCCCGCCCATTGTGCTGAATTTTATCACCGAGCCACATCCAAATATTTCAAAATATAAATCATAAGGTATAACTGTAAACCTTGATATCTCAGCCATTTCTTTTTCAATTTAAAACGGAAAACAGTTTAGAACAAGGCCAAATGGAGTCTGATGCAATGGTGTAACAATTGCCTTTACCTTCTGTACCCCTTTAATTAATCTTTTAAACTGTGCATTACTTAAAGGTCAACTCCACTCAAAACAGTGTTTTAGTTGTGGATAGAGTAGAAAGATGAAGAAAAACTAAGACAATTATTTTGACCGTTGCACCTGGCAGACTTGAATGAAGCACAAGGTGGAGGGAGCAGAGATGCTGTGGCAATGCAGAGCATGCTACTCTTTGCCACAGCATCCCTGTTCCCTCAACCTGTGCACCCCCAACAACTGATATTCAGGTCTGCTGTGGTGGCAGAGCAGGGATGGCATGCAGAGCTGTGTATAAGCCATGAGGATTTGGTTGGCTTCAAAGTGATTGTTCAGGTGAAAAAAATATACACAGCTTTTGCCACCGCAACTCCTCTGTGCAGGTGTGGTGTGCCCCCACAGCTCCTCCATCCAGCGCCTATATCCTTATATTTTTTCAAAATCATCTAATGATGTCTTCCAGCACCGACAGCCCCTCATAGCGGCATCCGTGGGGTCTTGTACACTCCCCCCACATGCCTACTGACGATGACGTGCCTAGGTGGGTTTGCCACGCTCCGCCTCTGCTCACAGCTTTTATTGCATTGATTGGATTAAGCCATATTAGGGGGTAGTGAAAACACTGGAGCTGCACAGGGAAGCTGCGGGGGGACAAAAGGCGGGTATTGCCTTTTTTTGAAATGCCTGGACAGGGGCTTTAAATATTCATTATAGTGGAGACACAAACAATGGAATCACAGACAGCAAAACAAAAGCTACATTGGTTAATAGAAGGCACGCTGACACATGGAGTGAGGAGGGAAACAGGTCCCCCCCCCTTTCTTGGCTTCCATCCAAGGGTAGTAACAGTTAAACAAGGGGAGAATGCTTTTATACCTGAGAGGTGGAGCTTCTCTGGAATCACCCCATGTGATCAAAATTAGTATGGAGGGCTTTCCTCAGGAAAATTCCATTGATGTACTTAATCACGTGGGGGAGGTATAAAAGCCATCTCCCCAGCCTAATATTTCACTTGCAGACAAGTAGAATATACTCCGACCCCCATTGGACCTCACAGTTGTCACACGGAAAGAAGCTTCAGTCACTGTAACAGAGGGGGAGTACCAGGCACTACATCAGTGCTCTTACTCTGTACAAGCTGGCAGGGGTACAAGAACAAGTATCAGTACCTGGACTCCACAGCTAATACTAACTAAAGACATAAAAATCTTTGGCGGAGAGAATGTGAGTGTAGGCTTTTCTATTGTTTTGTCCAAGGAGTGACCGGCCAAACAGCTTTTCTTACCTAGTGATTATTGTAAAGCAGCAGTTCCCTTTTCAGGCTTTATTCTTTGCCTGTTTTCAAATCTGTCTTTTTTCTTTGCCTCAGTAGAGTCTGCCCACCAATGAACCAACATGCTGTTGGACATCTTCCTTCTGCTCATTTGCATTCCCCTGCTGGTCTCTGAGTAATAGACCGTCAGGAGCCTGCAGCCTTCTCATTTAGCAGAGAAATGGCAAGCAGCACCATCAATTTATTGCTGGACTTGGCGGTACACACTGGGCTGGGCAATTAGTCACAAAACAAATAGGAGTACCCCAGTGCTCAAATCCCCACCAGCCTGCAACAAATCCAACAATCTGTCTAAATTTTAAAAAACACTAAGGTTTTTGTTGCGCACATTTGCAAAAAAGTTCAGCTTTCAATTTATCCATTGCTATGTATGTCCCAAAATTGGGGGAGCTCTGCTAGATTAGGATTGCAGGAAATAGAGGTGCCTTGATGGGGCCCTGCAGTGTCCCATACATTTACAAATGTGTGCAACGAAAAATTCACAAATTTAAGATTTGTTACAGGCAGGTGGGGATTTGAGTGCCGGGGTACTCCTTTTGTTTTGCCTTTCCATGTAAGCCATGTTAGTGTACACACAATGGCTTATAGCCCTCTCCTTTGCTATGTAACACTATAGTCCTCAGTATGTGACCACACCCACCTCCCAGGATTCTTAGAAATACAGCACAGAATTAGTCTTTTTAGCTTTCAGGCTCTGCTTAAAAAAATTATGGTAATCTAATTGTTTCATTTATTTACCTGACTGGATACTTTCTTTGAGGAAGCACTGGTCTAGATGTTCTGGTTTGTGTATTTAAAGGAGCACTATCACTATCACAAAGTTTGGCTCTGAAGACAGACTGAAGTCATGCGAGTCCTATATGTAAATGTTTATATGGTTAACCAATGTGTATAAAAAAATAGTTTACACGGCAGCATTGCAAAGCGGTAAATGTTTTAGAAATAACCTGGGTGACGGATCCCATCACCCAGGAAGAAACCTGCGGGGGAGCCGCCCACTGCTGCCTTGTGGAGTGGCGCAGCGTCGTAGGTGGAAGTAAAGATGAGGAGTAGACGAAGCTAGAGAGATATCCAGAACTGCGTCAGTTAAAAATCAAATTTTATATGCAGCTCACCCTCCTAATTAGAACACACCTGAGGCCTATCTGCCCTGACTTAACCCCTGGCTCTTACTCCACCAACCAATCCCGCAGCGGAGGGCAGGACACCAAAGGTTGTGGACAGGACTGCTCATCACACTCTGAGCCCCGATAATGTGAGGCTGAGGCACTGGGCTGGTTAGGCCTCTCCTAGTGGGAAGGTTACTGGTTGGTAAGAGGAGGGAAAAGTGAAGGAGGTGGGGAAAAATGAGAGGAGGAGGGAGGGAAAGGGTGGCGAGTCCGGGCTGACTTGGGGAGGAGGAAGTTGGTAAATACCTCTCATGGGAGGAGGCGCACTACAGCCCCCAGCCGTGGCAGGGCAAGCTATGGTACCCTGGACCTTACCACCTCTGTGAAGATACAGACTAAGGGTCCCAGCCACAGGAGAGCAAGAAAATCTGAAACTGTGATGGATGCCGTGGCCCCCACCAGGTCCACCCAGAATCGCCCTCTGTATAAAACCCCCTTTCACCCCACCTTCTTGCCTCGGGGGCATCCCAACTTGCCCTGCTATGTTGAACCCCCCAGTTTGCCCTTTTAAACGTACCTATCCACGTCGCATGGTGTATGCATGGGCTTCCATCCAATCAGCACGGTTTGCTTGGCAAACAGCTCTGTCTGCACGGAGAGCTTGGCAATGGGGAGCCGAAAGGGAAATGGCCTTAAAGGGACAATTGGCAGAGGTTCCTTAGTCCCTAACTGTCCCTCAGTATGTGAGCCACCTGTCCATGGTCCATGCAACGAAATGGACAGATAGCTTAGGAAATAGACTCCCCCTTATTTATCAGGTCAATACAATAACTATTCTCTTTTTTTTTTAGTTTTCTGTAACTATTTTGAGTACTTTCCCTAGGCCACATTGTGCAGGGAAATTGCTCAGGTGCCCCTCCCTATTTTAATCCCCCTGGTGTTCCCACTGATGCCCTATAGCTATTTCTACCCCCATTTTACATTATTTGGGTCCCCAATGACTTCACTGGGGTTCAGTTTTGGGTTTGTTTTGGGTTTGGGTCGAGTCCGGGGACTTGAACTGAACTTTAGAGGCATGTTCGGCAAAACTTGTCAAACTTGTCAAAAATGAACCTCATCGGATTTGCCTATCCTTACAGATAAGGGAATCTTTTGATGAGAAAAAACATATTTGGGGGTGACATAAGATGGCAGGCCTAACAGGAAGTATTCATTTCACAAGGTGAAAGCTGTGGCATATAGCCACATGGTGTGACAGTATATAGTGAAATGAAGTTTCTTTGTTTCTGTTGACTGCACAGTATTTCTCCAACTGGCAACAACTGCCTCTGAAAAAGTTGTACATCAATGAAATGTGTTGAAAAAGATAGGTACAGATTAGTTTCCTACTGAAAATTAATATTTCAACATACAGACACAAAAGAGAATATATGTAACTATTGTCAATAAGAATTTAACAATTTCATGGTCTACAGCAAGATGTCCACCTTGAATTTTCATTTGAAAGGGCAGGTGGAAGTGTGTACAGAGCGGGGAATTCAGGGGGATGCAGCTTTGTACAACCTCTGTGCAACCGCTGCCCTTGCGTTGGTGACATCGCTGGATCCCGAGTGAGGTAAGGAGTTTTTTTGTTGTAAACCCCCTCTGCCAGACGAGGTAGACAGGAGGAAGGGGTTGCGTTATGACTAGACATCCACCTCAAGGGAAAAAATTTAGTGTAGGGCCCCAACCAGACATTCTGCCCTTGGGCCTCCCCCACGCTTAATCTGGTTCTGATTATACATCACTAAATATTGTTATAATTACATATTTAATAATATACTATTCAATAGAAATGCAAAATGCAGATTGTTCTAGACCTGTAATAGACTTTATTGTACTGTACTGAAGGATATATACAGGGAATGGCTAATAACCACTTAAAGAGGAAGTAATTCTTATTAGAGATGCCCCATTGCACATTACTGGGTGGCAAGCTTGGGCACCCATCAGCCAATACTTACTGCTTCTGCGTTTCAGCAAACCATTCAGGTCAGTGATGCGCAAGCCTGGCTAGCAAACCTGAATGGTCAATGGAGATCATCTAGTTGTCTACTATCAATGGATGGTGAAATTGGTGACTATGGGCTGTCCAGGTGGCTGTTGGTGGGGACAATGTGCAACTAGGCATTCCACATTGGAATGCCCACATGCTGTGGTGATTTTAACTTCACATATATATCAGTAAAAGGGGACAATGTCATAAGTGTCTAGGGTCTTCTGGGGGCAGAGTCATGTTAACTGGCAAAAAAAGACACAGGCAGCAGAGGAGTGGTGGTTTTCAGGTGCAATTTGGGGGGAAGGTTTAGGTGCTTATTAGAGATCAGAAGCCATCACCCAAATGATACACCTTCATCTCACAGCATACCTAGCCATGGAAAATAGTAAAGAAGAACACATTTGTTCATTTAAAAATCAGAGTTCTAGTAACATATACTGGTGAATTTTACAGAAAAAAACATCCTAGAGGGCCAAACAACTAACTAATCTTTACATTTAAGCAAAATGTTCTACAAAACGCTTCCTTGACATCTTTGTTTTTTAGACTGTAAATCAATGGATTTAATAATGGAACTGCAGCTGTGTTAAAAAGTGAGGGTAGTTTGTTGGAGCCTATATTGGTGAGTGTGTAAGGTCTCACATACTGAAAAAAAATAGTTGTATACAGAAGAATGACAACTGTGAGATGGGAGGAAATTGTGTAAAAGGCTTTCAGTCTTCCACTTGTGGAACGGATCTGAAGTATGGCGGCAATAATAAAAACATAGGAAATGACTGTCAAAAGAAACGGACAGATACCAACCAACGCTGTGATAAGAAAGTACAAATTCAAAACATTAGTGTTGCTGCAGGTAAGCCTCATCATCGGAATGACATCACAAAAAAAGTGGTTGATCTTATTGGACTTGTAGCATGTAAATCTCCATAGCTCCAAAAGAATTGGAACACTTTCTAACGTACCCCAAAGCCAACATGTTACTGCCAGAAGAGCGCAGATTTTACCATTCATGATCAGGTTATAGCTTAGAGGATTGCATATGGCTACATAGCGATCGTAACTCATTGCCGTCAAGAGTAGCAGCTCCCCACTTGTTAATGATAGAAATACGAAGATCTGCATCAAACATCCATGATGAGTCACAGAATTCACTCCTGATATAAAATTAACAAGGATATTATGTAGGTTGCTTGTTGAGCAACAGATGTCCAGTATTGACAAGTTACCCAAAAAGAAGTACATGGGAGTGTGGAGATGATAATCCAGGAGCACCAGTAAAAGAATGACCGTGTTACTAACAAGAGTCATGATATAGATGAGCAGAACCAACAAGGATATTGCCCACCACACCAAAGGCTGGTCAGAGATTCCGGTTAGGATAAAGTAAGCTGTAACACTTAAATTAGTCTGTTCCATGACCAAAAAAGCAAATAAAGTATTTACATAGTATCTAAGGCTGAATAAAGACTTTAGTCCATCCAGCTAAGCCTGTATAAAAAAAAGAAGATCTCCTTTTGGTGGTCTATCAGCCATAGTTGTTAATGTTATTACCAAAACAAGGAGAATTCGGGCTGCCAGCACTGTCCCAAAAAACCCCAAGTTCTATTATGACATGCCTTTATTGAACCATAAACATTACAACATTAAAGACAAACAGTTAGAAAACAATGACAGTGCTAGGGAGAGGGACCCTTAATTAAATGGCTCTAATATGATATGATGATCTATATGATGTCTTATAAAGTGTATATAAGCAAAAATTAACCCCAAAAATGTCCCCAAATAATATTTAAAATAACGGTTTATTATCCCTTCTATATATCTTCTTGGTGTTATGAAAAAATGTGCACTATTGAAGTGGCAATTGTGCTACCCCAACAATAGAGCAAACAAATAAAGTGTTAGTGCAATATATAAAGTGCCAAATTACATGTGCAAAAAGACTGCATAAAGATCAATAAAAGTAATATCAGCAAGCTGGTAGATTAATGGAGCCGGGTCCCCTCACCATTCACTCCTCACACCATCGACGCGTTGCGTGGTGGTATCCCCACCACTTCATCAGGGACAGTGCTGGCAGCCCAAATCCTCTTTGTTTTGGTCTATACACATCCTTTTGGTGTTCCCCTATCAGCCTGCAGCAGTATCACTTATATAACGGTAAAGTTAGCAGTGCGGGACATATTTTCTCAATTGTGGTAATGTTATTGCATACAAGGAAGGCATCCAGACCACTTTTGAACTCTTTTAGGGTATTCTTCATAGGGTAAAAAAATGGCCCAGAACTTTTTAGGTCACACCGGCCCTGTTGTACTGTTCCTGGTCCAGTATATTATCTTAAAGTATATATATATATATATATATATATATATATATATATACCATATTTTTCACGCCAAAGGTTGCACCTGACTATAGGACACACTCAGGGTTTACAGGACAAAAATAAGAAAAAAAAACAAATGCATTTTACATCTTTGCATTTTATCACTTCATACATTTAAATGATCCAATATGTGCAAATTGGAGGATTGTTAAAGGCACATCTGAATCATTAGCATGTAAAAATGATTGTTGATGTTGCAGAGTGTGAGTGCTGGGTGGAGTCATTATCCAGATAAACATTTGTGGTGTAATAGAAACTGGCTTTACTGGAACGTGCAGTAAGAGAATGTCACTTTAAATGGTGGCTAACACAGACAGGAAAAAGAAGGAATTACCATAGAGCAACTAACCACAGGAAATACAACACAGCAGTAAAATGCATAGAAACTACAGTTGACCATTGGTCACAGCACCATCTAGTGTCATAACTTTTTATTACTCAATGTAAAACTTTTGCACTTATCTCTGTAATAGTATGGTTTGGGAGTTTAGATTGTAAGTGTAGTTGCTAGATGCCACTGTAGGATAGAAAATGGAGTAAGTATTTAAGCTTAGGAGCCTCCCTGTCACACAGATCTAGCCTACCTCCTCACTTGATTGGTTCCCAGAGGGGAAAAGGGGAAGCCAGGAGAGTGGCTTATGGAGAGGAGTCCAGAAGGAGAGACGTAAGAAGAAGTTCAGTGTGGTCGGGCCATGGGAAGTGGGCCCTGGAGTGCTAGAAGGCCAGCAAGAGGCCAGTGCAGGTGTTATACCTGCCACCAAACCAGTGACCATAGAAACATAGAAACATAGAAGGTTGACGGCAGAAGGAGACCATATGGTCCATCTAGTCTGCCCTTATGTGTATACTGTATGTTCTCTATATCATAGGATAGATGTGTGCTTATCCCAGGCATGTTTAAATTCAGTGACTGTTGATTTTTCAACTACCTCTGCTGGAAGTTTGTTCCAAGACTGTACAAATTAAGTTCTTTAAGTCTCTCCTGATAAGTTTTAAGTTTAAGTCCTTCCCCCATTTTCGTTGCCCGCCTTTGGACACGTTCTATTTGAATAATGTCTTTTTGCAGGTAAGGTCTCCAGAACTGCACACAGTATTCTAGCTGTGGCCTTACCAGGGCTCTATACAGCGGCATCACAACCTCCCTCTTCCTACTGGTGATGCCTCGAGCTATGCAGCCGAGCATCCTGCTTGCATTTCCCACTGCCTGGCTACACTGTCCACTCATCTTGCAGCTATCAGTAATCAGTACCCCTAAATCTCTCTCCTCCGAGGTCCAGTGCTGCCCATACGGTACTCAGAGCAGGGATTCCTTCTACCCAAGTGCATGATTTTACATTTAGAGACATTAAACTCTAGTTTCCACAGTTTTGACCATCTATCCAGTAAAGCTAAATCATTTTCCATGTTGCAGACACCTCCCGGACCATCTGGGTGGACTTTCTTGGAACGAGAGTTGGCCTGAAAGGGGCCCTGGTCTAAGGAGCAGGAAACCAGGCAAGATGACAGGATATGCAGTGTGGCAGAAAATAACTGATTACTAATAATAATAAAGAGAAGGGCATCTCATCGCTTTGAATCTGCCCGGATTCTTTGACAAGCTGTGCCCTGTGCCGTTAGAAGGATATCCCCCCCCCCCCGTTTCTCCACGACCGGGGTGACCACTGTCCCCTTTCCCTTTGCCAACCATCTCAGTGGAGTGCAACATCGTGGATCATATGCAACAACTATTAGTGTGTTACAGCTCTATGCAGGCATAAAAAGTATGATGGAATATAGACACTGCTACTTTTTTTAATAAAAGCAATGCAGGGCATCAGGAAGGGCTCCCTCTTTTGTGAGCCTTTGGGCAACAGATTCTCAGAGGGGCCCTTTGTGGTGGGTCAAGTCTTATGTTATTGTTCAGCTTTGCTGCCACAAATGGTTTCACCTCTGACGTTGATTGTATTCCATTTCATGCTGCCTTCTTTGCTGTCATTGAAGAGTCCACCATTGCTGCGAATTATCCTGTGGATGCTGCACTGGTCTCCATCCCAGGTAAACCCCTCCACTCTACTCTACAGGGTCAATGGTTTCAGACAGCAACTGTAGAGCTCCCCAACCGGGCTGCTCTAGTGCCAGCTCCAGGCTCTGGATACCGCCTACTTAATGCCTTAACAACCGCAGCCTGAGGTACATGACCAATTGACTGCGTATTTCTGATGATCAGTTACAGTTTGTTACATTTTTGGGCATGGAAGCTCTTTAGCACAATGCGTTGCATGGGATTAAGGGAAGCTACGGGGTCATCTAAAGTTAAAACAGCCTCCATCTAAACATTCACCTATGGCCCAAGTTGGTCAGCATCTGAATAAAGTATAATAGGTCTGTCAGTCCAGCCACCACTATAGGTAATGCTAGGGTGCACTGAATAAATGTTGCCTCATTACAATTACAACCTCAGATTGACCCCTCAACCCTTGCTTCTTTAATCCCCTTGGCATCACGTTTTGATTTTTGACCACCTGGCTTAACTTTTAGCAGGGTCTCAACCATTCTTTAGTCTCAATCTAGCATACATTCCAGCTCTCTGCCCACGTCTATTGACCCATGGTTTGTCTTGGACCATGTCTATTCCATCCCAGATCCAATCCTTATTATCTCAGTCATCTTGTTATACAGCCCAGTGCTCTGCATTCCGAGTTTACCGGTCCTCTTTTATAAGGCTACATCCTTTGCTCATGGTGGCAGCCATGTCCGGTCAGGGGTTACCACTGTCCCGTTGAGTGCGGGATTATAGGCAGAAGCAGCGGTGGAGATTGGGGTTTGCAATCTGACCAAAGCTGCCATTGAAGAGTCCACTATTGCCTGAAATTATCCTCTGGTCCCTTCTGGTCAACTTCTCCACTGTTGATGAAGCTTCCACCATTGTTGCAGAGCGACCTCTGGTCCTCACCACTATCTAAGCTGCCACCAATCACCCCTTTATGCCTTACTCACTTTCCTATTGCCGTTGATAATTCCCTGATCCTAAGGTCAGTAATGAGCAGGTCTACACATGGAACACCTGGTTGACTGAACCAAGCTTGAGTGGGCCCCTAAAGATGCCAGGGCTCGGCCACTTTCCCAGTGCCAGCGTTGGTTTTATTGGCTTTTTCAGGGGACAAGAACACGCCACCAGAACCCCCCCCCCCCCCCCCCCACCGGAACTCAAATGGTATTTGGAATTACAATAGGTGCTAAAACCAGAATTTGCTTTAGAACAGAAAATAGATTGATTCCATCATATTAAAAGCAGGGTTTTGGTTGGAAAGTAAAACTCTATTTCAGACTAGGGGGAGCAGGGGGAGGATAGACATTGCAGACACATGGAGGATTACTTGTGCCTGCCATCTAAGGTGGAAGGCATTTCACCTCATAAGGAATACCATATACCAGGGATTCCCCAACCAGTGGTATGAGTATCAAAATCTTAAAATCCTGGTGGTACATCCTGATCACAGATTAATCTGTACCCCAAACTGTTGTGCTGCCATCGAAACTTTATCCAATTCTGCTCAATAACAAGAAAAAAACTCACCCAAAAGGTAATGAAAACTGTTTATGTGCCATTTTGTGTATTTCAAGCCTTTTATTTGGTTGTTTTGTATGTTGTTGACACTGCTTAGGATGCTTACAACTCATCTGTACAGATGCACTGATACTTGCGGTAAAAAAAACTTGTGTTGTCAGTTTTATAGCGTGGGCTCCAGCTCATTGTGCGCTTTCCATTCATTGTGCATTCCCCAGCATCTCTCAGGTTTTCTCCTGTGGTTGTGCACTGGGCAAGTGTTCGCTAGCATTCACCCAACTACGCTGACCTAGAGGTAAATACAGCAAACATGGACGAACTTGGCACATTTTTATTGGTAAAGGTGGAAAACTCAACACCTGGCGAATGAACACATGAAGCAGTTAATAAATCCCCCCTAAATTTAATTGATTGCCAGCATTCTATTTATACTCCCAACTTGCCTCGAATTGGCCAATACCAGTGAATACAAGGGAAGCCTTCTTCGGTATAAGACACGGACATTTGTACATGAAAAGACTGTAAGTAGGGATGAGCATACCCCCCAAAGTAATAAATAATAATAAAAGAAAAACATGTGCACTAGTTAATAGTTGGTTTCTACGTGTTTCCACACCTATAGAGGCATAGGAGTCGATTTAAAGAAACATGTAACAGCTTGGATTTAGGTGCCGATCATCCTATTTTTCCCGAACGCTCGTGCGCTCGTATGAACTTGCAAGTGATTCTATAAGCTAATACGTTTCTATCCTAAAATGTACGTCCGTTCGTATGGCAGTTCGGGAATCAGACCTATGTCAGTTTCCATCCTGAATTTTCCGTTTCATTTCTCAGGTTGCAACATTGGTTTTGCCCTTTTTCCTTTTTTGTCTAGACGTAAATCCTTCTGATCTTGCGGCTGCGCACTACAAACTTACCTCATTAAAGTGCATTCTAAATATTTGGTCTTTTATTTTTCTTTATTTCATTCATTTTGTAGTAACCAACCATTAATGAATGCATTTGCATAAGTAAATCTTACTTTGTTTAATTTTTAGTTAACTTGCATTTTTTACTTGTGGATTTAATTTTAATATTTTGGCTTCAAATGGTACAACTTTAAATTTTTTGTGTGGTTACCCACACCCTCTACATACAGATTTGCTCTCAAAAATGAAAAATCACCCAGCAACTTCTGCATGTTATGAGCCTAGAAACAGCCAAGATGGCGGGTCAGGTATTCTCGGGCAGCCTGCAAACAGAAAGGGCCTTGTGACTGTGTTGCTCTGCATTCTTTGATTTCTGACCTTTCCGTGCCCCCAGCTCTGCTGTGTCTGTGCAAAATACAGCAGTAACCCACATCCTGCACTTTATCCCGCTCTCCTCTCCTCAGTAAGTGTGATGCATCTGACCAAAGATGTGCTTAAATAATTAAACAAAGCAAAGGTAAACAACTACACCAATAAATTCAAACTAAAAATATTATTCTAGTACATCAATTTAAAAATAAATAACAAAGGACATAAGTTTCTTTAATTAACGCAAAGATATGGATGTATTGCAAAATAAGGTTGGAAAACTGCTCTCTGAATCACACCTAAACACATCCGATTATCCTAAGTTTTACGTTTTGATCCTAAGTTTTTCGTTTTGATCCTAAGTTTTTAGGTTTTGAACCTAAAATTTAGGAACGAACTTCCGATGATCGCAAGAGCATATACGAAATCGTACGTAGGCTCGTGCGAGTCGGAAATGGCTAACACCCACCCAAACTTACGATTCTCGATCCGAAATCAATTAACTTTTGCTCTTTGAATCGAGGGGATAGTGTAATATTTATCATTAGATGTGTTTTTTCTGACTTTAAGATTTACCTTAGTAGTTTATCATCAATATATATGTTTGTCAGCAAGAAGCATAACGTGTTGGTGTGAATATTGAATTGGCTTTCCTTTTTACATTATTAATCCTATAGTCCATATTATAAATTGATCGGATGTTCATGTACTTGAATATGATTTTGATCAAATTGCGTGCCTGTGTTATGGGTGAAATAAATATATGGTGCAGAATCCATGGAGAGTTTTTAAATACTCAGAAGAACAATTTGAGTTAACTGGGGATTAAATTATATATTTTTTTTCCTAAACAATAACATCGTTAAAACAAGGAGAAAATGATTCGCTGTACATACAGATGTGTCCGCATTTCACTTTTTGCTAGGCTAGTAAATTTTGAAATTTTTTAGCCATTATTTTTGTGACACTCTGGATGGATTTCTTGTCTATGAACAGCCTGCTGGAAATTGTATGTAAAATAAGCTTTTCAGGAATGTAGTTACCTTATCTAGATAACGTGTTGAATACATACCATAAGATACTTTTAACCTTATTTGAGGAAATATAACAGTGGGCGCATCTGTATAGACAATGTAACACTGTCTCATTCAGCTGGTCCTCATTCACACAGCGATGTCCCCGGACGGCACGCTGAGCTGACTGTCACTCGGCAGACGCGTTGCACGTTGCCTCCTCCCTCTGCATCCCCAGCTGCAGTCAATGTTTACGACCAGAGGCTTATTCAAACAGGCCAATGAGCCCCAGCATTCCCTGTGGGCACTTAGCTTCTGGTTATTGTGGATCTAGTGTTATTGCCGGGTCAATGAACCCTAACTTGTCCCAGCCAATCCATGCACACCATCCCCTATTAAAGTGTCCCAGCCCCTGTCAGCAGTGCCCGTGAAAGCTTGCACTTTGGGTGTTGTGTGGTGGGTTGTTGTCTTACTATGTATGTTTGACCCCGATTGACCTTGACCTTGCCTCCTCTGTACCCCCATAGCTGACCTTGGAATCCTTGGCCTCTGCAAGCTCCCTTCGGTACTTTGTTCCAGCTACGGTTTTGACCTTCAGGCTGTCCTCTTATCCTGATTCAGGATATTCCTCTGCTTGGATATTCCTCTGACTGACTTCCAGTGTATAACCCTTGTTTCGTCTGACCTCCCATGAACCCCAGTTACGCTCACCCACCTGCAGGTCCAGCCCTCAATCGATATAATTTGCGCATTATAAGGCCTGGGAGCAACTGTTTCCGGTAGGGCTGTTGCGTCCCGGCAAAGGGAGGCTTGTCTAGAGGTGAAGCTAATGGAAGAGATTGAGCATTATCAATTCACCTGGACCTGCAAACTGGCGAACCTTACTGACAATGGCCTTGATTCAGCAAAAAGCATTCATTCAAATCTGTTTAGTTTTTAGGTTCATGTGATTCAGCAGTGCAGAAAATTATGTATATAAATAAACTGAAAGCAGAAGATGTACACGGAGTGAGCTTAGAACATGATCAGAGCCCCATTATTTTTTGGAGTAGTCAGTTAGCATACAAATTCACGGAGGACCCGCTTCAAGTATATTGCCTGTTAGACTACAGAAGTTTAAATATAAGCTAGTGATTCAAGAAATCAATAAATATGAAATCATTTGAAGTACACCAATTATTCGTAATAATAAGTCAAGAAATGGGCCTGTTGTATGGCTAGGTTTTGCTAGACATCTTGCTGTTTTTTGCAATTCAGGTTGACTTTTGCATAGTTGGACCTAGAGATGAGCGAACTTCTTGAAAGTTGAAAGTTCGATTCGGGCGATTCGCCGAATTTCCCCAAGAAATTCGGGTTCGCCCGAATCGAACTTCCACGAATGGCTCATCTGAAAAAAAAAAATGCCGGCATGGTGGGAGCGGGCAGGCCGGCTACACCTGTCAGCGGGGGCCGCCGCCGGCCCGCTGACAACGTAGCCGGCCTGCCCGCTCCCACCATGCCGGCAAAAATGCCGGCATGGTGGGAGCGGGCAGGCCGGCTACGCTGTCAGCGGGCCGCCGCCGGCCCGCTGACAGCGCAGCCGGCCTGCCCGCTCCCACCATGCCGGCATTTTTTTTTTAAGCAAAAATGCCGGCATGGTGGGAGCGGGCAGGCCGGCTACGCTGTCAGTCGCCCTCTGATGACGCGTCCTCTGATGACAGCTGAGAGCGGCGCCGGCCTCCACGCTCCGGCGCCGCTCTCAGCTGTCATCAGAGGACGCGTCATCAGAGGGCGCCTGACCTCCACGCTCCGACCATGCAGGTAAGTGTTTGCTTTTTAAACAAATGGCGGCATGGTGGTAGCGGGCAGGCCGGCTGCGCTGTCAGCGGGCCGGCTTCCGCCGCCCGCTGACAGCGTAGCCGGCCTGCCCGCTCCCACCATGCCGGCATTTTTTTTTTTCATTTCAGGGAAAATTCGATCGGCACGAACAAAATAATATTCGGGTTCGTGCTGAATCGAATTTTCCCTGAAATTCGGAGCAAATTCCGGTTCGTCCGAACCGGTTCTCTCATCCCTAGTTGGACCTATAGGGTGTTAAAAACTGCTGGATAGGTGTTAAAGCAATATTGTATTTATGCATGTGTCACACTCATTCACCCCACCTCACTGATTGAAGTTTAGCTACTCCATGTTTCTGAAAATAGCTACTTTTAAAACTATTTAGAACCATCCATTCTCTGTTTCCAAGTGTAAACCCTGCTGTCCTCAAATATGTGCCCATTGTCATTTGGACCAGGAAGGCTGGCTCTAATAATTTTCCTTCTTCCCCACTTTGTAGATTGTCCTATATTGAAGATTCAGTGGATATTGTTCCAGGTATGTTAATCCCTTTTTTTCTTTCCGTCCAGTCTCTAATGACTCTCTTTTTGTGGTTTGACATTCCTGCTCTATAGATTCACTTCTTGATTTCTAGTCCTTTTCCATCCACCTACTGGAGGCCACCCACCCCCTTCAACCCACCCAAACTGCAACTTAACTAATGTTGGGCATTTTCTAAATTTTGGATATCAGAATCTCAATATTCTTTTTTGTTAAGACAGCTGCTTCTAGGTGACAGATGGTAACATTTTTCCTTAACATTTTCCCTGGTAAGCCAGAGTCACCCCAGAAAATTAAATGCTCTCTTTGTTGCCTATATAATGACTGTAAAAACCTTTTTTTGTGGAGACGACAAGTACGAGGTTAATAAGGGCTTGGCCCACCGACAGTGGGCATCTGAATCCCTTAGAGCCAACTCTCTAGACCCTAGAGTGTGAAAAGAAAATTATAAATTATATATTTCACTACTCTAATTTGCACTGATGTGGCACTGTCAGGCAGAAGTGCTTGATAAATCAGGCCCTATTTTATGCTAATAGATAGTATGGATTGACTTTTAATCATATATTTTTCATTTTGGTAACTATAGGGACAAATTCACAATATATCGATCAATAGATTTTTATTTTTACAGACATTGAGATACATTGCTTATGATGTGCTAGAATGTGCAATATATTTGTGATTGGCTTTTTAACCTCATATTTTGTATTTTGAAAGTTTTATACTTGTTTTTTCATTTTGTAGACAATTATGTATATATATATATATATATATATATATATATATATATATATATATAGCAGCAATTAAAAACCATTGCAACAATGTTAACATTTGGGGACCAGAAGCCACAGTATACAGAACATCCCATTGAAGGAATTGCTGGCCAGTGTTGCGTGTGCTGTGGCTTCTGGTCCCCCAGTTCCCCCAGGAACCAGGCAGAGAAAAAGTGAGTGCACTGTACTCGGCAAACTGACAGTTAAACTAACCACTTTACAGGATAGTGGTTGCGGGGAGAGGGGGGTGGATTGGGGTGTGGCCTATCCATGGCCTTTTGAGGAACAAATATCTATCTCTCCACCCCCTGTCCAGCTCCAAGCCTATTTTCATTCATCCAGCCCTTAACCCTTTCGCTGCCAGCCTACCTGGAGATTTTGTCACCCTTGTTGCCAGACCATTTTGCACTGTTTTGCGCTCCACATGTTCAAATGTAATTTTTGAAGGGATTTCCCAAGGAAATTATATATTGTTTTTTTTCAGCAGAGTCTGGACTGTAACATGAAATATCTTGTTTGTCATTTTTTAGGTGTATTCTCAATTATATTTGGATAAAATATGTGCACATTTTTTTTTTTAAATCTATTTTTTACAATTTGTAGTGTTTTTTGTAATAAAAATGTAAGTTTGTCAATAAAATCTTATTGGGTGTAAAAGCCCCATTTCCTCCGGTTACAACAGTACCACATATGTATAGGTAGACACCCTTTTCTGCCCAGGAGACTCCCCCAAACTGAATCAGCGCTTTAGAAGATTTTCAGATAAAATACAACTATGCTATGCAATATACGCACCTTGAGGTTTTTCAAGAAAATCAACTCTTTACATTTGAAATACACCCAACAAACTATATATATTCCCTGGAAGTAAACACCTCAAGCTTTCTAGGTGTACAAGGCTTGTTGACATGGCTGCGGTTTTCTGGAAGTAATCCCTCAATGAATTCTTTGGTTGCACAGGGTTTCCCTAAAAAAAGAATAAAACGCAGAATCAAAGCCACATTTTCCTAAAAAAAAACAATATGCAAACAAGAAAAAACAAGTTAAATCTGAAAAAGCAACATCTCCCGAACAGAACAATACCCAACATGCATAGCTACTGTCAAGAGAAGAGTCGCCAAACACCCCAAAGTAAAGCATGTGCGTAAGAATAATTTTACTTGAAAATTTCAGCACAGCAGACAAAGTGCGCACCTTACAATTTTTCTACCAAAACAACCCGTTACATTTGGTATATCCCCCATAAACCATATATTCCCCGAAAGTACACGTGTTAAGCTATATAAGCGTACCCAGCTTGTTGTAGTGGGCTCATATTTCTGGAAGTAATCCCTCGAAGAATTCTTTGGTTGCACAGGGTTTCCCTAAAAAAATGTATAAAAAGCAGAATAAAAACATCTCTTCCAAAAATATCAATATGCAAACAAGAAAAAACAAAACTGAAAGTGCAAGGTTCCCTGAGCAGAACAATACCCAAAATGCATAGGTACTATTAACCCTTTTAATTGCCAGCCTACTTGAAATTTTGTCACCCTCTGTTGACAGGTCATTTTTCACCATTTTTCCCCATGTTTAACCATAATTCTTGCAGGACTTTTACATGAAATGTCTTTTTTCTACTGTTTTTAAAATATTTTTATGTAAAAAAAAAAATTAAAAAAAAATATATTATTTTTTCAAATTGTCTCATTTATTTTAAATAATACATTTATTTTATTAAAGAAAACCATATTGCATGTGAAAGCCCCATTTCTCCCGATTACAAAGGTACCACATATGTATCGGTAGCCCCCCGTTCTGAAAGAGCACTTTATAACATTTACAAATAAAATACTACTTTAAGTAGGGTTAATTAAAAAAAAAATTGGCGTAGGGTCCCCCTTCCCGGGCGGGGGACCCGGTTTATTTGGGGAATTTTAAGGGTTAAAAGCCACTAAAAATAATTAAAAAAAGGTCATGAGGTCCCCCCACCCAGCATAACCAGCCCGTGACCAGCAATTGGGGCTTATAGAACAGGGCACAGGGGCCAGCTTTAGTGGCCCCCCTCCCTGCAGGCTACAAGCCAGCATAGGCTATGGACATGGGCTCTTCTTCCCCCCCCCCTGGGCTTTGGGGGGGGGGCAGGTAATTGGGTGCATGTTGCTGCACTAAAAGAAACACATTTACTAAAACATTAGCGGTACAGCAACATGCTGTATAACACATATTTGGTACTACTCACTAATTTGCTCTGAAATTACATCCTCTAGCAGAAGTGCTTAATAAATCAGGCCCATAATGTAATTAACTTAAATAGCCACAAGTATAACAAAACGTTATTTTGGCAAAATCACTTTGCATGGTTTCTCTAAAATGTCAAATTAAGTCATAATGAAATAAAGTAGGGCAAGGGTGGATCCCCAAGGTGGCTAGAGCAGGTCAATGAATAAGCTATGACCCCCCACAGTAGTTAAAGATGGCCATTGAACAAGGAAGGACCCCCAAAGCAGTTAGATCTGGTCATTAAAAAAGGTAGGATCCCCCCAAGAAGGTTAGAACTGGTCAAATAAAAAAAAAAAAATACTTGCCCCTCTATGTCTTTTGATATGGCAATGTGTATAGACCCCCAATACTATACCTAGCTTTATCCAACTCATTGGAGATTTGTGATGCTCAATCTAAAAAAAAAAAAATCCCCTTAAATCCAACTACCTTCCTATGGCTCCAATTAGGTATGAGCGAATCGGTTCTAACGAACCTGAATTCGCTCCGAATTTCAGGGAAAATTAGATTCAGCACGAATCCGAATTTTTAGTGGTTCGTGCTGACCGAATTTTCCCTGAAATAAAAAAAAATGCCGGCATGGTGGGAGCGGGGAGACAGGCTGCGCTGTCAGCGGGCGGTGGAAGCCGGCTTCCGCCGCCCGCTGACATCGCAGCCGGCCTCCCCGCTTCCACCAAGGCGTGAAATGGAAAAAAAAATGCCGGCATGGTGGGAGCGGGGAGGCCGGCTGCGCTGTCAGCGGGCGGCGGAAGCCGGCTTCCACCGCCTGCTGACAGCGCAGCGGCCTCCCCGCTCCCACCATGCCGGCATTTTTTTTTTCAGCAAACACTTACCGCCATGGTGGGAGCGAGGAGGTTGGCTGCGCTGTCAGCTGTCATCAGAGGACGCATCATCAGAGGAAGCCGGCTTCCGCCGCCCACTGACAGCGCAGCCGGCCTCCCTGCTCCCACCATGCCGGTAAGTGTTTGCTGTATAGTGGGAGCGGGGAGGCCGGCTGCGCTGTCAGCTGTCATCAGAGGACGCGTCATCAGAGGAAGCCGGCTTCCGCCGCCCGCTGACAGCGTAGCGGCCTCCCCACTCCCACCATGCCGGCATTTTTTTTTTCAGCAAACACTTACCGCCATGGTGGGAGCGAGGAGGTTGGCTGCGCTGTCAGCTGTCATCAGAGGACGCATCATCAGAGGAAGCCGGCTTCCGCCGCCCACTGACAGCGCAGCCGGCCTCCCTGCTCCCACCATGCCGGTAAGTGTTTGCTGTATAGTGGGAGCGGGGAGGCCGGCTGCACTGTCAGCGGGCGGCGGCTTCCGACGCCCGCTGACAGTGCAGCCGGCCTCCCCGCTCCCACCAGAGATGAGCGATTCGCTAAAGTTTGATTCGGACGAACCCGAATTTCTTTGAGAAATTCGGCGAATCGCCCAAATCGAATTTTTGAGAAGTTCGCTCATCTCTAGCTCCAATGTTTTGAAACCCCCATTTATTACCAGTCAACATAAAAAAGCTTCCAGTGGTGGATTGTTAAGGATCATTATTCTATAGGTCAATATACTAATAGAAAATTTCTAACAATTTTGCTACATTTTTCAACCCCCTCCTTTGGAAATTTATAGAGCCAATCAATTATTTTATTTCTCACTTAGGACTCAATTCAACAAACTTTGTAACAAGAAATTAGTTTTTAGCTTTTTCAAATTTGTGTTATTCCACAAAGAAAAAAATCTACAATTGTAAAAAATGAGTGGGGCTCAGCACTGTTTGACTTTTTTTGAGTTTTTTTTTATGAATTATTTACAGTTGCCCTGAGCAGGTGTAGAAAATACATTCCCTCATGTTTTTGTAACCTAAAAATCCAGGCTAGCAATTGCCAGCATGTTTTTTTCAGTGTAAAAGACATTAACTTTATATTTTTTATAAATTATACTGTTTAAAAACAAAAATGCAATGACACCTCAGGCAAAGCACAAAACCTGGGCCAAAGGCTAAAGGGTCAAGTAAGTTGGCCACCCTGATAATCTGAATGAAGGGGCCATAATTTATTTGCATTTTAAATGGAACAGTACCAACAAAAAATAAAAAAAAGTTAGCTGCTGTAGGTTTGTAGGAATAATTTTATTGCAATTGCTGTTTTTTTTGTTTACTTCAATATGTTTCACAAGTCATCCAGCCACCTTTTCCAGTAGGTAATGTTGAATTCACACATGCATTCAGTGGGATGAATAAGGAAACAGGTGCAGAAAAATACACTGTTTCAATAAAAAATGAAAGCAATAAACCTTGGCCAAAGGCCATGGGGGCTGGTAAACTGCCAGGGCCAGGCTGTTCAGCTATTTGACCCTGTGCTTACTATGCCTGCTGCACCAGTCTGGTAATATGGAAGAAGGACCATGATTCTTTTTAATTATGTTTGAAACAGTTACAAAATAAATCAATATATTTTTTTTTACTTTAACATGTTTCTCCAGTTATCCAGCAAGTCCAGTTGCCTTGATCTATTACTAAATACATATCCAGCATTGCATGGATGAATGTTATCCTTCATAACAAATGACTAGTTGCATTAAAAAATTGTCACAAATTCACAATAATATATTACATGGGAAAGTCATCCGATCAATCTAAAGCTGTGTGAAATGTAGAAAACAAATGCACCATATGGGGTAATGGCTTCTCAGTACTGGAGAGGCTTTCAAAGGATTTAGATTTTCAGCTCGAAAATTTGAGCCGATTCTCTAGAATGTTTCTCTTGCTAAAGCCATTTTCGCCCATATTTTTGAGCTTATTCCACTAGATGAATTTAATTAGTCAACTTTGTTGAATCACTTAAAGTTACTTTGCATGCGATCTAATTTTTCAACCAAAACAAACATTTGTCTATGTTTGTTGAATCAAGCCCATAGTTGTTATAATCAAAACGAGTCTCTTCCTTTATATTTTACATGCAGCAATAAAATGATCCAGCGTTTTTGATGCATGTGTATTCTTTGTAGGGTTAAAGTCTAAAGCATGAAAAACAGTCCAAATTGCTAAGGGCTATGAGATGGAATGGCAAAACATGAACTAGCCCTGAAGAAGTGACGTTGCATCACGTAACGCGTAGGATGGGGGAGGGGTACTGTTGATCCATTGTGAATGTAAGATCCTTTTGTGTGTGTTGGTCCCCTTGTCATCCCGCTGTGTCCCTCTCTTTACTTTAGTACATTGCTATTATCGCATTTTTCCTCTTTGGCACTTAGTCACTTCGCACATTGTTGAACACTTTAGAATATTGAATAGTTATTGTATGTTTCTCATATGTTGCACTTTGCACTTTTTTGGGACAAATAAGATTCAGCCATTGCATATACAGGGACACACGCTTGAGATATGAGCATTCTGTTGCACCACCAGCATCCTCTGGTGTAATGTTCATGTATTACGTGTTTTTAGAAAGAGATTTTAATTTATTGTAGCTATGTATATGTCTAAATAAAAGATTATTTTTGTACTTGATTTGGAGTAGTGCAGATTTTTACTTGAGTGTTGGAAGCCTCCCTGTTGGGTTTGTGTTTACAATTTGCTCAAGTTTGCACACTTCTTTTGATTTAAGTTAGTGTGGCCATTTTTTCTTTGAAAATTACTTACTAATACTTAAACTTACTAATTACTTATACCCCGTCCCTAACATTGCTAAGCCTAAACGAGTTTGTGCAGACATTGCTACTTCTTTACTTGTGTGTGCACAAGCAATGCAATACATGAACCAGCCTGTGTCTAAAGACAATAACTTAACTTGCCTGCACACACACACAATGAAAAATGCTTACTTGCCTGCACAGTGTTACAATTCAGCGGATGGGGTTTTAGGTAGAGGCCAATTGGACTCCCTGTTGCATTGGGAGAGCTACAATCCAGCAGATTTGGCCACTGACCTGCAAATGCAACAGCAAAAAGGAAGGTAGGATGTGCTCATTCAGTCAATATATGGCAGAAAAGGTGCTAGAGGCGTGTGACCCCACTCCATAGACAACAAAGAAATGTAACCCTCTGCACACTCTTACTATTGAGAAAGCTAGCTATCACTTGTTAAAACAGGAGCTCTTAGTTAACGTGGAGGCTGATTCATTACTAACTCCAGGTATCGGCAGATGAGAGTCTGTATAGCGGCGCTTAGAGCGACCGCTAGTAGACTGTAAGCGGTTATCGGGTGCTGTAACAGAGCATCTCAGTCACTGTAGTAACCTGGCCCGCATTGATGAATGTGATGTATGTTGGGCGCTGTAACACCAGTACAGCGCTGCAGCGAGCAAAATGTAGCACCAGCTCAGTGCGACGACTCTCTGCGCTCCACACCATACTTATCAAAAAAGGACACACACACACAGCGTCGGTGCTCTAAATCTGGTCGCTATAGCATTGAGCGCCAGACGCTACCTGCTATCCCTTCACAAATAATCCCCATAGATTGCAATGAATGTAAAGGCGAGGTAGCCACGACAAGGCCGTCCAATTTATACCTCGTCCCTAACATTTCTCAATAGTATGAGTATGCAGAGGGTTACATTTCTTTTTTATTACTGAGCAAGGCTACATCCATTTTGGACTAGTGCATATGGCATGATATCATATGACATAATACAGTATAACATAATGATTGACAATTATTCTTTTACCTCAGTATTTATCACCCTATGGGATTATCAATATTCGAAATGTGTAATGTTTACATAATGATAAAAATGACTACATATTAAAATTAGACCAAAGCTTCTAATTCCCTTCTGTTGTTATGATTGATAGCTGAATAATGAATTAATTAGCAGCTAAGAGCAGAACTGACTCAAGGGACAGAGATGTCCAGGGACAAACAGTTCTCTATCTTGCACCTGTTTTGTATATATTTAAAGGAAATGCTGACTAAACTAGGCTTGTTAGGAGATCGAAGCTATGACAAAGAGATCAAAACATAGGAAACAACTGCCGGTACTGGCATCATTGAAATTTGAACATGACTACATAGGGTAAACTTTTACAGGGTTCATAAAATAATGATCCTAACTTAACTGGTAGGTGCTATTTTATGCTGCCATCTTTTTCTATTTTATTTACTCATATATTATTTTTGTATTGCGTTTTCAAAACATGTTTGCAAAAATGTGCATATAGATTTGTTGAGAAAAGGCTGAACAAAAAGTAACAAACAAAGGGCCAAGCTGCTTGACAAAGGAGGAGCCCCTCGAAACGCGTCGCAGTTGTGGGGTATGGGAAATGGGACCTTGTGCTACATTTAATGATTTTACCTAACAATAGTAAAAGCTAAGTTTTTTCCCTGCGGGGGCTGTCTGTGCTGGATTTTCTTAAGATAAACAAAGGGCCAAGCTTTATTTAAAAAAAAAACTGGCAATGTGAAAAAATGGCAGGAAGAGATATTCTAAACATTATACACTATTTTAAAGGCTCTGAAGAGACTCAATTTTGAGAGTCTTTACCCCTTTCACTACCAGCCTACACTAGAGATTTTGGGACTTATTTATGATTAGCGCCTTTAAGCATCTTTTTTGTGGCTATAGCGCCAGCATTCCTGTCTTATCAGGCTCTGTACTGTGGACTACATTGGTGCGAGCAGTCGCTGCGCCGAACGCCACTAATTAGCTTTGATTGTTTCCCTTAATTATTGGCCGGCCTGTGTCAGCGCCTGTTGGATCCGCCAGCTTATTAGCCCAGCGCCAGAGAGCGTCACTGTGTGCGTATTTCCGCCATTCACCTGCATATTTATGAATTTTTTCCTTCTTGAAATCTTTGGTGCTGTATTTTTACGGCACTAGACGGCGTTTCTTCATTACAGTTACAAGAAATAAAAATTGGGAAAAAAATTTACAGTGAGTTTTAATTGTTGGTGTTCAAATTACACATTGTTAAAGTGGACCAAAACACAGTATTTTGACTTTTCTGGATTTTGGTCCTTGCCCTCGGGGCACCCCGATCAAGGATGCCCCACTGTGTGAAACCGCCCAGGTCGCCTGAACCTTTCCCAGTCCTATGGCGCATGCACGGCTGCTCGTTCAATCAGCACACTCGGATCCGCTCAAGCCCCTTCGTGCAGGAGCTTGTCTCATGTGACCGGAGCATGCTGGCGGCTGCATCCCCTGCTACCCTTTATCAGGGACCGTGCCCGCGCCAGCCATTCACAAATACCTGACGTGGCCATGCATCATGATAAAGAGATAGCAGCGGGGATGTGGCCACTGTTCACGTGCATGTCTGCCCTGGGGTCTCATAGACTCCAGTGTGGGTTTTGGTCCTCTTTAAGAAAAAGAAGCCATTAAAATCAATTTCAATAACCCAAAACCCACAACAAAAAATCATCCCAAAGTTCTGTAAAAATAAATGCATAGGCGTTGGCTTTTTTTTAGTTAGTAAATCGTATACCAAGTGCTGCTGAGGCCAAAAAAGTGGTGCTGTGCTGTGTGGCGCTGATGCTTCTTAAATAATGCTCTTTGTCGCCTTCTGTTGCCAGCATTTTGCACTATATATGTTTAACTGTGAAATTAAAAATAATTAAAATGTTTATTTGTATTATTATTATATAGCTTTTTAAAGAAAAAAAAAATTCATTTTTCTATAAATGCATAATGCATGTAAAAGGCCCATTCCTCCCAATTACAGCAGTACCACATATGTATTGGTAGACACCTGTTCCAGCCCAAGAGACACCCCAAACTGAAAAGTGTGCTTAAGGAGATTTTTAAACAGTAAGTCCACTTTCGAATTAATTTTTTAAAGTGTGTCGGAAAATTATGTCTTAAAGGTGTTGAGCTGATTAAGCATTTTTTAATGATTTTTTTTAATTATTTTTTCTAATGTGTGTTTTATGGAAGCAGTTTGTACATTGCCAGTAGCAAAAGATTGCAGATAGTTGCACAGAACGCTGCTGCATGGTATGTGTAAGGCTAAGGCCCTTATTTAAGAAGAGATAGCGACTGGTCAACGCCGGACACGGCACGCAATTACACATTTATCAAGCAGAATCTGTTTAGCGACTGGAATAGCGCCATGTAGCGTCTGATTCATCATTTTCACAGCCTCAGCGAACAGCGCCGGCGTTCAGCCTTGCACAGCGACAGCGCCAGGTATGACCTCTCACTACCTGTCGCTCTCCCATACATTTCAATGGACGATCCTTTTCTTCTCTTTAAACTGTTTTTTTTTTTTTTTTTTCAAAAAAAATCACAAATAATTCTTTGACCTCTTCTGGCATTGAAATAGCATTTTTTTCATATTTTTTTAATTTTTTAAATATTTCCTCAAAAATGACATTACAGGTCTGGCATTAAAGTGTTCATGTTACAATGTTGTTACAATGTAATTCCATATGTTTTTCGCTTTGTTACTAGTTGTTAGATGCTTGAAAAGACTTTAAACACACCGCCTTCAGTGCTCTGGGCTTCAAACAAGTATTTTTCAGCGCCAGAGATTTGTGAGGCTGTTTTTTTGCTGAATATGGTGTGAGTCGGTCGCTATGAGCAGTCGCTACCATGCGCTCCCATACAGCGCTGTACTGGTCAAATAGCGACTCCTCACAATGTATTCAACATAACTGTACAGCGACTGAGTCGCTATAAAGTAGCGACCCACGGCCGAGCACAGTGACTACTAGCGGGCGCTCTGAAAATGCCTGCTACAGACGCTCATCTGTCGCTACCTGCCGCTAATGATGAATCAGCCTCTAAGAGAGCACCCCTCGCCTCAGGAATGGCCATAGTAGCAGTGTTCTGTATGTACAGAACTCACTTCTCTTTTCCAAACAGCAGGCAGCGGTGACATCCATAAGGTACTTTTTTTTAGGTCTGATATTCCTCTTTAACCTTCCATACGACATGGTTGGCCTACTTAGGTATATATATTGACAATGTGTATTTTTAATCTAAATGTATTATGCTGTGCAGATGTACCCCAATTCTGAAGAAAGATGTGTAGATTAAGGGTCTGATTGACTATTTATTTTATAGTGTGCCTTTTTCTACAGCACATGGCTCGGTATGGTATGCTCCATTGTGCTAGTTTTTGAGCGCATCATAGTGTTAACCCCTCGGCGTAGTACAGCTAACTAGTAGCAAGCTGACTTTTAAACCTGTTACTATACAGGCTACACCAGGGTGCGACCATACTTGAAACCTATATTTATCCTCATTTCAGCAGGTGGCATAGCGGGGCACACATAACAAATACACTTCTAGAAGAAAAATGTACTTTTCGGATAAAAACTAACAGTTAATGGACCAATAAAAAATGTGCTACATATGTAACAAGCATAATGCTGATTATAAACAGAAAAGTGTAAAAAAATAGAAAATCTCAATAAACTTTAAGACATACTAGTGTGCCCATTCCATGTCCTCAAAGCTTTGATGAAAATGTTAAAAAAAACACAAAACCAGATAAAGAAAAATACCGTATGCTGTGTAACTTTCCCATTATTTCTGAAGGGACCAGTAAAACAGGCTGACAGGTGCTCTGCTGCTGTACACTGACACTTTAGTAAATGTGTGTTTTACATGCACTGACACAAGAAAAAAATTGATAGCTACTGTATGTATTTCCACTATGATGGCTAACGCCCATCAATGTTCATGTGTTACACACTGATAAATCAGGCCCAAAGTGTAGAAGGTCTAACTAGATTTAGGGAAAAAGGTGGTTTAGGGTAGGAAAATAAGAAAAAAATGTATTCTGAACCAAATTGCAGAGAACAGAACAGCAGGCAGTATGACAGGACCACCACCCCCAAAAAAACCTGGTAATAGGCATCGTGCAGAACCCCCCCCCCCCCAAGTGCAGCATGGCAGCCAGCAAGCAGAAGTCCCTGCATACAATCACCCCATAACAAGCAGTATGCAGAATCGCCCCCCCCACCATTCTCAACATAACCGGCAGTGCAAAATCCCTCCAAACACCCTATAACAGGCAATATACAGAATCCCCCCCAATCACCCTATAACAGGAAGCTTGCAGAATCCCCCCTCCAATCACCCCATAGCAGACAGTGTGCAGAATCCCCCTCATCAACCCATAACAGGCAGTGTGAAGAATCCCCCCAATAACCCTATAGCAGGCAGTGTGCTTAATCCCCCAATCACCCCAAAACCGGCATTGTGCAGAATTTCTCCAATCACCCCATTACTGGCAGTGTGTTTAACCCCCCCCCATCACCACAAAACAAGCAGTGTGCAGAATTTCCCACTCACCTCATTACAGGCAGTGTGTTTAATCCTCCCCCAATCACCCCAAAACAAGAAGTGTGCAGAATTCCCCAATCACTCCATTACAGGCAGTGTGCAACATCCCCCCAATCACCTCATAATAAACAGCGTCCAGAATTTCCCCCTATTACCCTATAACAAGTAGCGTGCAGAAATCCCCCCATCACCCCATAACATTCAGGGTGAAGGATCCACCCATGACCCCATAACAGGCAGTGTCAAGAATCTCTCCCAATCACCCCATGACAGAATGCTCCTCCCCACACACATTGCAGTTGTGAGAAGGGTGAACCGGACAATGGGAGACCAGATTACAGGAAGCAGTTAAACTTACACTTGCCCCATGCACACCTGTCTGTTCTACATTTTCTGGCCGTATCCACACACACAAACAAGGCCACTTACCTTAGCAGCAGTCTTCGTGCCTTCGATCATGCTTCTGCAGCCCTGCTTCCATCAATGGACACCGACCATACACAGGCCACACCTACCCACCAGAACCAGGTCTGTGGGAGTGCTGGTAAGGTAAGTTGACGTTTCCTTTTGCAGGCCACATTCGCTCGATCCAATGCACAAACATCCCCACAAACACTTTTGATTGGAAAGTGCATCTTATGGAGTGAATATATAATATAAATGATACATTTGTCTTGGTTTGGGACTAGATTATTAAAGTGGACCAAAACCCAGGATAGTCAAAAGTTTTGATTATCCTGGGTTTCGGTCCTTTCCCCGGTGTCCCTGTGTAAAACCCCCCAGGACGCCCCAACGGACTCACCTCTTCCTGGTCGCACTGCGCGTCTAAGAGCAGAGGCTCTGACAGCCGCATCCTCCGCTTCCGTCTAACAGGGAGCATGCCCGCGCCGGCCTTTCACATAAGCCAGGCGCGGGCATGCGCACTGCTAGAGAGAAGCGAAGAATGCGGCCGCCAGAGCCGCTGCTCTTAGACGCGCCGTGTGACCAAGAAGAGGTGAGTCCGTTCGGGCGTCCTGGGGGGTTTTACACAGCGGGGCACCCCTGATCGGGGTGCCCGCGGGGAAAGGACCAAAACCCAGGATAGTCAAAATCCTGGGTTTTGGTCCACTTTAAGTTGATTATATTTTTGTGACCACCGACAGGTATTCAAATAAAACAACACAACAGGAACAGTAAATATTAAAAGAATATCAGAGCCTCAGATTTATCATCTTATAAAGAAGAGCTTTAGAATGGAAGAAGCAAATTACACAGTGGTGACACATTTTATCATACTGGGCCTTTCAGACTGGCCAGGAGCAGAGATGCCAACGTTTGTTACTGTTCTTTTCATTTATCTTGTTACCATTTGTGGTAACATGACCATTCTCCTCCTGGTCTGCATGGATCATCGCCTTCAAACGCCAATGTACTTCTTTCTAGGCAATCTATCTGTGGTGGACATGTGTTTAACAACCTGCGCACTCTATAAATTTCTTATTATATGCATTACTGGAAACAGAGTCATTTCATATTTAAACTGTATCGCACAAGTTTACTTTTTGGGATGCTTTATAAGTGATGAGCTTTTGCACTTGACGGCTATGAGCTATGATCGCTATGTTGCCATCTGCAATCCATTGAGATATAAGATAATTATGAACAGAAAAATCTGTGTTTTGTTGGCTTCTTCGTGTTGGGTGCTCAGCCTTCTGGAGTCAGCACCTTACGCTATCTTGGTGGCCAGCGTTTCTTGCTTCAAGTCAAAGACAATAAACCATTTCTTCTGTGACCTTGAGCCCCTTAAAAAACTTTCTTGCAGCACTAATTCAGTTTTGGAACTGCTGACTGTAGTAGAAGGGGTGTTTTTGTTAACACTTGTACCTTTTCTTCTTACTATTATACCCTATGTATTCATTATAATCACTATTTTAGATATTCGCTCTAATACCGGCCGACGTAAAGCCTTCTACACATGCTCCTCCCACCTAACTGTTGTCATTATTCTCTACACTATTCTTGTAAGCCAATATCTCAGTCCAACGTCGAATGAAAACCTGACTTACAAAAAAATGTTGTCCCTTTTTAATATTGCCGCAGTGCCGATGTTAAACCCAATAATTTATAGTCTAAAAAACAGAGACGTTCAATCAGCTTTAAGGCGGATGCTTTTTCTTACTAAGACTTATTAGCTTGTGATTTTTTTTTCCCTCCAAGAAACCTTTGTGAAGCACAGTAAAAGTTTGTTGTGTAACTCATTGGAATTGTAGAAAGAATAAAAAAAAGAAAAAATGAGCTTTAGACTGTCATGCCTAGAGTTCCTCCTTAACTTTCAGCTGCTCCTTTCTGGGACTTTTTTCTGCTGTATGCCGCTTGACCAGCAGATGGCGCTGTTCTGCAGAGTTCCTGGAAATCAGCTGGCACTTGTGACATTACCTGGCCTATATAAGCTGATCCATACAGGGCCTCAGTGGATCAGCATTAAATCTGTCTTCTGAACTGTCTACCCGGACTCTGTCGTTGGACTTCTGAACCTGAACCTGAATTTGAACCTGAACCTGTATCTTGTATGTATGCACTCTGGCTCCACATGTATATATATGTACAGCAGCCTGTTTGATGTGTGTGTTGTTCACTGGTTGTCACAATTAAACACAGTTTGCTGCATATTCATAGTCTCTCTGTCTCACAGTTCTCGGATTTCTGGTCACACTTTAATAGATTTCTCTATTGAGAAATCCGTGACATAGACATGATCACAAAAAAATCGCACTCTTATTTACATGGTGTGGCATTGCAAGGCAAGATCAGCTTTATGGTAATGAAAAATTGGAGCTTTACAATAGATTAAAATGCTACGGACAGCAGGGTCTTCCTTAACATTAGCCAGGCCCCAAAGAAAAAGGCAAAGGTTTTTAAAGGGGTCTTCCATACAAAATAGTAAACCTTTACTGTAGGTCTTACAGTCCAAGCAGAAAACTCATGGGAGAGAGGCATCTTCCTCGCAACAAAGACAGGCTTCAAAGTAGATGGTGTATGTCTCTATCAGGGACCTTCCTTTCAAAAACCATGCCTTTAGATCTTACAGTACAAGCAGGAGTCATGACAAAAATATAACATTTAGGTCCTTTAGAGCAGTGGTTCTTAACCTTTTTACGCCAAGTATCCCCTAGAAAAATCAAGTTACAACTAAGTACCCCCAAGGGAGTGATCATTATAATCAGTGCCAAAATAAGTAGGCCATAGGCCACAAGCAAGATAAGATAATATTTCACTGTTAAAATACCACACATGGCATACACCAGCTGTGGGTGTTCTCCTGAATACTGCGTATACCCCCTAGGGTACATGTACCACAGGTTTAGAAATGGTGCTTTAGAATACAGACAGAAGTTTAATGGAGGGTTAAACTTTAAAAATTGTAGTAGAGGGGATAATTCCATTTGAATGGGTTTACCTTACTAAAGGTAGACCTTTAGATGCCTAGAGAACACACAGAAGGTGAGGGTTTCAATATATAAAATTAGACTGAAGTATTTTACTTTGGACTTTCTTACATAAATTAGGCCTTAAAGTGCACCAAATCGCGGGATTTTGACTGTTTTAGTGCGTGCTGTGTGAAACCTCCCAGGTGGCCCAGTCTAATTCATCTTTCCACGGTCCTATGGCATATCTCTCTTCCAATAAGCACGCTTGGATCTGCTCACCTCAACCCATCTAAGACAGCCAAGTCTAGCTGAGCATAGCCAAGCGCGCCGGCTGGTCACATCCCCACTACGCTATAACAGGGTGCGTGCCCCCATTGGCCATTCAAAAATACCTGGCATGGACACGCACCATGCTAAAGGTATAGCAGGTGGTAGCCGCTGCTTGCACACGCGCCATCGGATTGTTAGAGAAGGGTGACCTAGTTTTACACAGCGGGGGAATCTGGATACCACTGAGGAGGGGATCAGGCATGGGTTTTGGTCCACAGGCCTCTAGACCGTTTTCACTCAGCAGGGATGCTTCAACGCCTCTTCCCAAGCTTTACAATTTGGGATGCCTATGTGCATCTAATGCTCTAGAAAGGGTAATCAGGCTAAAAGACTCACCACAATTCACGGCAATGGAGTTTGCTGCAGCACCATGCACGGCAGGTACCCACATAACAAGCAGAAAACATATGCACGACTAGCTGCAACTTCCATATTACTAATGCCTAGTGATGGCCATTTCTAATGGACTGCCAAGGAGGGTGGGAAATAGAACGGCTTTGTGGACCATTCTGGCTTTAGTTCAGATTTAAGGTCTTATATGGTAGAACAGGCTGAAGTCTCTTGCGAGGTCCTCCTTACAAAAAAATGATAGACTGGCCTCAGAGTGGAGGAAAGACATCTCCTGTAGGGCTCTATAAATCAGGTCTCGCAGTACAGACAGGACACTTTTGCAGGAGTTTTCCTTACCAAAATTGGCCTTACATCACAGATGACTCTTACCTTCTTAAAAAGGTAAGTGTCTGACATTAGAGTAGGAGGCAGAAAATTCACCAGCGTAAAGGACAGCATGCCCTTGGAGGGATTCTTACTAGAAAATAGAGCTGTAACCATGTCATCCAAATTAAGCTAAAGTGTTGTGTACTAAGGAAAGGCAGGACGGTACATCAGACTGGGAGATGAAAGGCTGTCTGCTTACAACAATACACTTAAAGCGGACCTTCACCCTGAATAAGAGTCTATCTTATATGTTTCCCACACCCTGTACATACAGATTGCTCACATTAAAAATCATCCTACCTGCATCTACTGCATGTTATGAGCCTTTAACCATCCAAGATGGCGGCCCATGGAGCATCAGCCAGCCTGCAAATAGGAAGTGTCTTCTGACTGTGCCGCTCTGCATTCTGGGATTGCTGTCCTTTTCCTGATCCTGGCTCTACTCTGTCTGTCCAAAGCGGAGCAAAACCCCCCCCCCCCTGCACTTTTCACCCCTCTCCTCTCCTCAATATGTGATGCTACTGATCCAAGATGGCAGTGCCCGTATCCTAGAGTCCTGAACAGAGTTGCAGCCTAGCGGGGAAAAGAATAAATCAAGTGACTAAAAATGTAATATATATTCATTATATATGCTGGGGAATAGTTTTTCAAACCGAACCAACAGCCTGGAGCAGTTGAAAAAAAAAAGGCAGCAGCCATTTGGGAGCTTCCTCTACCAACTGACATAATTGAAATGCACAGTAACAGGAAGCCCATCATGACTTCCTGTTTGCAGGTGGCCTGCACGCCCATGAGCGTCCATCTTGTTTTTAAAACCCACCCCAGCAGCCGTTAGAAAAAAGGTAAATTATTTTTTATGTGCAGCAATCTTAATTGCCATGTAGAGGGATGCATATGAGCACTGTCTGTTGTTCTGGCCTGCTTTAATTCATTTTTGACTGTTGGTCTGCTTTAAAGGGAAAGTCCACTTATGTGTAAATATTTTCTTCTTAAGTTAGTGACTGTGTGTTTTATAGAACCATATTTCTCTACCTGCATTCTGCTGGGAACCGTACAGTCTATACACTAAGGCCAAAAGAAGAGAGAGGAGAGCCCTGTAAGCATAGAACCAGGGCTAGATTATAAGGGGGGTGCAAGGGGCTTGCGTCCTGGGGCCTCCACCACTTGACCTGCAAATGGGGCCTCCACCAGCCTTTGGGTTATGGTCCAGGAGGTTTTTCAGTCCTTGGTCTGACGGGCAAGCAACAAAACAATCAGCTGCAATGGGGCAAGCCTTTTTTTGTTTTTGCAAACCTGTAGCCAAAGCCACCTCAGGGCAGGACAGAGAGTCTAGAGCAGCAAAGCCGCCATCTCCAATGCTACAGTGATGGGTGCAGAGCTGTCTCTGCACATAAGCCACCAAGCACAGCCGCTGGCAGCTCAATGCAGGGAACTGTTTTCTGCTGGACCAGCTGAGTGACTACACTACTCCCCACCCAGAATGGCAAAGCAGGAGTTCTCGAGCAGCACGCACCCGCACAAGGGTGGCACAAGGGACTTGATCTGATGTTCCAGTAAGTAGGCGGGTACCAGACAACCACCAATCAATTACTTGGCTGGACTTTTATTTTAAAGGAAAAAAAATACTGTATCTGGGGCCTCCACCAAATTTTGTGCCCAGGAGCCTCCACCGCACTTAATCCGGCTCTGCATAGAACTCTGCTTCTGGGCATGTGTGAGTTTGAGTGAAGTGGGTGTAGCAACTGTATTCTGTGTATACAGAACTCACATTTCTTTTTGCAGATCTTCATGTACAGACTTGTGTGTACAGTTGCCAATAGCAACAGTTTGCAGGTAGTGAAAACAGCTTCCATAAAACACACATTTACTGACATAAGAAAAAAAAAAAACTAGATCACCTTTAGGCCAGAAGAAATATACACTTTGAAAAATGCTTCTGAAAGTCGACATTCCTTTAATATTGGAGTGAAATGCAATGATGAAGCAGGTAGTGGGAGATTTCTAGTATCCTAATTTTCTGGGTCTCCTTTTCTGACACAAATACTTTGAGATAGTGGAGGCTGATTCATTACTAACGGCAGGTATCAGCAGATGAGCGTCTGTATAGCGGCACTTAGAGCGACCGCTAGTAGATGCTGTTAGGGGGTATCGGGCTCTGTAACAGACTGGCGCCTCAGTCACTGTAGTAACCTGGGCGGCATTGAGGAATGTGATGTATGTTGGGCGTTCTAACACCAGTACAGCGTTGGAGGGAGCGAAAGGTAGCGCCAGCTCAGTGCGACCGACTCGACACCATACTTATCAAAAAAGGAGACACATACAGCGGCGGCGCTCTAAATCTGGTCGCTATGGAATAGAGCGCCAGACGCTGTGTGATCAAAGTCTGTATTCCACCAGTAACACCAGTAACAAAGCGAAAACACATGGAATGACACTGTTTTAACACTGTGACATTAACACTTTAGCTCCAGACCTGTAATGACAATTCTGCATAAAAATAGTTTCTAAAAGTGTTTGTTTGCAGCCAGGAGAGGTCAATGATTTGAGCAAAAATAAAAAAAATGTCAAACACGCTATTTACACACAAGCAAATGAACAGCCATTGAAATGTATGGGAGAGCGTCACTGAGCGAAAGTAAATACCTGGCACTCTTTAAGCTAGAGCGCCTGCGCTATGTGAGCCGCCTGTAATAATACATCGGATGCTACATGGCGCTGTTAGAGTCGCTCACCAGATTCGCCTTCATAAATGTGGTTTTGCGCACAGCACCCGGCATTCACCAGACGCTGCCTGCCACTACAAGGCACTACCTGGCGCTATCCCTTCTTAAATAACCCCCTTAATTTCCATGTGGTCTCTGTCAAGCAGCCTATACCTAGTTCCTGAATATTGATACTGTATATACTGGCAGTGACTGTACTCTATCCTGGAGGTCGTGGTCTGCAAACTGTCTAATGGACTGATTGTGCAAACTTCACTGCTCTCCCTGGCATTTCCCTTGGTCCTGTTTCATGTCCCCTGCCCACTCACAGGTGTCTATAACTCCCTCCTTTTTTTACCCTATATAAGTTAATAAATATATATATATATATATATATATATATATATATATATATAGTCTAAGTATACCTCTGTGCTACATCATTGTTTTAACTCATGCCCTCCCGGCCCTCTGTGACCCATGTTCCATTGCCCTACGTATTGGGGCCCAGGGCCTGCATTGTCTTTACTGGGGCCCAGGGCCTCCATTGTCTGTACCTGGGCTCCGGTCCTCCGTTGTCTGTAATAGGGCCCAGGCCCTTCATTTTCTGTACTGGGTCCACGTTGTCATTTCTGGGCTTAGGGCATACATAAACCCCTTGGTTAGTTCCTGTTCTCTCATACTTGTTGTACTATAAGTTTGTCTGCTCTGCTGTGTACTGTTTGTCCTCTGATTCTCCTTCAACAAGTTTGCAATCACCAGAGGACTGGCCCAGGCCTTGTGCAATTCTTAGGAATTTGGCTGAGGACATGGTGCTTAATAGACACATGCTCCCTATTAAGTACCAGACCTCCCACGGCAGAGTTGTCGGTGGCTTGCCTCTTTAGTGGTGTAGATGGCTTGAATGTGTAATGTGTATCTGTTACTCTGCTCTCGTGTTCCCGGCCTGTTACTCTTCTCACATGTTCCCAGCCTGTTACTCCACTCACCTGTTCCAAGCCTGTAATTCTGCTGACCTGTTCCCAGCCCAGGACTCCAAATGCCCAGTTCCTAGGCTGTTGCTGAGTCTGCTGCTTTGGACCCAACAGACAAACATTTGTCTGGCGCCCCACTGCTACAACGCTTTGTTGGCCAAGTTGGAACTTGTTGGCCAATTTGGGCAAGCAGAATCACGTCATCCATTTCCTTAGTAAACTTACAGGACATTTCAGAGCATCTATTGCTACTACCACATCCCTGTCTGATTTTCCATGAAAGAGCCTCCAAAGTTTCCCTTGGTCTTCTTAATTCTCCACAATTTTTAGTTTTTAAATATTGTTGAGGTTTCCTAACAAAAATGGCAAAAAAAGGCCTTGGGTTTGAGCTCCCAATGTGGGAGAAATGGCCTGTTAATAGGTAACTGGGTAAAATTATTAGTTTTTGTAACAAATAGCCTTAACCAAAGAAATCAAAGAATAGAGGGTGAGCAGGGTAACTTGTTCATGAGTTACCTCAGGTCAGTAGTGATGTTTTTTGGGGTTTAACCCAAGGACCCCTTCCCAGGGTCCATTTTACATTTGGTAATGGACAAAGGTAGGGAATCATCTTCTGGATATAGTGTAAAGAGTAGAAACTCCATGTCTCAGTACACCTTTTACTTCATATAGCTTCACAAAACCAACTATATGTCTGCCCAGGAACTCCCTGGATAGTAATCTGTCCCTGTAATTTAGCAACCACATTAACCTTGTGCTTATAGTTTTATTAAATAATAAAAAGGCACATCTCCCTCCCTCTGTCGTGCTCTCTCCTCACCCCCAGCATAATCAGAGTAGGCCTCTTACCCAATATTCCCTGGCCACAAAACTCACCAACCAGGCGCACCCTACATTTTCCCCTGTCAGCCCACAGCCCAATGTGCCGATGGTCAGCATCAGTGAATCTTGGAAATTGAGCCACAGTACACTATATTTTTGGTATTGCAATTACTACATTGTCTACATCTATAATTCTTGCAAGTATTCTACATTTCACGCACAAAAAAAATCATTTACCTTTCTCTAACTCCTGTTGTAGTACATTTTTGAAACAAAATGGCAGTGCTGCTGGGCTTCCTGTGCATTGTCAGCTATGTCAGTTGAATCCAGGCAGCAGCATGGCTGGGATGCTGGGAGAAGAAGCTCCAAAATGGTCTCTATCCTTCTTTTCCTACTGTGCCAGGCTGTTGGTCCGGTTTAACTCAGTAAAAGTGACTGTTAGCTCTACTCCATCTATATATGCTGAAAATAGCAGAAAAGCCAGTACTCCTTTTAAAAATGCTTATATTGTAGAAATATACATCAAATGAATAAAGTCCATAAACCAAATTGTCCATAAGTTCGTTTTGGGGCCTGAACACTCCTTTATCAGTGACCGACAAAGCAAGAACAATCAAGCAGCAAGGTACAATCCATGGTGATTAAGTGTAAAGAGGTCACCAAAATCCTGCCTGATGTCATCAATGACGTAAGCGGGTCATGAGTAAATGTACCTGACAAGTATAACCTTAGTCCAGGCCATTATGGCCAGTATCGAAATTATTGATGGAAAGATATGATAATAAATAGTAATCCTGTGTCCCCCCTAGAAGCTCCGCTCTAGCGTGTAACCACCCAGCAGACTTTTAAGTCACTGCCAATAACCTGCCCTGCCATCCCTCCGCCTGCGCCCGGGGAAGGCATCCCTGTCAAGGAGCCTGGAGCTCTGCCAGGCAATAGCCTACGTCAGGGCGGCTGGAAACCACGGTTCGGTTCACCCCCCCACGGCAAGTGCCTGGGTGGCAGTGAGAGCCCCCAAGGGCTTGGGGGCTCCTACATGCAGTGAGCACTTTCATACCGCAATAGAGTATTGCGGTCTGTTGGTTTCAAGAACAAGCAAGTGGTAATGGTCTCATCCGGGTTCTTCTCGATTGCCACATCTAGAAAGGTGACATATTGTTCAGAGTCTTCGGGGTTAAAAGTGATCGTTGGGAAATGGAATTAATCCACAAATGATGTGAAGTGAATGTTTCCATCATCGATATAGCGCCCCCAAAAAGTCACGTTTTCACTGAACATTGGTGAGGGGTATATGTACCATTCTTCTAGATACCCCACAAACAAATTTGCAAAGAGATTTGTCCTGACTTAGATAATTTTTGAATTGTTTCTGGGTTCTAAGGGGTTCAGTTTCGTTTTATTTTATCTTATTTTGCCAATAGTTATATATGTAATTTTGATAAGTCCCATTGGTAAGTTCTGACTTGTAGTTGCCAGAGGAGTCCCAATTTGTATTACAATAATGGTCATGCAATGCGAGGCGAGTTCCATTCTCTCTCCCATCAGTCTCCTTTAGTCCGCATGTAAGTGCCACCCAGGCAGTAACCATGGGGGTGAACCGGACCGGTGGCATCCATAGTCTGTGCTGCACACAGTGTGTGTCAGCGGCATGGTTCCCAGTGGTCCCGACTTAGGCCGTTGCCTGGCAGAGCTCCAGGCCCCTTGACGGGGATGCCTTCCCCGGACGCAGGCGGAGGGACGGCTGGGTTATTGGCGGTGACTTGAAGCTCTGCAGAGTGGATATGCACTAGAGCGGAGCATCTGGGGGTGGGGGGACAGGCTTGCGGATTACTATTTATTATCATATGTTTCCATCTTTAATTTCGGTACTGGCATAATGGGCTGGACTAGAGTTATACTATTCAGGTACATTTACGCATGACCCGCTGACGTCATTGATGATGTCAGGCAGGATTTTGGCGACCTCTGTACACTTAATCACTATGGATTGTACCTTGCTGCTTGATTGTTTTTACTTTGTTGGTCCCTGATGAAGGAGTGTTTAGGCCCCGAAACGTTGGACGCAAGAACTTATGGTCAAACACTGGTGCAATTTGGTTTATGGACTTCATTTGATGTATATTTCTACAATGTAAGCATTTTGTAAAAGGAGTGCTGGCTTTTCTTTTCTTTTCATGATATGCAGCGCCACTGCTAGCCATTGCACCTGACTATATTATTAGTAGTAAGAGTGCCTCTGGCATTATACATTGGACCATCTATATATGCTGTTACAAAGATCAATTCTATCACCGCTGGGCTGGCAGGAGTAAGCGTAGGGGTCAGTCGTTAGTGCGCCCAGTTGGTCAGTGTTGTGGCCTAATATACTGGGGAAAGTGGGGCCATGCCATTTTGATTCTGCTGGGGGGATGGGCCCAAGCATGGGGGAGGGAGAGATGTGGCTCCATCTAAATAAAATGTGTATTACTGGTGTGCAGCATTGCATGATTAAGGGGGGGACCCCGAAATGCATTGTAGTGGCAGTGTGCATTGGTAATGTGACTGGCTAACACTATGGTAGACCCTGTTTCTTTTACGCACTTAAAATAATGGCTATTATTAGACTATTATTTTGGATGATGGCAATTTTACAATTTATAATAGAAAAATACATGGCTCAATTTATGCTAAATATCTATTTATATCTGTAAATATTTGTATTCCCCAAAGTAAAAAGTTTCAGTGTTTCTTATGAATCAGTGACAATAATTAAAATTAATTGGAGAGCAGTAATAGAACTGATCCCAGGAGATGCGCTCAGCCTCCAGTGAATCTGCACCGGATGATAAAAAGTCCGCTCTATAGAGAGTACACAATTATACAAATTGATGATAGGAGCCGGGTATGAATCGTCCTAAGTGTACTATGGGCCTGATTTATGAACGGAAACACCACTTTGGGTCAGTATATGCCAGTGGGAGTTACATTTATGACTCTAAAAAAGTACCAGGCACCAGCTTCCAGCTATTATTTTGCCAGCTTAAAGGGTATGTCCACTTTCAATGGAATTTTTGAGCGTGTAGATTTTTATGTGCATATCTAGTATTTTTTAATTTTTTTTCTGTGTTATAAAATATGTCTTTTGCCACAAAAAAATATAAACTTTCAACAATTTCAGCCGAAGTAGACTTACCCTTTAAGCCCAGTTTATTACTGTAGTGCAGACAAGTGGCACTGTGTGTCGGAACCAGGAGTTAGAGTCTGTCTTTTTGAGGTTGAGAACTTTCCGGTCATTTTGTTTTAATTTTTTTTCAACATATTTTAAGTATTAACTGACAAGTTCTAAACATGGCTGCACAACCCATGAGCTATAAATGTAGAATGTAGTCATATGCAACCTACAGTATGGTTACTTGAACCACAAGCAAGACAAATTGTGTCAGAACTAAGTAAATGTCATGTCATTTTTGCGGCACTCAGAAAATACCGCGTCAAAGAGAAGTGCACTGCATTACAAGGTTATGCACTGGTTTACATTTCCATGTGCCGGGTGTAACTTCCACAATGGTTACATCAGCAGCCCCATCCTTGATACAGAAGCTGCAATTGGGGCTCTTTGTAAATAAGTGTAAGTGTACTATTGTCATCCAAATGTTTGCTTTGATTGACTTAATGAAACCAAATGGGGCCCCATGCTTTCCCCCAAGTCATGGGTCAGCAGAAGAATTTACAGGAAGGTTATTTTGGTAACCTTTTGACAATTCAGTAAGGAAGAGGGGGAAGCACAGTGGCGTACATACCATAGAGGCAGTGCAAGCACATGCCCCTGGGGCCACGGACCAAGGAGACCTGGCGCAAGCTGCCTCCACAGCCTCTGTGGTATGTACCTGCCCTGCACATACCCATTGCACAAGCCAATTTCTTCTATAGTGGATAAGCTGTGCTCCGGTTTAAATCCACTAAATCTAGTGCTGTACATATGTGCTGTGTTCGGTGTGTGTGTGGACCCCACCCACCAAAAAAAAGACAACCTCCCTGTATCTCCTAGGTAGGTAGGTTATGTTAGGTGGGTGAGCAGGCAGGCATACAGGTGAGTGGGTAGGCATGCAAGTAGGTAGGTAAGTGGGCATTTAGGTGAGCAGGCAGGTAGAAAGATGGGTAGGTAGATGGTGTAGTCAGGTAGGTGAACGCGCAGGCAGGTAGGTAGGCAGATAGATGGGTAGGTAGGGGGTAGTCAGGTAGTGGAGTATGTAGGAATCTAGATATGAATGGTTAGGAATTCTGAATAAATAAGAATGTTTGGGACAGGTAGGCAAGGTGGGTGGGTATACATGTGGATACATATGTCAGTAGGTAGGTGGGTGGGTGGGTAAGTAGGAAGGTATATACAGCCTGATTCAGAGCCTCTCTTGCATGCTTTCCCACCAGTGGGAATGATGTAAAAGGACCGTATTGTGTCTATTTTCTGTGTCAGGTGAGCTATGTTTTCATGGCCAAGTTGTCTTTTTTGCAGGAATTTACGGGAATGCAAACGCCAAACCGAGTGTTCGCCGTATAAATACGGCTCAAGGCATCCATGCATCCGTAATCTTACAGGTTTTGCCTGCACTTGGGCATGATTCAGAGCCCTTATTTGTGGGTTTTTGGACTTATAAAGCCATAGGTTCAAACGCCATCTTTTTGCTAGCAGGAAAACTCGAACGGCCTTTTGTTGCTTGTGAAAATAAAGCCTACATCCTCCGCACCTACGATGGAGCCCCTTGATGAGTTCTGTGAAGAGTACAAACGTCTGCAGCTGCAGGAGCTGTTACCATGTACTTTCCAGAGCTTAGGCATACTTGCAGTCGCCTGGATATCAATCAGATGACCGATCAGCAGATGTTTGAATTGACCCGACTGAACCGCCTTTCTTTTGAGAAGCAGCCATGGTTGACCTCCACCACATTAAAGGGGCATGCAGTTGGAGGTATGACCAAACTGGTTGGCTGCCACCAATTTTTAGTGAATGGCTCCTTCCAGAGGCTAGGGGCACTGTCAGTTTCTACATTTCTCTATTGCATGGCTGTCCTGCAGGAGCAATACATCTCTTTCCCTGACATCATGGCAGTCTGGAAGGTTGGGTTTCTTCAACATTGCGAATATGCCAAGTGTCATGGGTGCCATTGATTGTATATGTTTTTATATGTTTTGGTATGATTTTTAGGTATATTGGTATAATTTTAGGCAACACCATCCTCCAGCAGAACCTCCAGCTGGGCATCATTAAATTGGCCACTGAATTTGCACCTTGTTACTTTGCGCCCAGGGTGAGTGGCCAATGCTATGGTGTGCTGGGTGGTGTCTTGGCTGAAGGGGGAGTCACTATGCCCACTCCCAAGCCGAGAACAGATGGATTCCAGACTACTGGCTGGAGAAAGAGCAGGCCCGGCTGTGGCAATGCTGCTCAGACTTTGGCTCCCCTGTTGGCTCCGCTGTGAACTCAGCAGTGGGGCCCACACTGGGGACTGTCCTGGAGTCCGCATAGTGCTCCAGTGTCCTGACGGTTGGTCTGTGGTGGGCTGTACCGGTAGTCCTGGGAGCCTGGTTTTCTGACACCCGCTGCCGATTTCCTTAACTGCTGCTAGCAAATCTGACCCTGAGATGTGTTCTTTTATACCTAATTGAGTGGGTAACATGGACTGCAAGCCCACACCAATGATCTAAGGTGACATAGGGGACCTCGGCTGTTCCTTGAATCAGTCACAGTGATTGAAGCACACCCACTCCATTTATTGCAAACATAAGGGCATGCCACGACAAAAACATAGCAGGACTCGATCTGGGGACCACAGGCCACACATATGAAAATGGGTTGAGTCCAGCTTTAAACTCTGCCATTTGTATATGAGGTGTGTGAACTGTACCCTCCAACACTGTACTTTTTATCTGTATTAATTGCATTTGTTAACTTGTTACCTGTATGAAAAACACATGTCCACACACTCAGTCAATCACACTCCAACCTCTTCACCATGACCAAGACCAAAGAGCTGTTTAAGGACACCATGGTCAGAATTGTAGAGCTGCACAATGCTGGGATGGGGTGCAGCACAATAGCAAGCAGCTTGGTGAGAAGGCAACAACTGTTGGCGCAATTATTAGAAAATGGAGGAAGCAAAACAGCTTGTCTCGTAGGATAAGGATGATTCTGAAAAAGGTCAAGAATCAGCCTAGAACTACATGGGAGGACCTGGGCAATGGCCTGAAGGGAGCTGGAACCACAGGCTCAAAGATTACCATTAGTAAAAAATATGCCGCCATGGACTAAAATCTTGAGGGTCACATAAGGTCCCCCCGCTCAGCCCACCACATATCCAAGTCTGTTTGAAGTTCACAAATGAACATCTGAATGATCCAGGGGAGGCATGGGAGATTGTAATGTGATCAGATGACACTAAAATGAGAAGGATGAGTACAACACCAAAAATACAGTCCCAAAGTGTGAAGCATGGGGGTAGAAACATCATACTTTGGGGCTGCTTTTGAGCAAATGGGACTAGATAACTGCACCATATTGAAGGGAACATAGATGGGGCCATGTATCATGAGATTTTGGCCAACAACCTCCTCAGCAACAGTACAGAAAATGGGCCATGGCTGGGTTTTCCAGCATACCAATGGTTCCAGCATTCCATAAGAAGCATTTCAAGGCCCTGGAGTCTTCGGGCCTGAACCCAATAGAAAATCGTTGGAGGGAGCTGAAAATCAACGTTGTTCTGCAACAGCAATGAAAACTGAAAGATCTTTATGGAGGAGGGGACCAAAATCCCTGATGTACAGTTTGCAAACTTGGTCTAGAACCACAGGAAATTTCTGACCACTGTAATTGCAAACAAGAGTTCCTGTACCAAACATTAAGTTCTGTTTTAGTGTATCAATTACTTATTTTATGTTATAAAGTATAAAAACATTATTTAATAATTATACAATGTGATTTTCTGGAATGTTTTTTAGTTTCCGCCTCTCACAGTTGAAGTACAGATACGAGAAATGTACAGATCTCTCCATTCTTTGTAGGTGGGAAAACTTGCAAAATCAAAAGTGTATGAAAATATAAATATATATTATTTTAATGAATATTGATAAATATATGTTAAATACTGATTTTTTTCTCCATAAGACACACTTTTTCCATAAAAGTGTGTGTGTGTGTGTGTGTGTGTGTGTGTGTGTGTGTGTGTGTGTGTGTGTGTCTGTGCATCTTATGGAGCAAATGTAAATCAAAATTCCTTTGGTGTGTGGACAGGGCGAGGGGGTTACCAAAAAAACCTTACCTTGCCTGAGAACCAGGGACAGTCCCATTTCTGGGAGCCGACATCTTGGGTTTGCTGCCCAGAGTTGCTTTACCTGCTCTGTGTGATGCCCCTTCCACCCATTCACTTGAAATGGCAGAATGGCTGCTGTCATCAATGGGTCCCTGCATGTTCCTGACAGTCTCACAGCTCAGAGACCCACATGGGCATATGCAGAAGGATGGGGGGGGGGGGGCCTTACAGATCAGGATGTGTTTTGGTGAAAGAACTCTCCTGACAGGAGAGGGACAGATTTCCGCAGCCAGAAAACAGGTACAGCATAAAGCCTTATAGCAAAGAAGCTGCTTTTATGTTTTTTAAAGCATAAAATAAATGGTGTTCAAAAGCCTGAAATATTGTTAGTAATTTGTAGTTCAAATTATTTTTCTTTGAACTATGTTATAATAATTCTATTACGCATACAGACTTCTCTGCATGGAGCAAGCAAATCAGACCATGGTGCAATTTTTCATCATTAATGGAATCTCTGATGTAACAGAATTTCAACTTCCAATCTTCTTTCTTGTCCTTTTAATTTATCTTGTTACACTTGGTGGAAACATGACCATACTATTGCTTGTCTGCCTTGAACCCCGCCTTCACACTCCCATGTATTTCTTTCTGGTCAATCTATCCATTGTGGATATGTGCTCTACAACTGTTACCCTACACAAGATCCTTCTGATAGGTCTAACAGGGAATAAGGTCATTTCATATCCCAGTTGCATGGCTCACATTTATTTCTTTGGGTGTTTTCTTAGTGGTGAACTTTTGTTTCTTACAGCTATGAGCTATGATCGATATGTGGCCATCTGTAACCCCTTAAGATACAAAGCCATCATGAACCACAGAATTTGTGGTCTTCTGATAACTTTCTGCTGGGTTCTTGGGTTTATAGAAATAATACCATATGCTGTTCTGGTGAGTGGTTTTTCCTGTTATAGGTCCAACATAGTCAACCATTTTTTCTGTGATCTTCTCCCTATCATAAGACTCTCTTGCAGTGATACTTCTGTTCTGGAGACTTTGTTCATAATAGAAGGGACAGTTCTTTTGACTCTTGGTCCTTTTCTCCTAACTGTTCTATCCTATTTTTTTATCATCACAACCATACTAAGGATCCGTTCCAGCACTGGAAGACGTAAAGCCTTCTATACATGTTCTTCTCACCTTACTGTTGTCATCCTTCTCTACAGCACCATAATCTATCAGTATCTAAAACCCATTTCTGCAGACAGCATGGAGTACAATAAGCTGCTATCATTGTTTAATACAGCTGCTGTTCCTGTGTTAAATCCTCTCATCTACAGCCTAAAAAATAAGGCTGTAAAGTCAGCTTTTAAAAAGAGACTGCAATTTCTGGTGGTTAAAAGTTAACTATGTTCTTACATGTTTTCCTGACACTGAAATATCTTGCCAGTTTTTATTTTTTATTTATAAAATTCACATATACCACGATTAGAGATGAGCGAACTTTTGAAAAATTCGATTCGACTGATTCGCCGAATTTTCCGACAAAAATCGTTTCGACCCGAATAAATTCGCGACGAATCGCTATTAAAAACGGCTATTTCTGAGCCTCCTAGAGCCTCAATAGGGTTGTAAACCATTCAGCCTTGCTGTAACACGCACAGGATGCGTGCTGGGTTAGTTAAATAATACTTTGAAGAAATATCACATGCAGATGAGAGGCATCGCTAATAGAATCGCAGAGCGGCACAATTGCAGAGAGTTGAAGTGGCATCACTATGAGGGGCAGAAGGAGCCCAAATATACACTGGAGTTGGCCTCAGGAGCCCAAAAATTGGATGAATCACACCCTGGAGTTGGCAGAAGTTGGCAGCAGCAGCAGCAGGAGCCCAAATATACACTGGAGTTGGCTTCAGGAGCCCAAAAATTGGATGAATCACACCCTGGAGTTGGCAGGAGTTGGCAGCAGCAGCAGCAGGAGCCCAAATATACACTGGAGTTGGCTTCAGGAGCCCAAAAATTGGATGAATCACACCCTGGAGTTGGCAGGAGTTGACAGCAGCAGCAGCAGGAGCCCAAATATACACTGGAGTTGGCTTCAGGAGCCCAAAAATTGGATGAATCACACCCTGGAGTTGGCAGGAGTTGACAGTAGCAGCAGCAGGAGCCCAAATATACACTGGAGTTGGCCTCAGGAGCCCAAAAATTGGATGAATCACACCCTGGAGTTGGCAGGAGTTGACAGTAGCAGCAGCAGGAGCCCAAATATACACTGGAGTTGGCTTCAGGAGCCCAAAAATTGGATGAATCACACCCTGGAGTTGGCAGAAGTTGGCAGCAGCAGCAGCAGGAGCCCAAACATTACTTTAAACAGACCCTGGGGTTGGCCTCAGGAGCCCAAAAATTGGATGAATCACACCCTGTGGAGAGTCATGTGGAGAAAAAGTAGCTTAGTTAGTAATATCTACATAAAATTATGAATAAACAAATGCAAAAGTTTGCCAAAGTGAAGTTTTGTTTGAGGGTGTGTTTCCACCTTTTAATTAAATCAGAAACAAGAAGGTGTCATTGCCTCTGACTAATTAGCCCTCAAAAATTCTTGGAATTTTTAATCTGGAATCATGTCTGATCCGTCTTATCCGAAGAATATTAATAAAAAGTAAGAGTAACGTAAAGGATTTTTTATCAATACTTACTTGTGGTCCGATGCGGAGGAATGTCTGTAACTTGAGAGCAGCGCCTTAAATCTGTTTTGCACGATCCATCTTTCTTGGTCTGGCCCCGTCATCAATCTACTGGAATACATCAGGCATTGTTGGGAGGAAAGCTTGGCTGATCCATGCGCCATTCATTTCCACGCAGGGCAGTCTCTGGAAAAAAAAAGTCTGTATAAACCAGGGTCTTTTTCATATAAAAACAAATGGTTATTCTTGCTTTTCAACCATATGTTCCACAGCTTTACCAGTCATTGTGTCAGCCAATGAAGCAACTTTGTCTGGAAGTGCTGCAAAAGCAGTCCACTGCATCACAAGTGGCATCTGACACCCCCAGTCAACTGTCTGCCTGTTATGCTTTGGGTTCAGCTCCACTATCCATTGATCTGATATCCAAGATCTGATAATCATAAAATTCAGCAGCTACTGCCCAGCCAAGAAGTGGAGGAGACACTCGCCTCTTCTTCCACTATCCGGCAACTAGTGATGAGGAGAGTGTCGTGGGAGGAGGTGTTGCAAGCCGAGGTAGTGGAAGAGGGTCCCTGGAGTCTGCGGCGGTGGCGGCGGCAGCAGCAGCGAATTATTGCGGACTGTTGGTAGGAAAAATCAGCTACTCAGCGATGTGGCAGTGTTCCATGCAGCATCCTGTGGAGAAAAAGTAGGTTAGTTAGTGTATATACATAAAATTATGAATAGACAAATGCAATAGTATTGCGAAAGTGAAGTTTTGTTTGAGGGTGTGTTTCCACCTTGCAATTAAATCAGAAACAACTAGCTATCATTTGCCTCTGAATAATTAGCCCTCAAAAATTCTTGGAATTTTTAATCTTGATGTCTGAGGGATTTCTCCTCTCAGACAGCGTCACCATAAGTCCAGCCTGCTGCATTACCCAGTGGTGGACCTTTCAGAGAACTGATGGCTTGTGCCGAGCCGAGGTGGAGAGTCACATGGCATGGTTGTTGAACAGAAGGTGGGCCAGTCCTTTAGCCTGTCAGTGTGTACCAAAGTGCACAGTGTTGTCTACGCCTGGAGCTGTAACTATAGACTCATGGTGGACAATATATATCCTTTTAGGCCCCCTTGGTGATTGTGGTTTCACGCTGTTCTTCACATGGTTTTCCTTGACCATCAGAGTCACACATGGGAGGAACTACTAAAAATGAGAACTCAATCCATGAAAGCATTGCTTAATCCACGAAAACTGCAAATTTGGACCCATGGTGACTGACACTTGGAAGAACATCTTGTTTGCGCTGCGACAAGGAAGCCAGAGTCATGCGTCCTGACATGGCACACGTGTTCAGTCTAGTTTTGAAGTCTTGCCCCCATCTGAAAGACATCCGAACAACAGGAAAGAAAGTTAGCATGCACTTCTGGCACTCCTACACCACCAAGCACAACCTTATTGAGCCTCAGCGTCACAAAGGTGTACCCCACCATAGTCTGATTTGCGATGTTTCCACCCGTTGGAATTCCACCCTCCATATGCAGGATCCACTATAGCAGTTGTCCCCAACCCTGTCCTCAAGGCCCACCAACAGGCCAGGCTTTGCAGATCTCCACAAAGATGCTCAGGTGGAGTAATTAGTGCAGCTGCAGAGCAATAGAGCTGGCTATTTGGAGATCCAAAAAACATGACATGTTGGTGGGCCTTGAGGACAGGGTTGAGGACCACTGCACTATAGGAACAGAGAAAAGCCATCACGGATTTCTGGATGATCCAAACGGATAGGGGGACACCCCTGTGTAAATTCAATGTAAACCATTGGCAGCTCATACGTGACACCGACCGTTTGTTTAGGCCCTTTGAGGAAGCTACATTATTAGTCAGTTGCCAGGACTATGAGATGAACGATGAGATTCCACTGCTTCATGTACTACAACACATGTTGGAAAGCATGGCTGGTCAGGGCACTGGAGACATGGCACATACATTTCACAGCCACATGAAGCCTGTGGGGGCTGAAGTGGAGGAGGAGGAGGGGGTGGGGCACAGCAAACCACAGTTTAGGTTTCACAAAATGACCATTTTATCTAGTCATCTGACAGGAGAGGAGGTGCAGCCACAGGAGCTAGAGGGTTGTGAGTAAGGCGAGACAGAGGACCCAGACACACCATGGCAGTTTACAGTGGAGATGGAGACAGGTAGTCCCTCCGAGTCACTTGCACAAATGGCACGATGCATGCTCACATGCATGCGTACTAGTGAGCGCAGAATTGTCTCCATTTGTCAGCGGGAAGACTTCTGGCTCTCCAACTTATTGGACCCTCGCTTCCGGCACAAAATGGGGGCATTTTTTACGCCCACTGAGAGGGAGGAAAAACTGACCTACTACAGAGACATCCCACGTAGTCAGTTGGGCGATGTCTATTTGCGCCATGGCCCATACTCCCGCAGGTCTGACTCTAGGGGAACTTTGCGATCACCTTCCACTGCCATGGCTGCTGGAGGGGTGGAAGGAGCAGCAGCAGCTCCATCAGCAGCAACCTCAGTCTTCAGTCGCTAGTGAGTAGCTTTCTACACCCGCATAGTGAGTCTACTCATGAGAAGCAGGAAGACCTGGAGCTGGACCTCAAACAGCAGGTCATGTCATACCTTGACATGACCATGCCAACACACCTTCAAGATCCACTGGATTTGCTGGGAAGCCAAACTTGACTTGTGCCCGCAACTAGCAGAGTTTGCCCTGGAAAAGCTGTACTGGCCGGACAGTAGTTGATTTAGATGGCAACTGGGCTGCTCTATATAACGAAGCAAAATGGCAAATTTACCTCACTATATAAGCTATTGCCCCTCAGATTTACACAGGGGCTGCTCTATATTATGCTGCAAAATGGCAAATTAACCTCACAATATAAGCCATTGCAGCTCTATATAAATAAAAATAAATAAATAAAAAAAGGGCCTGTAGAAGCTTATTTAGTATAACAGATAGGGTGACATGTGCTGGTTTGGGATGCCCATATGGGCTAGTGTTTTGGCAGCAGTACAAAAACCAATGCAAAATGCAATAGCTTAATAAAGCTGATGCTGATCAACGCTTATTTAGTATAACAGATGGGGTGCAACATGCAGGTTTGGGATGCCCTGCGGCCTGGTGTATTTAAAGCAGACCAAAACCAATTCAAAATGCAATAACTTAATAAAGCTGAGGCTGTAGATGCTTATTTAGTATAAACAGGTAGGGTGCAAGGTGCAGCTTTGGGGTGCCCTGCGGCCTGGTTAAATGAAAGCAGTCAAAAAGGAAGTGCAAACTGAAGTAGCTTAATGAAGCTGATGCTGATCAACGCTTATGTTGTATACCAGATAGGGTGCAAGGTGCAGCTTTGGGGTGCCCTGCGGCCTGGTTTATTAAAATCAGTCAAAAACAAGTGCAAACTGAAGTAGCCTGATCAACGCTTATGTTGTATAACAGATAGGTTTAAAATAGCATGTGCCTTGGGATGCCCGTGTGGCCTGTTATATTTCAAGCTGAACAAAAAGTAACAATAATCCAAGTATGAGACATCATTTTGACCTTCTTCACAGCGCCATACTTTGAAAAAAAAAAATTAATTTCATGCCGATCAATCCAAAGGTCAATGCCCCTAACAAAAATAGTGTTCGGCATAAGTTTTCCTTCTGGAAGGACGTAACCTTTAGTTTACATGGTTGGGGTAGGTTATCTTACAAATTGGGATACCCCAGGCAGCAGTGTCATTGAAAGAGACAGATTGTAATGCAGGCCATACGCAAGCAGAGAAACTCAGGCTGCAACAGGCCTATTTAGTTTACATGGTTGGGGTAGGTTATCTTACAAATTGGGATACCCCACTGTATATGAAACCGAATATAAATGCACACCCAAAAGTGGACACTCAGCCTCCAAGAGGCCTGCTTAGTTTAAATAAGAGAGCTGCTTAGTATGGTAGGTAGGTTATGTTATGTTACAGAATGGGATGCCCCAAGCAGACTTGAGATCAGTATATATGCACACAGCAGCAGTGTGTTAGCAGGCTCATACAGGCCAAATTTCTTTAAATAAATGTGCAGCTTACAGTAAATGCAGAGGCTAATGGTATGTTACAGAATGGGATGCCCCAAAGCTGACTTGAGATCAGTATATATGCACACAGCAGCAGTGTGTTAGCAGGCTCATACAGGCCAAATTTCTTTAAATAACTGTGCAGCTTACAGTAAATGCAGAGGCTAATGGTATGTTACAGAATGGGATGCCCCAGAGCTGACTTGAGATCAGTATATATGCACACAGCAGCAGTGTGTTAGCAGGCTCATACAGGCCAAATTTCTTTAAATAAATGTGCAGCTTACAGTTAATGCAGAGGCTAATGGTATGTTACAGAATGGGATGCCCCAAGCAGACTTGAGATCAGTATATATGCACACAGCAGCAGTGTGTTAGCAGGCTCATACAGGCCAAATTTCTTTAAATAAATGTGCAGCTTACAGTAAATGCAGAGGCTAATGGTATGTTACAGAATGGGATGCCCCAGAGCTGACTTGAGATCAGTATATATATGCACACAGCAGCAGTGTGTTAGCAGGCTCATACAGGCCAAATTTCTTTAAATAACTGTGCAGCTTACAGTTAATGCAGAGGCTAATGGTATGTTACAGAATGGGATGCCCCAAAGCTGACTTGAGATCAGTATATATGCACACAGCAGCAGTGTGTTAGCAGGCTCATACAGGCCAAATTTCTTTAAATAAATGTGCAGCTTACAGTAAATGCAGAGGCTAATGGTATGTTACAGAATGGGATGCCCCAAAGCTGACTTGAGATCAGTATATATGCACACAGCAGCAGTGTGTTAGCAGGCTCATACAGGCCAAATTTCTTTAAATAAATGTGCAGCTTACAGTAAATGCAGAGGCTAATGGTATGTTACAGAATGGGATGCCCCAGAGCTGACTTGAGATCAGTATATATGCACACAGCAGCAGTGTGTTAGCAGGCTCATACAGGCCAAATTTCTTTAAATAACTGTGCAGCTTACAGTTAATGCAGAGGCTAATGGTATGTTACAGAATGGGATGCCCCAAGCAGACTTGAGATCAGTATATATGCACACAGCAGCAGTGTGTTAGCAGGCTCATACAGGCCAAATTTCTTTAAATAAATGTGCAGCTTACAGTAAATGCAGAGGCTAATGGTATGTTACAGAATGGGATGCCCCAGAGCTGACTTGAGATCAGTATATATGCACACAGCAGCAGTGTGTTAGCAGGCTCATACAGGCCAAATTTCTTTAAATAAATGTGCAGCTTACAGTAAATGCAGAGGCTAATGGTATGTTACAGAATGGGATGCCCCAGAGCTGACTTGAGATCAGTATATATGCACACAGCAGCAGTGTGTTAGCAGGCTCATACAGGCCAAATTTCTTTAAATAACTGTGCAGCTTACAGTTAATGCAGAGGCTAATGGTATGTTACAGAATGGGATGCCCCAAAGCTGACTTGAGATCAGTATATATGCACACAGCAGCAGTGTGTTAGCAGGCTCATACAGGCCAAATTTCTTTAAATAACTGTGCAGCTTACAGTTAATGCAGAGGCTAATGGTATGTTACAGAATGGGATGCCCCAAGCAGACTTGAGATCAGTATATATGCACACAGCAGCAGTGTGTTAGCAGGCTCATACAGGCCAAATTTCTTTAAATAACTGTGCAGCTTACAGTTAATGCAGAGGCTAATGGTATGTTACAGAATGGGATGCCCCAAGCAGACTTGAGATCAGTATATATGCACACAGCAGCAGTGTGTTAGCAGGCTCATACAGGCCAAATTTCTTTAAATAAATGTGCAGCTTACAGTAAATGCAAAGGCTAATGGTATGTTACAGAATGGGATGCCCCAAAGCTGACTTGAGATCAGTATATATGCACACAGCAGCAGTGTGTTAGCAGGCTCATACAGGCCAAATTTCTTTAAATAACTGTGCAGCTTACAGTAAATGCAGAGGCTAATGGTATGTTACAGAATGGGATGTCCCAAAAACCAGAGAGCACCTGGCAGGCAGCAGTAAGACTATGCACAGCAAAAGTGTCTTTATCATGCCTAATTTCAATTAGAATAGGTGCAAATGGTTAGGTTCTTAAATAGAGGCTGGTGTAGTCACAGAATGGGATGCCCTAAAAACCAGCAGTAAGTACACCTGGCAGGGACAAGTAGTGCTATGCCCAGCAAAAGTGTCTTTATCAGGCTAATTTCAAATATGATAAGAGCAAATGCTTATATGGTCTTAAACAGAGGCTGCTTTAGTCACAGAATGGGATGCCCCGGGCAGGAATCGAGCTGCCAGGGTACAGTAGTGCTTTGGCCAGCAAAAGTGTCTTTATCAGGCCTAATTTCAAATATGATTAGAGCAAATGCTTATATGGTCTTAAACAGAGGCTGCTTTAGTCACAGAATGGGATGCCCCGGGCAGGAATCGAGCTGCCAGGGTACAGTAGTGCTTTGGCCAGCAAAAGTGTCTTTATCAGGCCTAATTTCAAATATGATAAGAGCAAATGCTTATATGGTCTTAAACAGAGGCTGCTTTAGTCACAGAATGGGATGCCCCGGGCAGGAATCGAGCTGCCAGGGTACAGTAGTGCTTTGGCCAGCAAAAGTGTCTTTATCAGGCCTAATTTCAAATATGATTAGAGCAAATGCTTATATGGTCTTAAACAGAGGCTGCTTTAGTCACAGAATGGGATGCCCCGGGCAGGAATCGAGCTGCCAGGGTACAGTAGTGCTTTGGCCAGCAAAAGTGTCTTTATCAGGCCTAATTTCAAATATGATTAGAGCAAATGCTTATATGGTCTTAAACAGAGGCTGCTTTAGTCACAGAATGGGATGCCCCGGGCAGGAATCGAGCTGCCAGGGTACAGTAGTGCTTTGGCCAGCAAAAGTGTCTTTATCAGGCCTAATTTCAAATATGATTAGAGCAAATGCTTATATGGTCTTAAACAGAGGCTGCTTTAGTCACAGAATGGGATGCCCCGGGCAGGAATCGAGCTGCCAGGGTACAGTAGTGCTTTGGCCAGCAAAAGTGTCTTTATCAGGCCTAATTTCAAATATGATTAGAGCAAATGCTTATATGGTCTTAAACAGAGGCTGCTTTAGTCACAGAATGGGATGCCCCGGGCAGGAATCGAGCTGCCAGGGTACAGTAGTGCTTTGGCCAGCAAAAGTGTCTTTATCAGGCCTAATTTCAAATATGATTAGAGCAAATGCTTATATGGTCTTAAACAGAGGCTGCTTTAGTCACAGAATGGGATGCCCCGGGCAGGAATCGAGCTGCCAGGGTACAGTAGTGCTTTGGCCAGCAAAAGTGTCTTTATCAGGCCTAATTTCAAATATGATTAGAGCAAATGCTTATATGGTCTTAAACAGAGGCTGCTTTAGTCACAGAATGGGATGCCCCGGGCAGGAATCGAGCTGCCAGGGTACAGTAGTGCTTTGGCCAGCAAAAGTGTCTTTATCAGGCCTAATTTCAAATATGATTAGAGCAAATGCTTATATGGTCTTAAACAGAGGCTGCTTTAGTCACAGAATGGGATGCCCCGGGCAGGAATCGAGCTGCCAGGGTACAGTAGTGCTTTGGCCAGCAAAAGTGTCTTTATCAGGCCTAATTTCAAATATGATAAGAGCAAATGCTTATATGGTCTTAAACAGAGGCTGCTTTAGTCACAGAATGGGATGCCCCGGGCAGGAATCGAGCTGCCAGGGTACAGTAGTGCTTTGGCCAGCAAAAGTGTCTTTATCAGGCCTAATTTCAAATATGATTAGAGCAAATGCTTATATGGTCTTAAACAGAGGCTGCTTTAGTCACAGAATGGGATGCCCCGGGCAGGAATCGAGCTGCCAGGGTACAGTAGTGCTTTGGCCAGCAAAAGTGTCTTTATCAGGCCTAATTTCAAATATGATTAGAGCAAATGCTTATATGGTCTTAAACAGAGGCTGCTTTAGTCACAGAATGGGATGCCCCGGGCAGGAATCGAGCTGCCAGGGTACAGTAGTGCTTTGGCCAGCAAAAGTGTCTTTATCAGGCCTAATTTCAAATATGATTAGAGCAAATGCTTATATGGTCTTAAACAGAGGCTGCTTTAGTCACAGAATGGGATGCCCCGGGCAGGAATCGAGCTGCCAGGGTACAGTAGTGCTTTGGCCAGCAAAAGTGTCTTTATCAGGCCTAATTTCAAATATGATTAGAGCAAATGCTTATATGGTCTTAAACAGAGGCTGCTTTAGTCACAGAATGGGATGCCCCGGGCAGGAATCGAGCTGCCAGGGTACAGTAGTGCTTTGGCCAGCAAAAGTGTCTTTATCAGGCCTAATTTCAAATATGATTAGAGCAAATGCTTATATGGTCTTAAACAGAGGCTGCTTTAGTCACAGAATGGGATGCCCCGGGCAGGAATCGAGCTGCCAGGGTACAGTAGTGCTTTGGCCAGCAAAAGTGTCTTTATCAGGCCTAATTTCAAATATGATTAGAGCAAATGCTTATATGGTCTTAAACAGAGGCTGCTTTAGTCACAGAATGGGATGCCCCGGGCAGGAATCGAGCTGCCAGGGTACAGTAGTGCTTTGGCCAGCAAAAGTGTCTTTATCAGGCCTAATTTCAAATATGATTAGAGCAAATGCTTATATGGTCTTAAACAGAGGCTGCTTTAGTCACAGAATGGGATGCCCCGGGCAGGAATCGAGCTGCCAGGGTACAGTAGTGCTTTGGCCAGCAAAAGTGTCTTTATCAGGCCTAATTTCAAATATGATTAGAGCAAATGCTTATATGGTCTTAAACAGAGGCTGCTTTAGTCACAGAATGGGATGCCCCGGGCAGGAATCGAGCTGCCAGGGTACAGTAGTGCTTTGGCCAGCAAAAGTGTCTTTATCAGGCCTAATTTCAAATATGATTAGAGCAAATGCTTATATGGTCTTAAACAGAGGCTGCTTTAGTCACAGAATGGGATGCCCCGGGCAGGAATCGAGCTGCCAGGGTACAGTAGTGCTTTGGCCAGCAAAAGTGTCTTTATCAGGCCTAATTTCAAATATGATTAGAGCAAATGCTTATATGGTCTTAAACAGAGGCTGCTTTAGTCACAGAATGGGATGCCCCGGGCAGGAATCGAGCTGCCAGGGTACAGTAGTGCTTTGGCCAGCAAAAGTGTCTTTATCAGGCCTAATTTCAAATATGATTAGAGCAAATGCTTATATGGTCTTAAACAGAGGCTGCTTTAGTCACAGAATGGGATGCCCCGGGCAGGAATCGAGCTGCCAGGGTACAGTAGTGCTTTGGCCAGCAAAAGTGTCTTTATCAGGCCTAATTTCAAATATGATAAGAGCAAATGCTTATATGGTCTTAAACAGAGGCTGCTTTAGTCACAGAATGGGATGCCCCGGGCAGGAATCGAGCTGCCAGGGTACAGTAGTGCTTTGGCCAGCAAAAGTGTCTTTATCAGGCCTAATTTCAAATATGATTAGAGCAAATGCTTATATGGTCTTAAACAGAGGCTGCTTTAGTCACAGAATGGGATGCCCCGGGCAGGAATCGAGCTGCCAGGGTACAGTAGTGCTTTGGCCAGCAAAAGTGTCTTTATCAGGCCTAATTTCAAATATGATTAGAGCAAATGCTTATATGGTCTTAAACAGAGGCTGCTTTAGTCACAGAATGGGATGCCCCGGGCAGGAATCGAGCTGCCAGGGTACAGTAGTGCTTTGGCCAGCAAAAGTGTCTTTATCAGGCCTAATTTAAAATATGATTAGAGCAAATGCTTATATGGTCTTAAACAGAGGCTGCTTTAGTCACAGAATGGGATGCCCCGGGCAGGAATCGAGCTGCCAGGGTACAGTAGTGCTTTGGCCAGCAAAAGTGTCTTTATCAGGCCTAATTTCAAATATGATTAGAGCAAATGCTTATATGGTCTTAAACAGAGGCTGCTTTAGTCACAGAATGGGATGCCCCGGGCAGGAATCGAGCTGCCAGGGTACAGTAGTGCTTTGGCCAGCAAAAGTGTCTTTATCAGGCCTAATTTCAAATATGATTAGAGCAAATGCTTATATGGTCTTAAACAGAGGCTGCTTTAGTCACAGAATGGGATGCCCCGGGCAGGAATCGAGCTGCCAGGGTACAGTAGTGCTTTGGCCAGCAAAAGTGTCTTTATCAGGCCTAATTTCAAATATGATTAGAGCAAATGCTTATATGGTCTTAAACAGAGGCTGCTTTAGTCACAGAATGGGATGCCCCGGGCAGGAATCGAGCTGCCAGGGTACAGTAGTGCTTTGGCCAGCAAAAGTGTCTTTATCAGGCCTAATTTCAAATATGATTAGAGCAAATGCTTATATGGTCTTAAACAGAGGCTGCTTTAGTCACAGAATGGGATGCCCCGGGCAGGAATCGAGCTGCCAGGGTACAGTAGTGCTTTGGCCAGCAAAAGTGTCTTTATCAGGCCTAATTTCAAATATGATTAGAGCAAATGCTTATATGGTCTTAAACAGAGGCTGCTTTAGTCACAGAATGGGATGCCCCGGGCAGGAATCGAGCTGCCAGGGTACAGTAGTGCTTTGGCCAGCAAAAGTGTCTTTATCAGGCCTAATTTCAAATATGATTAGAGCAAATGCTTATATGGTCTTAAACAGAGGCTGCTTTAGTCACAGAATGGGATGCCCCGGGCAGGAATCGAGCTGCCAGGGTACAGTAGTGCTTTGGCCAGCAAAAGTGTCTTTATCAGGCCTAATTTCAAATATGATTAGAGCAAATGCTTATATGGTCTTAAACAGAGGCTGCTTTAGTCACAGAATGGGATGCCTCACAGCAGACTTAAGATCAGTTCAGTATATATGCACAGTTAGTTACTATAAGCAGCCTGAAAACGCTAACAAAGGCTGGATGAAAAAAAAAAAATCTCCCTGTCAGCCAGCTCCGTTTTTCCTACCTTTCCCTGGCTTTCTGTCTGTCTCCTGTCTGTCTCCTGCCTGTCTCCTGCCTGTCTCCAGCCTGTCCCTGTCTGTCCCTGTCTCCAGCCTGTCTCCAGCCTGTCTAACTGCCTCAGCTACACAGCGTTCTGTCTGTCTGTCACGAATGCAATAGAGAAATGAGGAAAAGCAAGATGGCCGCCGTTAAATACCGCTGTGTGACGTCACCGGGCTTGCTGGCTGCTGATAGGCTGCATGTGACTGCCCCAGCTTGCACTGGCGCGGGATACATGTCCAGACATGTCCCGCCCGCCATCTTAGAATGCCTGTAATGTAAATGAATGGATGTTAAAGGAAAACTTCGAGTGATCGAATCGCGGGGAAATTCGGATTCGATCCGAATCGAATTTTTCCTGAAATTCGGATCGAATCCGGGTTCGTCCGGATCGATTCGCTCATCCCTAACCACGATCTTTACAAATTTCTATTATATTTTCTATTGTGAATTTTCAGCATTGCTTAAATATACCTGACTTTATGTGATACACTGTAGCCATTGCTTTTCAGCAAGTGTCTGGGGGAGGGTAGGGCCCCCATCTATAGAAACATAGAAACATAGAAGGGTTAGGGCAGAAGGTGACCATACACTCCATCTAGTCTGCCCTTATGTGTATATTGTATGTTCTCTTTATCTTAGGATAGATGTGTGCTTATCCCAGGCATGTTTACATTCATTGACCGTTGATTTTTCAACTACCTCTCCTGGAAGTTTGTTCCAAGCATCTACTACTCTTTCTGTAAAATAATATTTACTAACATTGCTCCTGATCTTCTCTCCAACTAGCTTCAGGTTGTCCCCCCTTATTCTAGAATTTTTTCTTAAAAACACTTCCCTCCCAAAACTCATTGAATCCTTTCACATATTTAAATGTCTCTATCATGTCCCCTCCCTCCCTCCTCCAGACTGTACAAATTAAGTTATTTAAGTCTCTCCTGATAAGTTTTAAGTTTAAGTCCTTCTACCATTTTTGTTGCCCCCCTCTATCATTGTCTACCTTGCTACTATAAACACTATTACAATGTGATTATATAAAATGTTATTGCTATTGTTATTGAAGTCACTGTCTAAAAATTCTTGTTTATATCAATAAATGGAAATAATCACATAAACATTTCAAAAGTTATGCAATCCATGATTCAATTCCATTCAATCTCCTGGGATTTATTCAAGATTTTTAGAATTACAGGTGACATACTAGTTTCACATCTCATGGCTTCCTCAGCGCCCCTGCACTTCAAATATGAAGAAACAACATGTGGATGGGTATAATTTATATATAAATACAATTTAACATTATAAATATTCATTATACCTGTATTTGATGTCTTCACGTCATTATCTACCAAGAAAAAATGTTCCAAGAAAAAAATGTTCTTAAAAGTCATTGGGAGGTTCTTAGTATATTCCCTCTTAAAGTGGATATTTAGCTGGACCCTATAGGATAATTATTGTATTAGAGATTAGTTATTAAGGTAAAGAAATCAGTATCTTTCTTAAAGCTATTTTGTCTGCATTGCTTACCTTTTCCCTTACTGGGAGGCTTTTGCAGCGGAGAAAAACAGGCAGGTTTTTCGCATTGGGGGACCTACCATCAGCATGGCTGCGGCACCTCTCCCACCTGGGGAACCCTCTCGATAGAATGCCGCAGCACCTTCCAGTACCAGTCCCCCAGTGAGTGAGGGCAGAACCATGTGGCCCTTGTCCTCACTCCTCACTCTAGACAGCAAACCCAAGATGCGAGAGCCCAGGACTGGGACCATCCCCGGGTCTCAGGCAAGGTAAGGTTTTTTTTTGTAACCCCCTTGCCCTGTCCACGCACCTTACCCTGAAAAGGTGAAAGGAATTTCGTATTACATTAGCCACATGTAAGCGTTGCTTACATCTGCAGTGCATTCCACCAGCCGCTTCTAGCGGACACACCATTTCCCTGCGTTCCAATAACAGGAACACTGGATTCTCACCTAAGCCTATCACCAACATATTTAATATTCTTATAGAAGCTTTTTATTTTCTGAAGTAGGTTTAACTTTGGGTGCACTTTTGGGTGTCATTTGAAACTTACATCTTGTGAGCTTTTTTACTCTAACACACATAAAAGTGCTCTAAATATATGTATGTGCTTTTCGCCAAAAAACGTACTGCTGCGATGGAGCATTTCTACAGCTTTGGTACATAATTCATATATTTCAGTGAGATAAGAATTCTTTCTTGAAAGTTTAGAAACAACAGCACCCTATGGAGTATGCTAAACAATGTGGCATTTTTCCAAACCTATTAAATTCTCAGATTTTTATACACAATTTCCCTGAGTTTTTCTGCTTTCATTTGAATACTTACCATCGCAAACTGAGGAACACAGAATTTAAGCATATTCGTAACTGAATACTCTATTGACTGTTTCCTTTATCATATAGATTTGTCCACTTTTATCTTAGCCTGAACATGATTAAAAACTTCAATTTCTCATTATAGCCATTTAGCACACTCATACACACATAAAGTAATAGAATAGGGTAGGTAGCCACTTGTTACAGAGTATTACAAAAACACATTGCTGCGAGAAACTGGTCATCATGACACACTCATCACACAGAATATAAGACAACATATTTATACATGTCTCCTCAAGATCCTCAAGTCTCCAGTGTTTACCTGACCAGCTGTTTGTCCTACAGTTCTTCCCACATAACAAGTAGTGGAAGACAGCCGAGACGTGGCTGAACATTCCATGCTTTAACTACTAGACAAAACTTTCCAGCCTAGTTAATCACATGTCTTGTTACATTAGCAACCACCAGCAACTAGACCATGTGGCTTTATTGAAATGTATGTTCCTGTTTAGTGCAGATTTTTTCCATCAAGCAAACAAAACACACTTTTAAGTTTACTTTAACAATAAAATAATTGATCACCATTTTCTTCAGTTTTTTTCTCAAGCTTGCAAGCCTTAAAAGTGTCTGGAGAAAATATGAATATAAACTGCTCAGCCGCACAATAGTAGGGATGGGTTTTTTTTTGAGAGCTCTCCAATGTATAATGAACTACCGGTGGGACTTTTCAACTCAACAAACAATTAAATGCAAATAAAATCATATTTTCTGAAAAGAACCCCCGAAACCCAAAGACAGAACTTGTCTAATGCCAGCTGGTGGCTCACCACACCCTCTACCTTTGTAAATGGTTTAAAGTTCCTTGGGATGTGTTACAATAAAGAAAAAAAACAGCCCCTTCTGTCCAGTCCCCAGGAACTTCTGAAAAAGCTCCATACCTGGGCTGAAGGGCATGGAGGTTGGTACACCTGCAGGGAAGGAGGCCAATCACTGTTGAAACTGAATCCAATGGTAGGTATTTAGAATGATATGCAGGGACCTTCCTTCTAGCTGGGCAGCTTTTATTGAGGTGCTAGGGCCTGAAACACAGATTCAGATCCAGTCATCATCACATCTAGTACAGCATAACTTTTTCAGGATTGCATACAGACCCCCCCCCCCCCCCACACTTTTTCCTGTCAACAGGATATATTGCAGGTTGGACTCCAGGATTGATCGTTTCCTATTGCTTTGTGGTGGAGGGAGTGGTATGGCAGGTCGATGGGCATGGAGAGTAGTCCTCACTCCCCTTCAGTGAAAACATGTCTCTCCTCCCTGAGTCCTCTCTTCCCCGAGAAGTGCTCCCACCCTTCTCCACATTCTGGGACTTTTCTCTGTGATGTCACACACCCTAACGGTGGGCCCGCCATGAAGGAGGAACCTCGAGACACTGTCGGCCAGGACGAATCCCAAGCTCCAGCAATTTCTCCCAGGGACCCCAACACTATCAGACGGACTTTTGGGGGAGCACTATATCATCATTCCTAGCCTACTTGCTGGGGCCAGGAGAACGCTTTTCCAAAGGCATACCTAAGGAGAAGACTAATGAGGAGTAAGTGTAGGTTTTCACTTTTTATTGGCTAACACCCAGAGGACAAGGCAGTCCCTTGCAGGTGACCCCAGTAAAGTCTCCCCCAGTTGGGGGTCAATGTTTACTGCAGTAAGGTGGAGTCTGTGAGTTTTGTTTATTCACATACTACACAGCTCTACCCCCGAGCCCCAGGTTATCACCCCTATATCTTATAATAGATATTGATGGTATCTTGTATTTGGGAGTACTCGATGCTGGATATCAGCAACGGCATCCGGACTAGATAGACAGGTAAATAGGTATGACTGCAAGTCAATCTTATGTATTCAAATTTCTTAATCTCAGTCAGATCACATCAGGACCATGTGGGAGCAGGCATTCAGCTATTTTTTTGTCCCAGCAACACATTCCTGAATTCAAATTTGAACAATCACAAGACATTATTATTGTTGTTGCTTAGCCTTTTTGAGTCATTTTAGCTAATGTTTGGGTTAACTATCACACTGGAATACACTGCAGGAATGCAGATGTGGGTTAGTCACAAAGGTTATACAGTAGCTGCTGTGATTCACTGCAGAAACACCATTCTTAAATCAAACGTCCTTCTGCTAGTATTTGCATCATACATTCTGCCGGTACAGATGCAGCATTCTTCAGAGTAATATCTCCATTACATTAAACTTGATGGAGAGATGACCCAAACATTGTAATCAGCTACTATCCAATGTATAACACAGAGAAGGAAGCTTAGTGGAATTTTACAATGTAAGAGCATGACTCCTCCTGCTTATTACTTTGTACAGTGCAAATAAAAGAGCCAGCTGTGTGAGTTTTAAAACTCCCGGCCCAAGTTTCATTATTCTCTGCTGCTTCTGTACTTCGACAGGACAAAAGCATGGAAGGAAGCTCGAAATGGACAGATATAAATGTTTTGAGCTTTTTTCAGTTAACAGGGAATGGTTCTTCATTACAAAGCCATCAAACATTTTGAGAGCTGTTAAGAGTTGTTTTCTTTTGATCAGTTATAATCATATTGATAAATAATTGGATCAAATAGGGCTGTGAAACAAACATTCATTGTCATGAATGAAAATAGTCTGGGAAATTGAGAATTGTTGCTGTGGGAGGAACCTAGCTGAACCGCCCATCAATCCTGTTTGTTAAAGTCCAGTTCGAGTCTCCAGACTAGACCCGTACCCAAGCCCTATTGAAGCCAATGGGGACCCGAATTTGAGGGACCAAATGGCTGTAAAACAGGGGTACCAAGGGCTAGAGGGCTGCAAATGGAGGGGAACACCAGGGTGATTGCTTAGCACAAAATGGGCTGCGTAAAGTACTAAAAATAGTAACAGAAAAATAAAATATTAAACAAATACATAAATAAATAAATTCATCAATCAATATATACATAAATGAGTAAATAAATAAATAATAAAATAATTGATAGGACGCTTGCTGCAGGGCAGGCCAGCACCTTCAAGGCATAGAGGCAAAGAAGCGAGCTCTAGCCATGTGTCAAATTTAGCGACCCAGAAACTGATGTAGAGGAGCAGTCACTCAGTACCAGGAGACGTGTAAACAGGTAGTCAACCACCAGGTTTGGAACAGGTCTTCCTCCTGGTACTACGGGCCATATCCGTAGTATCCAGGTGGTGGATGTGGCAGACAATGGAATAAGTTCTTCCATGCTCGCCCTCCTCTGTGAGATGGTGCCAGTGCCCCTGCTCTGTTGGTGCTTCTCCCCTTCCTCCTTAGCCTTGTGCCACCACTGAGCCCTCAAATTCAGCTGGAACTCCGCCAATAGTGCGTGCACCAGAGTGTGTTTGTACGCTCATTTTATGATCCTGCTCCAGTGCTGGTATTAAGACGGTAATATTGTCCACATAGCCTCCTCCTTCACTTCCATTACATCCTCCATAATGGCCAGAAGGTTTTTTTCAAGCAGGCAAAGAATGGGGATGGTAGCGCTGATGATGGTGTCATCAGTGCTGACCATAATGGTGGCATCCTGGAAGCAATGCAGCACCACACAGATATTCCTCATAGGGGCCCATTCATTGATGGTAAAGTGCTTTTGGTCTACACTTCTACTCACCCGGGTATTTTGGAGCTAAAACTCCACTATTTCCTGCTGCTGCTCACACACCATTTTCTGCATATACAATGTGGAATTCCGCCTGGTGAGCAAGTCACATATGAGGCAGTGGTTGGAAAGTCCAAAGTTTCCCTGCAGTACAGTCAGACAAGCGGCAGCAAAAGTGCGCGCTCTATATGCATCCACTCCGGAATATCTGGATAATGGACTAGGAAGCTTCGCACCTCCAAGTTGAGCACATGCACCATGCAAGGGATGTTCATCAATCCAAGGCTACTACAAGGTTACGCCCATTGTCGCACACCACCTTGCCACGCTTTAGGTGCAACAGAAGCAGCCACTCATCTGTCTGTTCCTGGATGCTTGTCCACAGCTCCTAGGCAGTGTGGGGTCTTTCACCCATACAGATGAGTTTTAGCACTGCCATTTCCCCATGGTGGTGCTCAAATTGGTGGTGCAGGGGCTGGGCTGACTGCTTGAGAAGAAAGCAGAGGAGGAAGCAGAGTAGGAGGAGGAGGCACCAGGAGGCACTGACTGATTTCCAGCAATCCTGGGTGGCTAAAGGATAGGTGCCACAGTGTTTCCCACATCAGTCCCAGCTGCCACTACGTTGACCCCCTGACATGGACCCGGACATGATATCTTTAAAACTGTCCATTCCCACCAGGCAGAATGGTAGCATTTCAAAGGCCAACAATTTGGAAATGCTTGCATTCAGGGCTAGGGCTCGTGGGTGGGATGGGCCAAACTTCCGCTTTCTGTCCAAAGTTTGGAGATGGAATGGAAAGCTGAACGCTTCCATGGGATGGTGTGGACAGGCTTGGGGATGGGGGTGGTGCTGCTGCTGGAGGTGGTTCCACATCCTCCCTTTTGGGGCTGAAACACCTGGCCTTGTTGTTGGGGAGACAGTCATAGTGACTGTATCAACAGAAGCAGCAGAGGGGGCCTCAGGTGTTTCCCTGTTTTTTTTGGGGGTGTTTCTGCCACTGCAGCTCATGGTTGCCTTGCAGGTGCCTGATCATAGATGTGTTTTTTAATGAGAGATGAGATTTTTAATAATCTTTCCTCGTTTCAGGCACTACTGACACTCTGTCCTGCCCACAGTGGACAGCTTGAAAAAATGCCACACTGGTGAGATTCTGTGAGCCTTGGCTGCTCAGTCCCTGTGTGGCAGGCAACGATGAAACACACCCTCTACCTGCAGCACCAGCTCCGTTAACAGCAGCAGTAGCACCACGGCCACGTCCCTGTCCCTTATTTGCTGCTTTCTGCATTGTTAAACACCTACAGTTCCAGCTGCCCGAATGGACTAATTGAAAAAAGTTGCAGGAAAATGTCCCTTAAGTGCCCTGAACCAGTGGATACTTCACAAACAATTGGTGTGATTTAGCTCTAACAAACAGGTTCCTTTAACTATTGGTAAATGCAGGCGCTAACAAATAGGTGCCTTCAACTTTTGGTACAAGTGGGCACTAACAGACAAGTGTGCCTTCAACTCTTGTTATAAGTGGGCACTAACACACAGGTGCCTTCAATATTGTTATGAATTAACAAACATGTGCCTTTTAATTTTGGTATAAATGCTATTACAGAGTACTGACACTGCTGCAGTACTATCAGAGTCATGACACTGAGATGCTAATACAGAGTAATGACGCTGCAGCATTGCTAGCACAGTACTGACACTGAGAGGCTTTTACACAGTAGTGAAACTGCTGCAGTACTATCAGTGTACTGACATCCAAAGACTTTCACGAGAAGGACTGCGGGTGCCTTGCCCACAGTCACCCCAAAAAGGAACACTAAAGACCAATGTCAATATAAAAAGATATGTCAATTTATTAAACAAGTAGAATGAATACATGTGACACCATCAGTCATACAAGACACAACCAAAAATAAAAACAACTGCAATTCCCCCTTACATCACATCCAGAGCTGCCAAAACATACAGGCAGACAATGATAACTGGGAATGTAAAGAACGGATCCCCTTAAAAGGTCTAAAAGAAGGGGGATAATCTCTTTTTTTGTGCCAGCACAAAAATACCCCCTGGTACTACAAACCAAATTACACCAAAATCAATATATTACAGGTAAAGTGACCAGTGCTTATCAAGTGCAATTATAAAGCTAATTAATGTAGCCAACCATATAAATTAATACACGAGTAAAACAAATCTATACATACAATTGTGCTAATACATACAACAAGTCTAATGTAACAAAAAGAAGGTGTAACATGCTTAAAAATGAGACAATCATCTGAACAAAAACAATGCAGAGTTACCAGACCAGGGGAGATGGCAGCACATCCGATCAAAAATGTTCAATACACACAAAAGAGGGGGGGCAGCAGGGACACCTGCGCACGGGGCTACCCGCGCCGCTTCAGCTGGGTGAGGGGTCATCCAAAGACTATTACAGAGTAATGACACTGCTGCAGTACTGCCACTGGAATATAAAAGATCGGAATGTCCCGCTGTGAGAAACCTCCCTGGAAGGCCCAAACACTCTTATTGTTTACAATGGGGAGTCCGCGTTGCTGCATCCCCTGCACGGCTCAACTAACGCATGGCCGGGGATACAGCAGCAAACACTCGCCATTGATTAGAATGAGTGCCGCCTGCTGAATGACGTCATAGCATACATCTCTCATCTTCATTGAAAAATGATAAAGCAAAGGTATAGCTCCACATAGCCTTCAGCGCCTAACACTAGCAGTGCCTTCTGCCTATGGCCAGCTTTGTGGCTGAGTCACTAATAGCATCTCTGGGTAGATGTTCAAGCAGCGCTACGAGGCGCTAGTAATAAATTGGGCTCCCCATGTAAGGAAAGGTGAGAAACATATTGTTGTACATTGCTTTAAAAATCTAAATTCAAGAAACTAGATTGTGGGGAAACCCGGAAGTCCCCAAAGAAAGCCCCAAAAATTGGCCGCATAACCTAAATATTTGTTTAGTAATTAGTAAGTAGTAATTAGTAATGCATGTATTTGATTTCAACATATAGGGCAAACACAATAGAAACATTTAAAAAAATACTAGTCTGCTATAATATAACTAGCCCATAAATTAATAGTACACTGACCCTAATAGTCTGGCCCCTACCACTCTGACCCCCTAATAACTACCCCAAAAACGGGTATAAACCAACAATGTGCAATATATAATGTGCAATAAATGGAATTCAATGTGTATGTTAAAGGGGCTAGAACTAGGTACAAATGCAAGGCAACAGGACAATGAAAGAAGATATATCACCAGATAAAATGGAGACAGTTGCAAGTCTAGTCTAAGAGAGCACCCACACATTCTGCAATGTGTAAAGGTCACCTCCTCAGGGTTTTTTTTGCCCCTTGGGTTTCACACCAGTTATTATACATCCAAAGTTTTTTCTTTTTGCTAAATTTGAGAAACAATATTTGTTTGTCCCAATGATTTATTTTAAAGTCATACTGTAGATTTAAATAACATAGACTTTTGTGGATCCGGCAACTAAAACATAACCCAAGAACCAGCACAGATGTGGTCAGAAATGCACATTACTAAAAAAGACCTCACGCTAAACATCTGTTTATAACTATTCTGATCTATGTATTCCCAGAAGCAGTTTCAGAGATGTTTCAGGGTTTCTCATAATTCTTCCGTTAGTAAATAAAATTAATTGGAGATCGGCAGCACAGCTTCTCCCAGAAGACACGCTGGGCCTCCAGTGTACAGAATCCATACAGGCTATAAAAGCTCCACTGTAGCGAGTAGACGATTATACTCAAATGGATGATAGCAGCCGGGTAAGAGTGGGGGTAATGACATTTGACTTAAAGAGGACCATCAGTCAAAATCGACTGTCAGTCCTCTATGCACTGCAGATTGGTGGGGGGGGGAGCAGATAAATGTTAGCCTGGCAGAAAGCTCAAACCCCGGCTCCAGTATCATCTACTTCCACATACTCAAGTAGCTTCAGGGCCCAAGTGAAGTTCTCAGGCTGGCTTTGCACGGTGCTTTGTGTGCACCCACATGGCAGCCCCCCTACATGGGGTCAGGACCAGTGGCTGGAAGGAGGGATGACAGAAAGGTGAGTTGAGTGGGTGAACTGGGGGGGTTGACACAGTAGTGCATCCCAAATCAGGGTGCGCCAGGGTCAAGGACCAATCACCAGGATAGTGAAAATCCAGGTAATTGGTCCACGTTGAGCACCGTCTATAGCAGTGTTCCCCAGCCCAATCTTCAAGAGCCCACAACAGGACATGTTTTGTGAATCTCCCAATAGTCTCTATAGCTCCGTCTAATTATTCTACTCTGTCTAATTATTTATGGGTGGAGGCTCTCTGTGACAGACGCTCTGCCTTTTGGATGTCATCACTATTCGATTGCCCACCGGGTCATTCACTGGCCTTTTCTTAATTAGGTCATTGTATTTTGATACTGTTACAGGCAATGTCATTGTAGTTTGATTGTATTATAAACTGCCATTGTGTTAATTGATTACGTCACAGGCAATGGCATTGTTCTGATTGAGTGTATTACAGACGCCTATTGTTTTGCTGATTGCGTCACCGGCAGAGTTGAGGGATTGTGTGCCCTGCTCCCATTGGTCTGTGTATTTGTCATGAGGTCCACGGGGGAGGTCCCATTGCATGGAGACTTGTGTATATAAGGCCTAGAGTTGCACTAATAAACACTTCACCTTCACCCTCAATACTGAAGTTCTGTCTCTTATTGGGGGAAACGCTATATTACAGTTCACTAGCCCTTGTAAGGGCTGTTCCTGTTTCCTCACGGACGACTCTGGGACTCTTGCAGCACCTCTCACCATTGGGAAAGGACGTCTCGGGCGGTGAAGCCCTCCGGCGATAAGGGTTATCGCTACAATTGGTGGCAAGCGGTCGGATGGTCCTTTGTACCCAGAGAGAGTGCTACCCTGATGGAGAGTCAGTATGACAAGTTGAAAAGGCTGACCCTGAAGGATCTACTCGAGAGCCGGGGAAGGTCGGCTAGCAACCGCCCACGTCGGGAACTGATAGCCGAGCTGATCGAAATGGATCGTGCAGCAGTGAGGACCGAAACCAATATAGAGACTGATGAAGACGCTGCTCTCGTTCAAGCGGTTCGGAACAGATTGTCGGTCTATGGCCGAATCCATTACAAGAACTGATCGACCAAGTCTTCGCCGCAGCGGAGGCAGAGGCCAGTAAGCGAAGGGAAGATCGGCGACTCGCAACCTCTCAGCGCCCTGTGTCTCCGAGCCTCAGTTACACTGGGGGGAAAAAGATTCCATTTGCAGCATTTAAGTCCTTCCAGGAAAGTGACGATGAGTGATGGATTTTTGGCCAATTTTGAACGGCAGTGCGCTTTACACCGGATACCCACGGAGGAATGGGTCACCATATTATCAGGGAAACTATCTGGGAAAGCTTCCGATGCTTTCCGGGCCATCCCTGATGCGGACTTACCACACTACCATCTGGTAAAGGAGGCTTTGTTAGCCCGGAACGCTGTCACCCCGGAAGCCTACAGTTGTTTTTACTAGAACATTTTCTCAATGCCTTGCAACCAGAGCTAAGAGTGTGTGTGTACAAGACCAGCACCCTGTGAGTACATGTGTGTGTACAAGACCAGCACCCTGTGAGTACAACTGTGTGTGTGTGTGTACAAGACCAGCACCCTGTGAGTACAACTGTATGTGTGTACAAGACCAGCACCCTGCGAGTACATGTGTGTGTACAAGACCAGCACCCTGTGAGTACAACTGTGTGAGTACAACTGTATGTGTGTACAAGACCAGCACCCTGTGAGTACAACTGTGTGTGTACAAGACCAGCACCCTGTGAGTACAACTGCATGTGTGTGTGTGTGGGGGTATCATCTTCACCCTCAATACTGAGTTCTGTCTCTTATTGGGGGGAAACGACAAGACCAGCACCCTGTGAGTACAACTGTATGTGTGTACAAGACCAGCACCCTGTGAGTACAACTGTGTGTGTACAAGACCAGCACCCTGTGAGTACAACTGTGTGTGTACAAGACCAGCACCCTGTGAGTACAACTGTGTGTGTGTGTGTGTGTGTGTGTGTGTGTGTGTGTGTGTGTGTGTGTATACAGGCCCTGTAGACAAACCAGTAATGCAGATGGATTATCCTGGCAAACAGAACTCTGCCCATAACAAGAGTCCGGACAGCCCCACGTTAACCCGAACAGGGTCAATCCGGCTCTTCTGGGTGTTCCACAAAAAGGGGGCATTGTGACAGACGCTCTGCCTTTTGGATGTCATCACTATTCGATTGCCCACCGGGTCATTCACTGGCCTTTTCTTAATTAGGTCATTGTATTTTGATACTGTTACAGGCAATGTCATTGTAGTTTGATTGTATTATAAACTGCCATTGTGTTAATTGATTACGTCACAGGCAATGGCATTGTTCTGATTGAGTGTATTACAGACGCCTATTGTTTTGCTGATTGCGTCACCGGCAGAGTTGAGGGATTGTGTGCCCTGCTCCCATTGGTCTGTGTATTTGTCATGAGGTCCACGGGGGAGGTCCCATTGCATGGAGACTTGTGTATATAAGGCCTAGAGTGGCACTAATAAACACTTCACCTTCACCCTCAATACTGAAGTTCTGTCTCTTATTGGGGGAAACGCTATATTACAGTTCACTAGCCCTTGTAAGGGCTGTTCCTGTTTCCTCACGGACGATTCTGGGACTCCTGCAGCACCTCTCACCATTGGGAAAGGACGTCTCGGGCGGTGAAGCCCTCCGGCGATAAGGGTTATCGCTACACTCTCTAAGAAAGGGTTGGGAGCAATGGTATATTGTATAACCCAATTAAATGTACAAATGAAAGAACATTGTGGTTTAGAGCAAAATTAATTGTGTAAGGAAGTAGAGGCAACTGTTGACAGGAGAAGATGAAGGGGTCAATCAAGTTTTCTCCCAAAAAACGTTTTGGGGTTTTCCAGAGAATAGAAAAAATCAGTTTAAATTATGCAGTCAGAGGAGGAGCTACATATACAGCCCAATTGAATTGATATCCTGCCACACTTGTGGTTTTACTCTCCTGATAGTAATACAATCCAGGGGTGTAGCATAACATTCCATTTTCACAGGGGTGATCTGCTCCATTCTAATTTCGTTTTTCTGAACCAAACTGTGGGGAATAGCTGTATTAACCATTTAAATTATTTTCCCAAAGGATTGCATGATGGTTACTTGCTTCCACACAGAATAATCAGAAAAACAATAAGCTTTGTAATAAACAGCACGGGCTGGCTATGGAGACAGGCCTATTGAGTTGAGAAAATCTCCCCTGTAGAAGCAGAATGGTCCATTCAAAACCTGTCACCCCTGATTATTTTTCCTTTTATTTAAAAAAAGAAACAATCAGTCGTGAGCTTTCCCTTTTCACCCCCCCCCCCTTTTTATTTATTTTTTATTTTTTTCTTTAAGGTTATAGAAGGAGTTATAGATGTTTATACTGTTTATTGAGATATCTTATAAATTTAGTAAGTAACTGGTCCTTCAACATTTTATGTTAGTTTCTAGCTTGGTAAAGGAAATCAGGATCCTACCGTAGTTGCCTTCTGCATCAGATCAAGAGAGTTCAGATGTATAATATAGACATTTTTAGGGTATGGCTTAGCTGTATTATTGTAGTTTGTTTTATACTACTTTGTGAGATAAGCTTGATCAAACTATGTCATACATGAATATACTGTAAAATTGAAAGTGTGATATACAGAAGACTTCATTGCTAATTCAAAGACATGTGGTAATATAATTTCATTGTCTTTAATACAAAATATTGAAACTTATTTTAGATTTTTGGGGATACATGTTATATAAGTGACACCTCCTCTTGCTTTATAGCATATTTATTTGGATTTTTATTATTGGACCATTTATGGTGATTTTCGTGATAGTGTTCCTTTAGATTGAGCTCCTATGTGGAGCAGAGAGGCTTTGCAGCCACATCCCTGTTCTGTGTAGTCAACCGGCATGCAGACCTAATATCTTTCAATTAAGATGCACACAACAGAGGAGATGGGTTGAGACCTTGATTGGCTTTTACAAAGTGTAGTAAGAGAGGGGGTAAGTTTTATTGAGCTGGAGTAGGATGGATTGGTTGTGGGAAGTGAATGGTGATTATGTATGTTTGTTTTTTGTACCAGGACAAGGACTTTTGTACACTATTTTATTATTTCACATTTCAATCATTTGTCCCTTTCATTGCTAGCCTACCTAGAGATGTTGTCACCCTCTGTGGCCAGGTCATTTTCACCATTTTGCGCTATATATGTGTGATACCTGTGATTTTTGCAGGAATTTCCAGGAAAATTATATATATTTTTGGGGGGGACTTTAACATGAAATCTTTGTCTTCTTTGTAAATTATCAGTGCTTTCACAATATTTTAGAGTGAAATAGGTCAAAAAAAATGTATATGTTTTAATAACGTCACTTTTGAAAAAGGTTTGAAAAAACATTGCGTGTAAAAGCCCCATTCCTCCTGATTACAATGGTACTATATATGTATCAGTAGACTACCCAGGAGACCCTTGAAAGAGCATTTTATGACATTTTCAAATGAAATACAACTACTATTTCAAAAGAAAAACTGGTGTGGGTCCCCAGCCCTGATGCCTACCAGGCCCCATAGCCGAAATGGGCCATGAGCTCTTCATCCCTGGGCTTTGGGGATAGAGGTAATGAGGCAAGGGGTAATGATAAGTCAACCGCTTGCCACAGGTGACTTACCAGCCGCTTTTGAAATGGTATAGGGGTCTCATGGACCCATTACCAGTTCACAAAGAGTTAAAAGGAAAAAACATTGACATAGAAATAAAGTCTTTTATTTATTTATTTTACTTATCTCTTATCCTGATATCTCATGCGATCAATGCCGCTGCACTGACGGCTGGAAGTAATCGGCAGAAGCTGGGTGCAGAGGTAGGGGATCAAAGACCCAGCCAATGATTATTCCAAGATTCTGATTACCAGGCACCAATGAAAGGGGCCTTTTATACCAGAAGAGTGAGATGATTTAATCTCACTCCGTGTATAAAAGGTCCCTCCCTGTGGTGGCCGGTGAGATGGCAGAAGTCAGTGTGTGGGGCATTCTCTGCCCCCCTGAAGAGCGTAGTGTGGCGACTGGAGGCCCAACAGGAGAAGAGGAGACTACCGGTGCTGGATCCAGGATGGAGGTGAGCTGATTTTTTCTTCAGCACTAGCGAGGGAAGATGCAAGGCCTTGTGAATTCTCTTTTCTTGGCACTTTAAGGGAGTAGAAGCGAGCATGTAGACTCTACATGCTTGTCAATGAAATGGTTAAGCAACATAGACATAGTTGTACAAAATTATTTTGATTTACAGTATTAATAAGATTCAAAAAAAGTTTTGTTTTTTTACACAGATTTCTCCCTGAAAATATTGAATTCATGGAGCAACCGAATCAGACCATGGTGCCATTTTTTATCATTAAAGGGATCTCCGATGTTACAGAACTTCAGCTCCCCATGTTCTTTCTGGTTCTTTTTATTTATCTTTTCACACTTGGTGGGAACATGACCATAATATTGCTTGTTTACCTCGAACCCCGCCTTCATACTCCCATGTATTTCTTTCTGGTCAATCTGTCTATTGTGGATATGTGCTCTACAACTGTTGCCCTACACAAAATCCTTCTGATAGGTCTAACAGGGAATAAGGTCATTTCAGTTCCCGGCTGCATGGCCAGCTTTTATTTCTTTGGGAGTTTTGTGAGTGATGAACTGTTGTTCCTTGCAGCTATGAGCTATGATAGATATGTGGCCATCTGTAACCCTTTAAGATACAAAGCCATCATGAACCAGAGGGTTTGTGGTCTTCTCACCACTGTTTGCTGGGTTCTCGGGTTTATAGAAATAATACCGTATGCTATTTTGGCAAGTGGCTTTTCCTGTTACAGGTCTAACATAGTCAACCATTTTTTCTGCGATCTTCTCCCTATCATAGGACTCTCTTGCAATGATACATCTATTTTGGAAACTTTGTTTATAGTTGAAGGAGTTGTTCTGTTGGGTGTTGGTCCTTTCATCCTGACTTTTCTATCCTATATTTTTATTACTACCGCCATACTAAGGATCCGTTCAAGTATCGGAAGACGCAAAGCCTTCTACACATGTTCCTCACACCTCACTGTTGTCACCCTTCTCTATAGTACCTTAATCTATCAGTATCTAAAACCCATTTCCACAGACAGCATGGAGTACAATAAGCTGTTGTCATTGTTTAATACAGCTGCTGTGCCTGTATTAAATCCTCTCATCTACAGCCTAAAAAATAAAGATGTAAAGTGGGCTTTTCAAAAAAGACTAAGTTTTATTCTTATTAAAAGTTAGATATGTTTTTGGAGACAACCCGGTTTGGGAGGCACTCTGCTGGGTTAGTCCGCAGTATTAAGCATTTGGAACTAATGAATGCCGGATACAATAGCTCTGGCCACCACAACATGTAAACTGGTAAAGGGATCCCTTGGACCGCTTACCACTTCACAAACATTTAATTAAAAAAAAACAGTTTTAAATAAAAAAAATAATAACTCACTGTTGGTTTGTTCTTCTTCATCTGTTGCTGCTTGGGGAGTGTCCTCTCTGCATGTCCATCGGATCGGGGGCTCCCTCCTGGTCTGGTGCACACTGGTCTACTGCTGCTGCTGCTAAGGAGACACAGGTCCCTTACCTGGCGACTAATGCCAGGCTGCTGGGACAGGAAGACTTTCATACCACATAGGGGGAGCATCTAAGGAGTCCCCCCATGCTAATGCCACTGAAGGGGTTGGACAAAGAATTAAATTTGTGGGGGTTTTACATGACAGATGAGGAGCCTCTGTGGTATCCCCCCATAGGACTAAAGATGTCACAGCAAGGAAGGGACATAGAGGAGTATTCTCTTGGTCGCACCACTGCTCCTCCACATACCCCCACCTGCCATTCACAAATGCCTCAGCTAGGGGGATAGCAGGTGCCATGGATTTGCCCACTAAATGAGAATATCGGACAATTGCTTGGCTTTTACACAGTGGGGCATCCCAAATGTGGATGCCCCAGGGACGAGCACTCGAGGCTTTAAATGACAGCACCTTAAAGTGTTGCCCTCATGGTATAAGACTAAACAAAGCGAAATTGCGGTGAGTGGGGCCCGAGATGATCTTCTTTCATCGACTTGAAGTTATCAGATGTGTCAGTATACAAAAATACAATGAAATGGGTCAGAGCTACTGTTAAAAAATCCTCTTTAACCCATCAAGTGTCAGCCTTCCTAGAATTTTCGTCACCCTCTGTTGTCAGACCACGTTTTACTATTTTGCACTACACATGTTCAACTGTGATTTTTGAAGAGATTTTCCAGGAAAATGATATATTGTTTTTTTCATCTAGTCTGGGCTTCTACATGAAATGTTTTGTTTGGCCTTTTTTTAGTGTATTCTCAATACTTTTGGGTGAAATATGTGCAAAATTTGTAAAAATCTATTTTTTGCAATTTGTAGTTTTTTGTAATAAAAAAATGTAAGTTTGTCAATAAAATCTTATTGCGTGTGAAACCCCAATTTCTCCCATTTACAGCGGTACCACATATGTATAGGTAGACACCCTTTCCTGCCCAGGGGACTCCCCCAAACTGAAACAGAGCTTTTGGAGATTTTCAGATAAAATACAACTGTGATATGCGTTATGCGCATCTTGCAGTTTTTCCAGTAAAACAACCCTTTACATTTGAAATACCCCCCCACAAACTATATATTCTCTGGAAGTACTCACCTCAAGCTTTCTAGCTGTACCATGCTTGTGTCACGGATCTCTCAAAGGAGAAATCCACTAATAAAGAGTGACCAGTATTTTGAGTACTGCAAGGCAGAGCAACTAGGATTATGCAGCAAACTGTGTTTATTGTGAGAATTGCTATACATACAATGTGCAGGGAAGAAAAACATACATGCATGAAGTCCAGTCCAAAAAGGGAAAACAGCAAACAGGAGGGAAAGCAATGGCTGACAAGGAAGTCCTGGGTTCAGGGTTCAGAGTTCAGGTTCCAGGTTTCAGGTTCAAAGTCCGGGAAGTCCACCAGGTGCTGGCTGATCAACACACACAAGCAGAACAGAGCCATCTGCTGGTGGAGCAGAATAATGCAGGGGACATCAGGCTGTGGAGGAACTCCACACCTGACATTACCTCCCCCTTCACAAACGCAGGCACCAACGCGTTTAAACAACTGCTCCGCAGGAAGGCAAAGATCAGAATGGGCAATCCAGGCAGAAATCCAGGCAATGGCAATTCAGGCAGAAATCCAGGCAAAGACCCTCCAGGGTCAAAGTCCAGGAAACCATATCCAGGAGGACCGAAACCTTCGAGCCAGCGCCCAGGGGGACCGGGACCTTCAAGGCAATGCCCAGGGGAACCGAGATCTATGAAGCCACTGAATCCTGTATAATCAGCACCTAGATAACCCGAACCAGGCCTTACTGTAACCCTAGGAAACCGCTCAAGGCTTCCTAGAGCCAGCGGGAAGAAATCACCTTGTGCAAACCGAGGTGTTTTAAAACCACGGGCACATAAGGGATCTTCAAGGATCAGTTTCGGCAGGGCGATCGCCATCCTCGACAGACTCGGCAGGGCGATCGTCAACCTCGACAGACTCGGCAGGGCGATCGGCAACCTCGACAGACATGGCTGGGCGATCGGCAACCTCGACAGACACGGCTGGGCGATCGGCAACCTTGACAGACACGGCTGGGCGATAGGCAACCTCGACAGACACGGCTGGGCGATAGGCAACCTCGACAGACATGGCTGGGCGATCGGAAAACTCGACAGACACGGCTGGGCGATCGGCAGCCTTGACAGACACGGCTGGGCGATCGGCAACCTCAACAGACACATCAGTCCAGGCATCTGACTCACTGTCAACCTCATCCTCTACTACAGACACAGAGGTAAAAGATTTAACTGGAGTTTCAGACTTCTGGGCGGAACAACCTGCAGTTTGATTCAGTACAGCCTCCAGAATACATAAATAGGACGTGGCTATGAATTTAAGAAATTCCACAAAATTCTCATTAAGGTGTTTGCTATGATTCAGCCACGCTTCAGCCCAGAAAAACAGATCATCTTCAAAGAGAAAATAAGCCACCTGCCGACACCAAGTTGTCATAGGAGACTGCTGAATGTAAGGCTCCTGTACTAACTTTGAAACAGCCTAGAGAAACTACCCAGCATATATAGGTCCTGTCAGAGGGAAGAGTTGCCAAACACCCCAAAGTAAAGTGTGCGCATTTACTTGAAAATCTCAGCTCTGCAGACAAAGTGCGCACCTTGCGCTTTTTCAACCAAAACAGCACTTTACATTTGGAATACCCCCCATTAACCATATATTCCCTGAAAGTACACACGTTAAGCTTTCAAAATACCCAGCTTGTTGTAGTGGGCTCATATTTCTGGAAGTAATTTGTGACGGGTAACATGGGCAACACTTAAAAGTAGAAAACATTTTCACTGTCAGTGGAGTAGGCCCTGATAGTGAATAGGAACCATTAATTAGAGTAGTAACCTGTTGGATGCAGTTCTTAGGCCTATTGCGTCATGAAACCACCACACCACAACCACAACACCGCAGTATTGCCTAAGGAATGGATCAAACAGTACTTTAATGGTCTAGGAGCCTTTTTTAAGTTTGTAAATAGAGACTAAGCCAGATGGCATTGGCAACATTCACTGCCCTGCCATTAGTTGGGACTCGCAACAGTGTTTGGAAAGGCAACAATACCAAGGTGACATAAGGAGGAGACCTACCCTTCTAGAGGGTTCTGCTAAGTTCTACACCTAGACTTTGGTAAGAGGGGATGCAGTGCAATGTAGTGTGGAGGAGCCAAGAGCCAGCCATGGAGGCGACCATTACTATTGACTGTTGTTGTAACCTGTGGATCATGCTGTACTGACTGATTGCTGTGTTTGCCATGGAAGGAAGCCAACCAATAAAGGCCAAGTCGAGTTCAACCATGAGTGTCATCTCTGGATCCAAGCGACGTTCGAACCAGTAAGTGCACCTCCACCCACACATGCCGCACCCACATGGGATGCCCTACCCTAGGTCCAAGAATCCCCCTCGCTTTCCAGAGCGTGTGCCCATGGCCAGGCACGTGCCCGCTACATTTGGTGGCCTGTACGGGGACCTAACGGCTTAAAACGGGTGTCACAGAGGTGCTGAGATCCCAAGGGACCATCGTGCCAAGTTTGGAGCAAATCCAACAACTTTTTTAAATTTGCCTTTCTGAAGGACATGGACTGTTCTAACTGTGTGTGGTAGTGTCCCAAGGTGCCAGAAAACGATAGAGACTGTTAAAATTGATCCAGCTTAAAGTTGATTTTTATGGACGCTGTCACTTTAAGAAGAACTGAAAAGTGCTTATTTTTGGCTGAAAATCAGCGAGAAGTGTTCGGGACCCCTGCCCTGTTGATCTGCCAAGTTTGAGTGTGTTTGGACTGCACAGAAGTTATGGCCAGTGGAAGTGTGCCCAAAATGACATTTTCGTTGGACTGCGGCGCTGAAGGAATTAAGAGTGCAACCAGCGCTTTCCCCGCCACTTTCCCTCATCGTTTTGCTCCCTTTTCACCTCATGTGCTAGAGATTTTCCTGTGCGGAGACGGAGGGGGCGGGGCTATAAAAAGCCCACCACGAGGCTGCTCGGTGAGGAGTTCAGGCGATGAGAAGGAACCACGAGAGTGAGAGCAGTGGATCAGCAAGCCTTGCCACAATACCAACCAGCTATTGCTGTTCATAGGGAGAGATGGAGTCTGCCAGCCTCATGTCTGTGGGAAGTCGCCAGGACTTGTGCCAGGAAGAGACTTTGGAAAGCGCAACCCTAATAGTGGATACAGGGATGCGTGTCCGCCTGCTGCCCACCTAGGCCCTGTGTGCTGCTGCCGGGCAGGAGGAACTGTACCCGCTGTGCCCAGAGTGCGGGCAGATAATTGCCTTGAAGTCTGGACTGCGCCAGTGCCCTGTTTGCCACAATAGCTTTTGGGGCTTGGCCGAGCAGGAGGAAGGCCCCGCCAAGTACCGCCGCAACCTGATCACTGGGCTGCTCTGGAAGGCCCCTGCCCAGCCTGCTGAAGCCGTCCGCACAGCCGTGACACCGCCGGGGGTCGGCCGATGGACTGCCATACACCTGCGCGGAGAGAACGGGGTGAGCGAGCGCCTGAAATATATTGATATGCTCCCCCATGTAGAGGACCTTTTGACAATTGTTATTGCTCCTGCTTCACTGTATTTCCAGATAATGGCGCCTGTTTTAGCTTTAAAGCCCTGCCTCCTGCATTCATTGCCACACCAATGCAATGACTGATTGCCTGTCATCTTACAGAGAGGGACAGCAAAAAGCAGTGCTCCAGGATGATTTGAAAAACAAAATGATCCATTTCTAGTTCTACACCCTAAGAAGGAAATATCGACAGGGGCTATGGCCAAATGGATTTCACAAGTTCGGTGGGTTTTGGTCCACTTTAAAGTGATTGTCCATGCAAAAACGTTAAAAAGAGTCTATACTCACCTTTTATCCCCTACAGAGTCTCCGTGACGTGCCGCAATCTTTATACTTACCCATGGTGAAGAGTGTTCATCAAGCCTTGTTGACAATCAATTGATTTAATCATTAAAATAAAAAGGGGCATCCCAAGTTGGGTTTGGCACGCCCTCTCCACTGCAACCAAGGAAGGGCATAAAGCCATCTCGATGAACGCTGCCATGTTTGCATGGGGATGAAGGACAGGATCACTCATTCCTCATCATCGGTAAGTATAAAGATGTAGGTGCTTTACAGAGGAGCTGCAATGGAAAAAGGGGAGTATAGACTTTATGTTAATACCTGGACAGGGACCTAAAATGTTGCCAGCAGAGAGCCTTTTAAAGCAGAATTAAACCCTCCTGGCCAGCTTAATAATACATCCAAACCCCTCTGCTGATAGCTACCCCTTTTCTGCCTCTGTGCCCCACAAGTTGGATGTTTTGAAAGCACCAAAGTCATCCCACTGTGACTGTTGATGCGCTCATGTGGAATCATGGGAAAATAGGTCATCCTTCCTCTTATTGTTATCCCGCACTGTACTGTACTGCAGGCTGTCGTCTGTGCTGATTCATTGATAAGAGAAACTTTGGGGGTTATTCAAGAACAGATAGCGCCAGTTAGCGCCTTGTAGCGACAGGCAGCGTCTAGTGAATAGAGATGAGCGAACTTTTGAAAAATATGATTCGGCCGATTCGCCCAATTTTCCAGGAAAAATCGTTTTGGTCCAAATTTACTCGCGATGAATCGCTATTAAAAACGGCTATTTCTGGGAGTCCGAGAGACTCCATAGGGTTGCAGAACGTTTTGCTTGGCTGTAACATGCATAGGATGCATGCTGGGTTAGTGAAATAGTATTGTAAAGAAGCATGACATGCAGATCAGAGGCATTTAGATTCGCTGTCACATAGCGGCACAATTACAGGGCCGTGAGGTGGCATCAGCATGATGAGCCCATATTATGCCTGAAAGACACACTCTGGACTTGCCAGCAGCAAAGGGAGCACATATATTGCCTGAAAGGCCCCCCCTAGGAGTTGGCAGCAGCATAGGGAGCCCATATATTGCCTGAAAAACACATTGGAGTTGGCAGCAGCATAGGGAGCCCATATATTGCCTGAAAGACACACCCAGGAGTTGGCAGCAGAATAGGGAGCCTATATATTAACTGAAAAAAAAACACATTGGAGTTGTCAGCAGCATAGGGAGCTCATATATTGCCTGAAAGACACACCCAGGAGTTGGCAGCAGCATATGGAGCCCATATATTGACTGAAAGACACACCCAGTAGTTGGCAGCAGCATAAGGAGCCCATATATTGCCTGAAAAACACATTGGAGTTGGCAGCAGCATAGGGAGCTCATATATTGCCTGAAAGACACATTGGAGTTGGCAGCAGCATTAGGAGCTCATATATTGCCTGGAAGACACACCCATGAGTTGGCAGCAGCATTAGGAGCCCATATATTGCCTGAAAGACACACTCTGGACTTGGCAGCAGCATAGGGAGCCCATATATTGCCTGAAAGACATACTCTGGACTTGGCAGCAGCATAGGGAGCTCATATATTGCCTGAAAGACACACCCAGGAGTTGGCAGCAGCATTAGGAGCCCATATATTGCCTGAAAGACACACTCTGGACTTGGCAGCAGCATAGGGAGCCCATATATTGCCTGAAAGACATACTCTGGACTTTGCAGCAGCATAGGGAGCTCATATATTGCCTGAAAGACACACCCAGGAGTTGGCAGCAGCATAGGGAGCCCATATATTGCCTGAAAGACACACCCAGCAGTTGGCAGCAGCATAGGGAGCCCATATATTGTCTGAAAGACACACTCTGGACTTGGCAGCAGCATAGGAAGCCCATATATTGCCTGAAAGACACATTGGAGTTGGCAGCAGCATAGGGAGCCCATTCATTGCCTGAAAGACACACTCTGGACTTGGCAGCAGCATAGGAAGCCCATATATTGCCTGAAAGACACATTGGAGTTGGCAGCAGCATAGGGAGCCCATATATTGCCTGAAAGACACACCCAGGAGTTGGCAGCAGCATAGGGAGCCCATATATTGACTGAAAGACACACCCGGGAGTTGGCAGCAGCATAGGGAGCTCATATATTGCCTGAAAGACACACCCAGGAGTTGGCAGCAGCATAGGGAGCTCATACATTGCCTGAAAGACACACCCAGGAATTGGCAGCAGCAGCAACATTAGGAGCCCATATATTGCCTGAAATATGCCTGAAAGACACACTCTGGACTTGCCAGCAGCAAAGGGAGCCCATATATTGCCTGAAAGACCCCCCTAGGAGTTGGCAGCAGTATAGGGAGCCCATATATTGCCTGAAAAACACATTGGAGTTGGCAGCAGCATAGGGAGCCCATATATTGCCTGAAAGACACACACAGCAGTTGGCAGCAGCATAGGGTGCCTATATATTGACTGAAAAAAAACACATTGGAGTTGGCAGCAGCATAGGGAGCCCATATATTGCCTTAAAGAAACACCCAGGAGTTGGCAGCAGCATAGGGAGCCCATATATTGACTGAAAGACACACCCAGGAGTTGGCAGCAGCATAGGGAGCTCATATATTGTCTGAAAGGCACATTGGTGTTGGCAGCAGCATTAGGAGCTCATGTATTGCCTGAAAGACACACCCAGGAGTTGGCAGCAGCATAGGGAGACAATATATTGACTGAAAGAGACACTGGAGTTGGCAGCAGCATTAGGAGCCCATATATTGCCTGAAAGACACACTCTGGACTTGGCAGTAGCATAGGGAGCCCATATATTGCCTGAAAGACACACTCTGGACTTGGCAGCAGCATAGGGAGCTCATATTTTGCCTGAAAGACACACCCAGGAGTTGGCAGCAGCATAGGAGCCCGTATATTGCCTGAAAGACACACCCAGCAATTGGCAGCAGCATAGGGAGCCCATATATTGCCTGAAAGACACACTCTGGACTTGGCAGCAGCATAGGAAGCCCATATATTGCCTGAAAAACACATTGGAGTTGGCAGCAGCATAGGGAGCCCATATATTGCCTGAAAGACACACCCAGGAGTTGGCGGCAGCATAGGGAGCCCATATATTGACTGAAAGACACACCCGGGAGTTGGCAGCAGCATGGGGAGCTCATATATTGCCTGAAAGACGCACCCAGGAGTTGGCAGCAGCATAGGGAGCTCATACATTGCCTGAAAAACACACCCAGGAATTGACAGCAGCAGCAGCATTAGGGGCACATATTTTGCCTGAAAGACACACTCTGGATTTGGCAGCAATATTAGGAGCTCATATATTGCCTGAAAAACACACCCAGGAGTTGGCAGCAGCATAGGGGGCCCATATATTGCCTGAAAAACCCATTGGAGTTGGCAGCAGCATAGGGAGCTCATATATTGCCCGAAAGACACACCCAGGAGTTGGCAGCAGCATTAGGCGCTCATATATTGCCTGAAAAACACATTGGAGTTGGCAGCAGCATTATGAGCCCATATATTGCCTGAAAGACACACCCAGGAGTTGGCAGCAGCATTGGGAGCCCATATATTGCCTGAAAGACACACCCAGGAGTTGGCAGCAGCAGCAGCATAGGGAGCTCATATATTGCCTGAAAGACACACCCGGGAGTTGGCAGCAGCATAGGGAGCCCATAAATTGCCTGGAAGACACACCCATGAGTTGGCAGCAGCATTAGGAGCCCATATATTGCCTGAAAGACACACCCTGGAGTTGGCAGCAGCATAGGGAGCCCATATATTTCCTGAAAGACACACCCTGGAGTTGGCAGCAGCATGAAGAGAACATATACAGATTTTGGGCACATATATCTTATCTGAAGAATATTAATAAAAATTAAGATTAATGTAAAGCGTTTCCTCAATAATTACTTGTGGTCTGATGCTGAGGAATGTCTAACTGGAGAGCAGCACCTTAAATCTGTTTTGCACTATCCATATTTCTTTAGTGTTGGTCTGGCACCATGATCAATCTACTTTGATGCATTAGGCATTGGTGGGTGAAAATCTTGGCTGATCCATGCCCGATTCATTTCCACGCAGGCCAGTCTCTCAAAAAAACATTTTTCAAGCGTACTGGAGCACATTGAATTGCCCTCATCAGAGCATCACATACGCACATCTAAGAGTTTCATCACTTTGTTCCTGTTAAAGTCTTCAGGGCCTAGTTACTACTTAGTGAAAGGCCATGGATAGTTACACACCTGCTGCTGTTATCGACAAATCCTGTTTTAAGTGTAGTGTGGTGTTTTGTCCTCCCCTCATATACGCACTAAGTATGTCAGGCAGAGAAGTGCCAGGATGGGCACAGAGAAGTTGCAGAGGCCTAAATTCATCAAGCAGAGGTCTCAGCAGACTAGGGGTGAGTGGCAGCAGGAGTCTCAGTGAGAGGCCTGATCTCCCGGTATCAGCTAGCGGTCCTGTCTTGACCAGCAACCCATCTGCCGTCATCCATTGGTTAACACGATCATCCACTTCATCACAAGTGACATCTGACACCCCCAGTCAACTGTCGGTTATATCTTATGCTTTAGGTTCAGCTCCACTATTCAGTGAGGACGATCTGATAATCAGAAAAATCAGCAGATACTGCCCAGCCAAGAAGTGAAGGAGACACTCACCCCTTCTTCCACTAGGCGGGCAAGTAGTGATGAGGAGAGTGGCGCGGGAGGTAGTGTTGCAAGCGTTTTGGCTTCTTAAGCAGACACTGTTGAGGGCACATTTATAGGCTTGGAGTGATGGAGAGTGACAGATTTAGCGGTCCGCATGGTGGTAGAAGGGGAAAGTATGGGGGCAAATGTGCTCGGGGTAGACCACTTGCTGCGCGGCAGGCTACCTTCCCAGGAGGTAGTGGAAGAGGGTCCCTGGAGTCGTCGGCGGCGGCGGCGGCAGCAGCAGTGAATTAGTGCGGCCTGTTGGTAGGAAAATCAGCTACTCGGCGATGTGGCAGTTTTTCATCAAGCATCCGCAGGAGGTTAACATAGCTATATGAAACATGTGTAGGCAGAAGGCGAAGTGTGGCCAGGGTCCCAATGTTGGACCCACAGCCCTGCATCAACATTTGCAGCGTCACCATCAAGCGGCCTGGGAGAGTTGTCTCCAAAGTGGTGATCCAACCTGCTGCATTACCCAGTGGCACACCGCTCCCTGTTCCAGCCAGCCAAGGCTCCACCACCTCCTGTGTGTCATACCCATCCTCTGTCGCTCCAGATGCTCCTCTTCCTCTAAATCCGAGTCAGTCATTCCGCCAGCAATCCATTGGCCAAGCCATGCCCAAGAGACAACAGTATGTGCCCACTCATCACTCATCCAACGTGCAGAAACTAAACGTGCTCCTGTATAAGTTGCTGGTGCTGCAGTCCCTCCCTTTTGAGGTGGTGGACCTTTCAAAGAACTGGTGCCGAGCCGAGGTAGGGAGTCCCAAGCTGTCATTTCTTTGCGAAGAAGGCAGTACCAGCCCTGTACAATTTTGTTGAACAGAAGGTGGGCCCGGTCCTTTAGCCTGTCAGTGTGTACCAAAGTGTACGGCAGTGCCTACGTCTGGAGCTGTAACTACGGTCAGGGACAATACATAACCTTTAAGGTCCACTGGGTGATTGCGGTTCCTTCACAACCACAACAGCAACTTGGACAGGTCTCTCCGCTGTGGCCTCCACGCTCCTAGGCCGTTGTGCCTGTGACAGTGCCTAATTGTCAATTACATATTAATTGTTAACATTTATCTTATTTGAACACATTTATAATAATAACATATAATAACATATAACATAATAACATATAACATAATAACAATAACATATAAAATTGATAAAATTTTTTTTGGTTAATTTTGTATTTTTCTTTCTTTTCTTTTTTTTTAATATTTTGTATTTTTAAAAAAATATATATATTTTGATTTTTTGTATTTTTTAAAATATTTTTTTCCATTGTCTATTTTTAATATTTAGTTTTTTTTTCATTTTTTCTTTTTTCTTTTTGTATTTTTTTTTTCTAAATATTTTTTTTTCTGTATTTTTATTTATTTTTTTATTTTTTTTCAGTGCCCTTCCAGCCTACCATGTGTGCAGGACACGGCGGTTTTACGCTGTTCTTCACATGGTTTGCCTTGAGCCACGGAGTCACACATGGGAGGAACTGCTAAAAATTATAAATCTCCACCAAAACTGCCAATGGGAACCATGGTGACTGACAATGGGAAGAACATCTTGTCTGCACTGCGACAAGGAAGCCTGATCCATGCGCCCTGTATGCCACACGTGTTCAACCTAGTTGTCAAGCGTTTTCTGAAGTCTTCCACCCATCTGCAAGACATCCTAACTACGGGAAGGAAACTTTGCATGCACTTCAGCCACTCCTACACCGTCAAGCACACCCTTCTTGAGCTACAGCGTCAGAGTGGTATCCCCCAACATACGTTTAGGAAGCCCACGGCGGGCAATACATTACTGCATTTCACGAGTCACCATCCAGTTCCTCTGCGGCGGGGAATCCCCTTGGGTCAATTTCTGCGTATACGCAGAAATTGCGGGTCTGAACAGGAATTCTCGCAGGAAGCCCGTGAATTAACTAGAAGGTTTCGAGAAAGGGGTTACCCACATAGATTGCTGAGGACATGCCTTAAAAAAGCCCAAGATAAGAAGAGGGAAGATCTGTTGAGAGGCAATGATAGAGCAAAAGGGGCTAAAAGAGATGGTTCTCAAACTGATCAACATGTGAGAATCATTACCCAGTTTGACTCGCACTGGGAGAGTTTCCGCTCAATTTTAGGAGCAAACTGGCACATTCTATGTATGGACCCTACAATTGCTGGGATAGTAGTGTCAGTCTCCTCGCCTTTCCTGCCCTTTAAGGCATCGTGAGCGCGCCATACCACGGACTGCATGCAGCAGCAGACATGCTCGGCTGCATGGTTTTAACAGAGCAGGCTCTTCTTCTGTCGCATGCTCCACAGTGACACCTGCTGTTCAGCCTATTGGAAGTGCACAAGGCCTAGAGTGTAAGCTCTTGGACTTGATTTCACCTCCTGGTGTCCTGAGTTTGAATGGACAGGAAGTGACTTCACCAGACTCTGGCACATCCCTCCCTGTGCTGATTGATAGCCCTATTTAAGAGGACAGCTGGCCTACAGCCAATGCTGTGTTATCAGCTCACTTCCTGGACCTTGTTTTTCCTGATTCCTGAATACCTGATTGAATACCTGGATTTATATACGGACGGATAACCTGATTTTTGACGCGGATTGCTTATGGACTTTGCCTGTTTTCTGCCTGCCTCTGACCCCGGATTCACCATTGGACTCTGCTCAGACTTTTTATTTGCTCTTTGGAGTTTTTTCTGCTTCACTTCGCCCCATACCTGGAGCTCAGCTCAGCTCTCCCCATGATTGTAGCCAGGAGGCTTGACAGTATAACACAGCCATAACATGAGCTTCGGTGGGGAACCCTGTCAATTTGATAATTTGATGCAGCAAGTCTTTTCCCTCTGTGCAGCCGTCCAGGGCTTACAGGGAGGCTTTACTCAGCTTGTGGATCGGCTAAATCAACTCACGCCCCCGACAGTATCTTCTGCTACAGCTGTTCCTACCACACAGGGGGCAGATTCCGGGGTCACCCCTGAACCCCAAGTTCCTTTCCCGGAATTTTTCTCAGGAAATCGCCAGAAGTTTCGTGCTTTTAGGAACAGTTGTCAGTTATTATTTTCTCTGCAACCACAAACCTATGCTGCTGAGGAAGTCCGGGTCAGAATTGTTATTTCCCTTCTGCAAGGGCCTCCCCAAACATGGGCCCATTGTCTTCTGGAGCAAAATCATCCTTGTCTGGCCTCTGTTGATCTTTTCTTTTCTGCTATGGCAGCCATCTATGATGATCCCGGACATGTTGCATCAGCAGAGGCAGCTCTCCGTAATTTGCGGCAGGGTCGCTGTCCAGTTGAGGAGTATGTTGCCGATTTTCATTGCTGGAGTTTTGACACCCTGTGGAATGAGCCAGCTTTAAAACATCAGTTTCGTTTAGGTCTTTCTGAACTGATTAAGGATGAACTGGCCCACTTCGACACTCCTGAAACTTTAAATGAACTTATTCTTGCAGCCATTCAGGTGGATCGCCGGCTGCGGGAACGCCGTGAAGAGCGTTCAGCCCTAGCCCAATGGTTTGCTCCACGGTCCTCGCCTGCATCACCTGACTCTCCGCAGACCGATTCGGGGATTATCAAGCCCATGCAACTGGGAACCATCCGGGCTGCTTTGTCCCAAGAGGAAAGACTGCGCCGGAGGCGGCTAAACCTTTGCATGTACTGCGGGAACCCCGGACACTTTCGAGTTAATTGTCCCACCAGACCCGCAGCTATGAAGAGATCAACACCTCTTATTAAGAGCATACCACTTCCTGTGCCTGGTTCTCACCTCTCTATGCTTCTTAGTTTACAACTTCCTGGAGGAAGGGTTGAGACCAGGGCCATGATTGACTCCGGGGCCTGCAGCTGTTTCATGGACTTAGAATTCGCACAGACTCACAATATTCCATGTGAAGTTCGGCCTACCCCTCTGCTTCTCACTTTGGCCGACGGATCTACCGTCAAGTCCGGACCGGTGTCCCATAGAACTAAATCGCTTGGCTGCTCTACTCCTGATGAATACTCAGAATTAATACACTTTGATTTAATGCACTCTCCTTTGTACCCTATTATTTTGGGTTTCCCGTGGCTCTCTATACATAACCCCGTCATCGACTGGTCTTCCGGTTCAGTTTCTTTGTTCTCTCCCTATTGCAACCAATTTTGCAGACAGCAGGAGAGTAACCTCTCTGTAGCAACCCTTAATCCACCGGATTCCCTTCCGCCTGCGTATCTAGAGTTCCAGGATGTGTTTGACAAAAAAGGTGCAGACCAGCTACCTCCTCACCGCTCTTATGACTGTCCAATAGACCTTCTACCTGGGTCGGCCATCCCTTTTGGACGTATTTATCCGTTGTCTGAAGCCGAGTTACAGACTCTCCGTGAATATATTGATGAAAACCTGGCTAAGGGTTTTATTAGACATTCCACTTCGCCTGCAGGAGCAGGGATATTCTTCGTGGAGAAGGATGGGTCTCTGAGACCCTGTATAGATTACCGGGCCCTCAATCAAATTACAGTCAAGAACCGATACCCTTTGCCCTTGATTTCTGAACTCTTCCAGCGTTTGGGGTCCGCTCGGTTCTTTACCAAGTTGGACTTGAGGGGAGCCTACAACTTAATTCGGATCCGTCAGGGTGATGAATGGAAGACGGCCTTCCGCACACGATATGGTCACTTTGAATACCTGGTCATGCCGTTCGGACTCTGTAATGCCCCTGCAACATTCCAGCACTTTGTAAATGACGTGTTCCGGGATTATCTTGATATTTTCGTCATCATCTACCTGGACGATATACTAATCTTCTCTTCCTCCCTCTCGGAACATCGGGAACATGTCCATCGTGTCCTTCTGCGTCTTCGAGAGCATCAATTATACGCCAAACTGGAGAAATGTCAGTTTGAACAACCTTCTATTCAGTTCCTGGGGTTACTTATCCCCAGTACCGGCATTGTGATGGATCCTGAGAAGGTGGCTGCCGTCTTGGACTGGCCACAACCTATGAATCGCAAGTAAGTACAGCATTTTATTGGCTTCGCCAACTTTTACAGACGTTTTATTAAAGATTTCTCACAGATAGTCCGCCCTATCACCGATCTCACCCGTAAGAATACTCCATTTGTCTGGTCTGAAACTGCTGAGGAGGCCTTCTCTCATCTCAAGGAGCGTTTCACTTCTGCCCCTATCTTGAGACATGCCGACCCAGAGCTCCCTTTTGTACTTGAAGTAGATGCCTCCGTCAATGCTGTAGGAGCAGTACTCTCTCAACGAGAATCTGAGCAAGGAGAACTCCATCCCGTAGCCTTCTTTTCCAGAAAACTGTCTTCAGCAGAGTAAAACTATGATGTTTGTGACCGAGAACTTCTTGCTATCAAACTTGCCCTGGAGGAATGGTGTTATCTATTGGAAGCTGCCAGACATCCAATTTTGATCCTCACGGACCACAAGAACCTGGAGTACCTTCAGTCTGCAAAAAGACTCCGGCCACGTCAGGCAAGGTGGTCACTATTCTTTTCCAGATTCTCTTTTCATATTTCTTACCATCCAGGAAACAAAAATACCAAACCTGATGCACTCTCCCATCTTCATCCTTCTGACCAAGGTCCTGAACCTGTGGAACCCACTATTTTGCAACCGAACCATTTTTTTGTTACTTGAATCTGAACTCATTGCTGAGATTCGACGAGCATCCGATTCTATCCCAGAGAACCTACAATCTGAACTATCACGAGTAGATGGAATTCTGGTCCATCAAGAAAAGATTTTTGTTCCTGAATCTTTGCGTTCCAGGGTTCTGGCCGAATTCCATGATCACCCCTTGGCAGGCCATTCCGGGCTCAAGAAGACGCTACATCTGATTCAACGTCATTTCTGGTGGCCCACCTTAAGAGCAGACTGTATATCATATGTTTCTTCTTGTGGGACATGTGCCCGGAATAAACACATAACCACCAAACCTGCAGGTCTTCTCATGCCTCTCCCAGTGCCAGAACGTCCCTGGGAACATATTTCTATGGACTTTATTGTAGAACTTCCACCTTCGGACAACAACAACACTATCTTGGTGGTTGTGGACTATTTAACCAAGTTTGCTCATTTTATAGCTCTCCCCAGTCTCAAAGTTAGCACAAGTTTTTGTGAAAGAGATTGTCCGCTTACACAGCCTGCCGTCTAAGATTGTGTCTGACCGCGGTTCCCAATTTACTGCCCGGTTCTGGACAGCGCTCTGTAGGAATTTACGGATCACTTTGGCCCACTCATCGGCCTATCATCCCCAGACCAACGGACAAACTGAACGGGTGATTCGATCACTGGAGCAGTACATACGATGCTACTCCTCGGCCCTTCAGGACAATTGGACACAGTTACTCCCATTAGCTGAACTGGCTTATAATAACTCTGTCCATTTTTCGACCCGCCTCACTCCGTTTGCTGCAAATTATGGATTTGATGCCAAGACCTTGCCTGATACCTGCATCCCAGTGAATGTACCGGCAGCTGCAGATTTAGGAGCTCATCTAACTGCCACTCATCAGATGCTCCGAACAACCCTTCGAGCTGCCCAAGAACGTTACGTTACAAAAGGACAGCAGACACTCATCGGTCTTCAGCTTCCAATTTTGCAGTAGGAGATCAAGTCCTGCTCTCTACCACTGATCTAAGGCTTCATCTTCCCTCTAAGAAGCTGGGTCCTAAGTTTATCGGGCCTTTTAAGATTAAGAGAGCTATTAATGAAGTTGCCTTTGAATTGGAATTACCTAATCGCCTGAAGATACACGTGTACATTTTCACGTGTCCCTTTTAAAGAAAGGAACTTTTAGAGATTCCCAAGACAAACCTCCTGATCCAATTATTGTTGGTGGATGAAGAGGAATATGCGGTTGAACAGATCCTGGATTCACGGAAGAGAGGTGCCTCCATCCAGTATCTTATTCATTGGAAAGGTTACGGCCCAGAGGAAGATTCCTGGGAGCCATCTAGTAATCTCAATGCTCCACAATTAATCAGAGCTTTTCAGCGAAGACTCTCTAGATCGGCCGCCCAGAGGCGTCCTTTAAGGGGGGGGCAATGTCAGTCTCCTCGCCTTTCTGCCCTTTAAGGCATCGTGAGCGCGCCATACCACGGACTGCATGCAGCAGCAGACATGCTCGGCTGCATGGTTTTAACAGAGCAGGCTCTTCTTCTGTCGCATGCTCCACAGTGACACCTGCTGTTCAGCCTATTGGAAGTGCACAAGGCCTAGAGTGTAAGCTCTTGGACTTGATTTCACCTCCTGGTGTCCTGAGTTTGAATGGACAGGAAGTGACTTCACCAGACTCTGGCACATCCCTCCCTGTGCTGATTGATAGCCCTATTTAAGAGGACAGCTGGCCTACAGCCAATGCTGTGTTATCAGCTCACTTCCTGGACCTTGTTTTTCCTGATTCCTGAATACCTGATTGAATACCTGGATTTATATACGGACGGATAACCTGATTTTTGACGCGGATTGCTTATGGACTTTGCCTGTTTTCTGCCTGCCTCTGACCCCGGATTCACCATTGGACTCTGCTCAGACTTTTTATTTGCTCTTTGGAGTTTTTTCTGCTTCACTTCGCCCCATACCTGGAGCTCAGCTCAGCTCTCCCCATGATTGTAGCCAGGAGGCTTGACAAGTAGGCCCTAGGCCACTGCTAACTGCACGACGAGCTACTAACATCCGAGACCTCCTAGTCCATAGTGATTTGAGAGATGATGTCAAGACAAGCTCTAGAAACAAGCTGAATGGATCGTTTAAGTGCGGTCATTGCAGGATATGTCCGTTCATGGAGAGGACGACAGTGTTCTGGGGACCTAAGTGTGCTGAGAAGCCACGTGCCATCAAGGGGTTCATTAATTGCTCCACGCCCCTGGTGGTTTACATGCTCACCTGCCCATGCGGTAAGAAATATGTTGGCAAGACGAAGCGTGAGCTTCGCGTGCGGGTAGGTGAGCATGTACGGGACATCAGGAAGGGCAGTGAGCGGAGCCCAGTGGCTGAGCACTTTCGCCAATTCCACCGGGGTGACCCCGCGGGTTTAAAAGCTTGTGGGATATACGTCCTCCCTGCGGGAGGTAGAAGGGGCTTTAAAGATCAACGCCTATTACAGCAGGAGGCCCGACTGATCTTTGAGATGGGCACAATGTCCCCTGATGGACTTAATACAGAGACTGGGCTCAATGCATTTTTATGAGAGCTGGGGGCCAACGATGTATAGTAGTGTCTGTGGGAGTTGAGGTTAGAAAGTGTTGAGGCTAGATAATGATCCTAGAGTATTGCTATGACTTTGTTCCGCCAAGGGAAAATACAGTGACCACAATAAAAGAATACTTAATTGAGACATGATGAAGTTAGGGGAGGATATTCTCCCTCCCCCCTCGTTTATGTCCTGAATATTTGGTAACCTTAACATTATAAATAAGAATTTAATTCCCAGTTGTAACTGTAAATGATAAAAAATGCATGCATAGAGTTTGTGATGTGGACGTCTGCGTGTGCTGTGAATACTGGTGAACAGGCATGCTCCTTTGATGTGTGGGTGTTTGTGTCTAGCCCAGTGGGATGGTTATGATCATGATTTTACTATCATCATTTTTCATGATATTCAACCCCAACAAAAAAGAATCAGATGTGCTGGGCACTTCCTGACAGCGTCTCGATCCAGCAAGCCTAATTAAGGATCCTTTCCGTTATCTGGCATATAGCAATCATGGAATTAATTTTGTGGATACAGATTCTAAAATGGGTGACCCCCCCATATGGGCGCTCTGTTGAGCAATTTAGCCTCTCTTTAGTTGGGGAGCTGTGGCGGTGTTTGTATGTGAAGGTCTGCTGGGACTCTTAGTCCGCGCCACCTGCAGACTGTGTGTGACGTAACACAGTCTGAGAAATTGATTGGTAGCGGGACATTAGAGGAGGAGTGAGATGGCAGTCAAATACACGCTGAACCCGCCCCCCACCCTGACGAAGCTCTGGTGGGCGGGGCGAAACACGTGTCGGCTGACGGCCGGCCCACCTGCGTCACCGCTCCCCAGACTCACACGCTCCATGCTCTGGCGCTGATGTTCTATTGCTGGCCGACGGAAGTCTCCTTGTATACCGCAGCGTAGCACGTGACACGTGCGCGGCAGGTCCCGGATAAGTGGCGGCGGCGGTTACCGGTGTGGACACTTTGAACAGATAACGGAACATATGAAGCTAAGTATTACCTGTACGGGCGGGGATTGTTTGTTTGCCTCGGTTGCAGCAGGCCATTGAATACAGCAGGCTTTTATCCGGCAGCCATACCCGCACATTGGATACGGGGCACATATACCCCCAGACCCGGTTTGATGTTTACAGCTGGATTTATCTTCATCTTTTACTGATCTTGGTCTGGCCAGAACTTTAAACAGCGTTGGGAGAGACACTCTTCACATACCCCGTCAGGGGTGGACTTATATTTAGACCTCCCATTTATAGCATGCGTGAGACAGTGAGTTTGCGAGCAGGTGTGGCGCCAGTGTGTGGCTGTTGAGGCTGTATGGGGGGGCCCCCGTTCTTTTATTATCACCTATGTGTGTTTTTTACTCCATGTATTTGTGGTATGTGTAGTGTGTCCATTTTTTGATAATTTATTAAAGCCATTAACTTCATTGAATTTGTGAAGAGCCTTATGTGCCAGTCCCACTCTCAACCTTGTCCTTCTGTGTGCATTGAATATATAGTATTTGGTTTGTGGGACGCCTAGATTTCTGGGCAGTGCACTGGCGGACAATATTGGGATCTCCCACCCCTTTTACGTTTAGTTTACTCAGTGGTTATGGAGATGGCGTATCCTCCATTGCGGGAGTGGTTTTGAGATCCCTTTGCGCTTGTGGTGTTTAATTCAAAATTAGGTGGCACAGCACTGATACTCGCTAAGTATAGGTTTCCATGATTGCTGTAGTATATCAGTATGGATAGAAACTAGGATCGATTAGCATAATCAGGGAATTTACAATGGCCTTTAAACTTGATAAAGGCTGCTTGTCAAGTATCCAGTCAGCATTTGAGACGTCACAAGGAGGACCTAGTCTTCCTAGTGGAGGTGAAATTAGGCCCCTTTTTAGAAAACATAAATCTCTAGTTATAAGACAGCTGAAGAGATATTGGGATATATGTACCCTGGAAAAGTATATTGAACATAAAACAATTCCCCGAGGTTTACGTGAACGTATCATTCCAGCGGAACATTTGAGGACAGACAGGTTTATGTCAAAATGGCAGCAAGAAAGCTTAGATCACGGGATAAGAGTGATGGCCTTGATAGTTGAAGAGGAAACGATTCAGCTCTCAGAAATAGATGATGCAATAAAAGAGAGTTGCACTAAGCTTGACACATTGAGTGATGCCCCGGAGTTCCAAAAGTGGAATGATCTGATAAAGGCTGAGGTAGAACGAGTGCAGAAAAATGTTAGGGAGATAAAACAGGAAATTCTGGAGAGATGTCTCTGAATTTGAAGAAGGTAAGGTATTTCTAGAAGTTAGGCCCCGTTATCGTCCCGGGGGTGGTCGCCAGAGGAACTGGAAAGAAGTGTCGAGTGATTTGTCTGGTTGTGAGACGGAAGTCTCTGACGACAGTCCCCCACGCCCAAAGAAAAAATCGGGTAGAACAGTGTCTTTTTTAGACCAAGGAGTAAAAAAAGGAGACGAAGGAGGAGGGGACAGCATGGCGAATCAGGTAAAAACCCTCAGGGGGATACGAAAAACGGGGACAAGATGGCCCACGTAACATCAGGGGTTGAAAAATAGGCACGGATGAATGTGATCAATTTGTCTCAGTTTGCCCTAGAGGAACATCATAGATCAGTTCTAGCCAAGGGCCTATCATTCTCTCCGACTGTGGGAGGGGATGAATTTACTGTATTCAAAGATACCTCTCTCTTCCTTCGTAAAGTCCTCTTTAAAAGTATGTACGCTCGTGGAGAGACACCGCCCACTGAGATTGAAGGGGGAGGTGGACTCGTAAATTCTGCCTCGGACGGTGGGGCGTCTGATAATTTTTCAGTTGACCCCGTAGATCTTGGAGATACAGAAATCCCTGACTTGCTCCCCAATCTCAACAGCCTTAAACCTCGGTCCAAGAGTTTTCCCCCCTTGTCATCAAATCTGTATATTTCCCTGTTTCTACAAGCGGTCCAGAGGGACTTACAGAAAGTAAATTGGGGAATACCAAAAGATGGAGACAATCTATCTGACTTGGAAAGGAGTGCCCTAAGAGATTTACAAAGAGCACCCAATATAATTGTACGCCCTAGTGATAAGGGAGGAAATGTGGTGCTCTTGGACCGAGAATATTATACTTCAGAAATTATGAAACAATTAAATGACCATACCACCTATAGGAAAGTTGATTTTAACCCCTTCCCTCAGGTGGTTTTGAGATTGAATGACAAATTGGACTGGGCAAAGGAGGAGGGGTTATTGACGCCAAAACTATTCGAGTTTCTTCGAGTACGAGACTATAATACCCCGGTTTTGTATACTCTACCCAAGATACATAAGTCCCCCTCCATGCCACCAGGTAGGCCCATCGTGTCTGGGAATGGAGGTCCCCTTGAGGGCATCGCTAAGTTCGTGGACGAAAATTTGAAACCTCTCGTGAAGGTGTTACCTTCCTTTGTACTAGATACTAGCGATGTCCTCCGGAAGATCTTGCCGTTTCATTTGGCAGGGGACTGGCTACTCTCTAGTATAGATGTGGAGAGCCTCTATACCTCCATTCCCCATACGGTGGGCCAAAAGGCAGTGTCCCAATCTCTGGAGGATTTGGGTCCCTGTGATGGTGGTGGATTTACTCCAGTTCATTCTTAATAACAACTTTTTCCGCTTTCGAAGGGACTTTTATCACCAGATCCGGGGCACCGCCATGGGGGCGGCCTGCGCGCCATCGTACGCTTGCCTACACCTCAGGAAGTGGGAGGAGGAGGAGGTGTTTGGGCGGGGGGAATTCCACCCTCCATATGTTGGATCGACTATACGAACAGAGAAAAGGTATCACAGATTTCTTGATGATACAAGCGGATAGGAGGACTCCCCTGTGTAACTTTAATGTAAACCAGTGGCAGCTCATATGTGACACCTGTCATTTGCTCAGGCCCTTTGAGGAAGCCAATTATTAGTCAGTCGCAATGACTACGGGATGAACAATGTGATTCCACTGCTTCATGTACTACAACACATGTTGGAAACCATGGCTGGTCAGGGCACTGGAGACATAGTGCTTACATTGCACGGCCACATGAAGCCTCTGGGGGCTGAAGTGGAGGAGGAGAAGGGAGTTGGGCACAGCGAAGCACAGTTTAGGTTTGACAAAATGGCCATTTTATCTAGTCATCTGACAGGAGAGTAGGAGCAGGAGCAGCCAGAGGAGCTAGAGGATTGTGAGGAAGGCGAGACAGAGGACCCAGACACACCGTGGCAGTATGCAGTGGAGATGGAGACAGGTAGTCCCTCCGAGTCACTTGCACAAATGGCATGATGCATGCTCACGTGCTTGTGTAGTGACCGCAGAATTGTCTCCATTTGTCAGTGGGATGACTTCTGGCTCTCCACCTTATTGGACCCTCGCTACCGGCACAAAATGGGGGCATTTTTTTACACCCACTGAGAGGGAGGACAAATTGACCTACTACAGAGACATTCTACGTAGTCAGTTGGCTGATGCTTATCTGTGCCATGGTCCACACTGTGATGCCCAGCGGGCAAAGCAGAAGTCGGTACAGGCAGCAGACAGGAATGGTCGATCAAGCCGGGTCGGAATCAGATAACAACTAACAGAATCACACCCTAATCACAAGCGACTATCATGGGCACTGAGTGCTGGGCTGACTCCATATTTATTGGAGAATTGACCAATGGCCACCCTGGGGGGAGTGTATGTGCTGATTGGTGCAACTTACAACACTGTGAGGGATTGGACACACTATCCAGAGGCTGGTCAGTCTTAGCTGCAAGGCTGATCAGCCCCTGATTCCCATGAGGTGTGGAAGACTCTGCGCTGCCTGCCACTTGCAGCACAGCGCCTCCTAGTGGCGAAATTTACAGACTGTGGGGCACGCGCCTGCACAGCTAGAGAGGGGTGAGGGAGGGAGCCAAAGTGACGCCCAGCAGATGCTCGCCGCCGCCCCCCTGACAGAGGTAAATCCCTTACACATACTCTCGCAGGTCTGACTCGGGGGGACCTCTGCGCTCACCTTCTACTGCCATGGCTGCTGGGGGGGGTGGCAGGAGCAGCAGCAGCAGCTCCATCAGCAGCAGCCTGAGTCTTCAGTCGCTAATGAGTAGCTTTCTTCACCCGCATAGTAAGGCTAATCATGAGCAGCAGAAAGACCTGGAGCAGGCCCTGAACCAGCAGATAGTGTCATACCTTGACATGACCATGCCAACGCACCTTGAGGACCAGCTGGACTTCTGGGCAGCCAAACTTGACTTGTGGCCACAACTGGCAGAGTTTGCACTGGGAAAGCTGTCCTGCCCAGCGAGTAGTGTGGCATCTAAACGGGTGTTTAGTGCGGCGGGGCCATAGTCATGCCAAGGAGAACTCGTCTGTCCACGAAAAATGGACAGACGAGTCATGCCAAGGAGAGACTCACCTTTGTGAAGATGAATCAGGCATGGATCAGCCAGGATTTCCAGACACCAATGGCTGGTCCATAGTATTAGCTAATGCATGATAGCTCCTTATGCTGCTGCCAACTCCAGGGTGTGTCTTTCAGGCAATATATGGGCTCCCTATGCTGCTGCTGCCAACTCATATTTGTGTCTTTCAGACAATATATGGGCTCCTAATGCTGCTGCTGCCAACTCCAATGTGTGCACTCTTAAAAGACACATGCTAGCATATTTGGGATGCCCCCCCCCCCCCCCCCCCGTTAAAGGCAATGGCTGCTGGCAATTTGACAATGTGACTTTCTTTACAAACTGCAACCAGGTAATAGACAGGTAGTCTTGAAATTATAATGCTAGTGATTGGGATGCCCCCTCCTCACATACTGAGTTTGGCTCCTTTGATTCTCGTAAAATGACTTTGCTTACAAAATGCAACCAGTTAATAGTCAGGTAGTCTTGAAATATTTATGCTAGTGTTTGGGGTGCCCCCTCCTCACATACAGAGGTTGGCTCCTTTGATTGTGGAAAAGTGACGTTGATTACAAAATGCAACCCGCTAATAGACAGGTAGTCTTGAAATATTTTTGCTAGTTTTTGGGATGCCCCCTCCTCATATACAGAGGTTGGCTCCTTTGATTCTGGAAAAGTGACGTTGTTTACAAAATGCAACTAGTTAATAGACAGGTAGTCTTGAAATATTTATGCTAGTGTTTGAGCTGCCCCCTCCTCACATACAGAGGTTGGCTCCTTTTATAGTGGTAAAGTGACATTGATTACAAAATGCAACCAGCTAATAGACAGGTAGTCTTGAAATATTTTTGCTAGTTTTTGGGATGCCCCCTCCTCATATACAGAGGTTGGCTCCTTTGATTCTGGAAAAGTGACGTTGTTTACAAAATGCAACTAGTTAATAGACAGGTAGTCTTGAAATATTTATGCTAGTGTTTGAGCTGCCCCCTCCTCACATACAGAGGTTGGCTCCTTTTATAGTGGTAAAGTGACATTGATTACAAAATGCAACCAGCTAATAGACAGGTAGTCTTGAAATATTTTTGCTAGTTTTTGGGATGCCCCCTCCTGACATACAGAGGTTGGCTCCTTTGATTCTGGAAAAGTGACGTTGATTACAAAATGCAACTAGTTAATAGACAGGTAGTCTTGAAATATTTATGCTAGTGTTTGAGATGCCCCCTCCTCACATACAGAGGTTGGCTCCTTTTATAGTGGTAAAGAAACATTGATTACAAAATCCAACCAGCTAATAGACAGGTAGTCTTGAAATATGTATGCTAGTGTTTGGGATGCCCCCTCCTCACATATAGAGGTTGGCTCCTTTTATAGTGGTAAAGTGACATTGATTAAAAAAAGGAACCAGTTAATAGACAGGTAGTCTTGAACTATTTATGCTAGTGTTTGGGATGCCCCCTCCTCACATACAGAGGTTGGCTCCTTTGATTCTGTTAATGTGACGTTGATTACAAAATGCAACCAGTTAATAGACAGGTAGTTTTGAAATATTTATGCTAGTGTTTGGGATGCCCCCTCCTCATATACAGATGTTGGCCCCTTTGATTGTGGAAAAGTGACGTTGATTACAAAATGCAACCAGTTAATAGACAGGTAGTCTTGAAATATTTATGCTAGTGTTTGGGATGTCCCCTCTTCAGATACAGAGGTTGGCTTCTTTTATAGTGGTAAAGTGACATTGATTACAAAATGCAACCAGCTAATAGACAGGTAGCCTTGGAATAATAATGCTAGCACGCTTTTTAAAGAATGACACCAGGAAAAGGAAAAGCTAAACAGGCAGGTGTGTTATTAACACTAAATAGGCTTGGAAGCTAATGCAAACACTTAAAACTGTCCCTGTCTTTCTCTGTCACTGTCACAGGCTCTCTCCTTCCTTATCTGTCCCGCGCTTCTTCTGATCTATCTATCTATCTATCTATCTATCTATCTATCTATCTATCTATCTATCTATCTCTCCCTCACTGTATCTATCTATCTATCTATCTATCTATCTATCTATCCATCTATCTATCTATCTGTCCCTCGCTCTCTCCCTGCCTGATCTGCTCTGGCCGCAATACAGTGTCAGAATGATCTTACGCAAAATGGCCGCCGCTTATATGGGGCTGTGACATCATCGGTAAGCCTGTCTGCTGATAGGTAGCATGTGACACCTACCCAGGATTCCTTGCCCCATGGGACATGTCCTGACATGTGGATCCACCATTTTAGATGGGCTGTATAACAGTAAATGGAGTTTTAAGGAAGCGATTTGAGCTATTGAATCGTGCCGATATTTGGAATCGTAACGAATAGAATATTTCCTGAAATTTGTAACGAATTCGGGTTCGTCAGATTTGATTCGCTCATCTCTACTAGTGAACGCCGGGCGCTGTACGGGAAACCACATTTATAAAAAGCGAATCTGGTGAGCGCCTCTAACAGCACCATGTAGCATCACATGTATTACTACAGATGGTTCAGCATATAGTGCCGGCGCTCTAGCTTTCACAGCGCCAGGTATTAGCTGTCACTCAGTGTCGCTCTCCCATACATTTCAATGGCCGTTCATTTGCTTGTGTATAAACAGCGTGTTTGACATTTTTAATTTTATTTTTTTTTGCTCAAATCATTGTGTGACCTCTCCTGGAGCTTTATATTTTTATGCAGAATTGTCATTACAGGTCTGTTCAAAAACAGACTTTAATCACACAGCGTCTAGCGCTCTATGCTACAGCAACCAGATTTAGAGCGCCAACTCAGTGTGTGTCCTTTTTTTAAAAGGAGTGGTGTGGAGCGCTGAGAGTTGGTCGCACTGACCTGGCGCTACCTTTCGCTCCCTGCAGCGCTGTACTGTTGTTAGAGCGCCCAACATACATGACATTCATCAATGCCGGCCAGGTTACTAGAGCGACTAAGGCCCTCTGTTACAGCGCCTGATACCCGCTTACAGCGTCTACTAGGGGTCGCTCTTAGCGCCGCTATACAGACGCTCATCTGCCGATACCTGGCGTTAGTAATGAATCAGCCTCCACGTTTCTGGGCTGTGGGCGTGTTTATTGTAAACAAAACAACAGCTAATAGGGCGCAAATAGCGCAGCAGGTGGCCACGCTCATGCCATGTGGGGTGATTTTTCTTTTTTTCAACACTTCCACAGCCCAGAACACATCCTGCTTCTCATATCATTGCAATAACGGATAACCCGGCGACTCACCCCACCCTTAGCCAACAGAGACCCATCACCCATAAAAGGAAAACTGCAAAGACAGTGACTCAGCACCAGGAAGGAAATCTCAAGAGTTATGTCTGTAAAGGGTCTGATTCATCCAGGTGATGGCATATCTGTAGAAATAAGTCAAGGCAACTGGACTTTCTGTTTTATTTTCTTGTAGAGTGCAACAGCAAGTCCAGTTGCCTTGATTAATTCCTACAGAGTGAGTGATATCGTTTTTTTTAATTTTCCAAAAATGTTTTATTATTATTTACTCTAATTTCTCCCTTAAAGCACCTCAAAACCCTAATCTGGCCCCTCAGCCTGTCTGTTTCTCTACTGTCAAAGGCCACGCCCACCTAGCATTTTTTAGCTTGCTGATTGGCTGATCACAAGAATGCTGGCTGACATGCACGATCCTGCTCTGCACAATCCTGCCCTGTAGTCTGAGGTGTGCTCCTGTCCCTCTGAATCTAAATGGCTGGCTGCCAGAGCACGTTTTGGCTACAGGGAAGCAGAAGATGCAGCCGCCGGCTAATACAGTGCTGTAAGCAGGGCAGGCGTCAGCACTCGGTAAGGCGGGGCAGCTGCCGGGGGGCCCTGGCCTCCAGGGGGGCCCACTGACAGGTCCGGCCTTTGGGTTGTGTCACAATGCCTGACTGGCAGTGGACTGGGAGGGCAACGCCACAGCTGGTGCCCACATCTCCTTCGGGAGCGCCAGCGATTACCGAGGTGGTGGGGCAACTTTTTTTCCCTCAGGGCGGGGACAACACTATGCAACAATAAGGTTCCACTGCTGCCTGTGCTGTCCCCACCAGGGAGAGAGAAAGGGGCCCCCACACCATGGGACAGGCTAGCTGGCGGGCTGCGGGCAATCATACAGCAGGCAGCAAGCGGTAATAAGGAGACCGGGAGAACGTGTCGGGAGGGAAAGCACTGTATAGGTACATTTTTTTTTTTAAAAGAAGGTTTCTTTTTCTTTTCTTTTGATCCTTAGGGGGCATTCAGATTTGGTACGTCCCTCAGATATGCGACTCTTCACCACAAAGGGGCCTGCTGAGACCCTGACACCCAAGGGCCCACATAGGCCTGGAGCCGGTCCTGGCTGTGGGAGTTGGCGTTAAAGTTGAGCTTACGGCAACCCTGGGGCAGGTTCACACAGTGGGGCATCCTGATTTTGGTGACAGGCTAGTGGCCAGCCTTGGAGCTTTTAGTCTCCAGGACTGCACCGCACTATCTCAGGTTTTGGTCCTTGCCCCCAATTTGGGATGCCCTGTCCTGCAAACCCCCCAGATCGCCACTAATAACTAACCTGCTGGTGTCCACGAGCCAATCCGTGCCAAGTATATGAATGCACGGCACAAAGCACCATTTAGACCAGAACGCCAGCATAGGGGGCAGAGCAGCTGCATCCCCAGATTCCCTGTAGCCGAGACGAGCTCCTAAATGTCTGGGTTGCAGGAGCGCACCTCAGCTACAGTGTGGCATGGGGTGAGGTTGTGTCTGGCTAGCGCATCGTGGGAGTCTTGCAAAAGTGATTGATTTCAGGTAATCAGAAGGGGCTGGAATGGACAGACTGAAACAGACAGCCAGCAAGGTGTTTGGTGAACTTAAAAGAGATTCTTCAGGCAACAAAAACAAAATGGCTATACTTTTGTCCAGCACAGTGCTTCCTCTATTCATTGCAATGGAGGGGATGTCCCAAAGCAGGGTCATGTGGATCCACCACTGCGCGCCCCCTTTATTGCAATGTGCGAGTGAACGTGCTGCAAAATGTAAACTAGACATCCTCCATCTTGGACTGGAGAAGATTCCTTTAACTAGAGTAGATTGTAGAAATGCTTCAGTCATATATGAAATATAGCGAAACAGGCTCTTGGCTATTAGTTGCCATTACGTTGGCAATCTTCTTAGGCTTCTGTTGTTCTCCAATGGCTCCATAGCTCTCCTATGACTTGCAGAGGAGGGAAAGTCCTGTGCTAGAGCCGCCATTAACCAGGAAGTCCTCTGTGTGTCTTCTCCAATAGCAGAAGGGAAACACTCAGCTAGACGCTGGGGAATATTTTCTCCCGCCAAATTTCACGCAGGTTAAAAATGTATAATAAACATAATGACATTTATATCACCTGTACAAACCACAAACCTGTGTGTCACCTTATTTATGCAGTGCTGACACTTTAAACTAATCAAAGGGATTTATTTACTTCTTTTCTTTCGCTAGTCACCTGACTGGATTTCCCAATTCATGGCTAGTCACCTGACTGGCTTCCGCAATTAATCCCCAGTCACCTGACTGGATTTCCCAATTAATCACTAGTCACCTGACTGGATTTCCCAATTCATGGCTAGTCACCTGACTGGCTTCCCCAATTAATCGCTAGTCACCTGACTGCATTTTCCAATTCATCGCTAGTTAACAGAAACAGAGCCCTTTCCCTCACCCCCGCACTCCCCATCCGATGCCCCCATCTGAATCCGCCCGCCCATTTCCTTTCTGCTGTGGTGCTTATCTCACAAGGTAGCAGCGGGAGGGGTTTCCCCTCGCACACAACATGGTTTCTTCCTGGGTGACAGGAACCTTCTCCCAGGCTACTTTTAAAACAAGTAGCGCTCTACATTGCCACGATGTAAACTTTTTTTTAAAAACACACATTTGCTTAGCATTCCAAGAATAAATTACATGACAAGTATGATTTCAATCTGTGTTGACATCAGAAAATTGCGCTAGTGCTCTTTTAAGGATAATATTTTCAAATGTGGAAATAACAGGACTCTGCATGAACTATGCAAAAGAAATTAGTATTTATTTTTTGTATTTTTTTTATTTATATTTATGTATTTTATTTTTTATTTTTGTATTTTGTATTTCTGCATACGCAAAATAGGATGTTATTTCTAAATCCCTAAAAGAAAGTCAGTACATCATGTATAAAAATGTCCCATTGCAGGTATAGGTGAGTTTTAAGAAAAAGTGGAAGCAACATTTTATTGCTTGTGTGTTAAACATTCTCCCTACTGTAGAATACACTTTTTACTCCAAATTGTACTTTTTGTGCCTGGTGATGATTCAACCCCTATAGGTTGATTCATGACTGTGAGTAATTTTTTTTATTCACGTTTTCTTGAGAGTAAACACTTTTTCTTTTGATTCAACACCATATTTAGCTCTGCAATTTATTTAAAAGATTGCAGAGCTTCATATGGTACTGAATTGTACTCAGGGAAAAAATCTAAAGAAAAGGTGTTAACTACCCAAAAAATGTAAGTAAAAAAATTATTCATGGTCATGAATCAACCCTTATATTTATTAAATATTTGGTCTTATGCACTTTAATATTAGGAATCACCGGCCTCTTTAATATACAGAAGTGGGGCAGCCCAGATTGGGCATATTAAAAATGTTTAGATGTCAAAAATATTTTTCTGTGTAAGAGAGAAAGAATCTTAGGTTTAAAAATACCACAGTAAACTGCAAATCTACAAACATGGTTTAAAACCTTCCCATCGTGCATTATGGTCGTGAGCCTCAGAGTACCAGCAAAAAGGAGACAAGCACCCCAACCCACAGGGAAGAAAATATGTAATTCTCTCATTAGGTTTGTTTCAGCACCATTTTCTTTACAAGATGCAGCACCACTATTTGTTACAAAAATCCTACTCATTTTTGGGGGGAGTAATTAAAAAATTGCACAGCTAAATATCGTGCTGAATTGTACCGAAGAAAAAATGCACGAGAAAATGTGTTTGCTCACAAAAAAAGTGAGTAAAAAAATATGGTGCTGAATCAATGCTAATATGTGAGTGCACAGAAGCAAAAATAACTATTTTATAGTGTTACTACTGTTTGCTGTGCATGACCTATTCCAGGCCATAGTAGCCTGGCATAGCATTGGTAAACCAGGGTCTAATAGTTTTTAGTGTTGGGTGTAAGAACAGAGTTTCTTGATCCGGTCCCAGGTGCTCATCAGTTTCCTCATTTTAACATGGAGGAAGTCAAGATAAGTTGTGTTGAAAACTGAACTTAAAGGAGCACTATCACGAAATAATGGCCCAATGATAAAAATCCATATAAATATGCTGGATGTTGGGAGGAGGGGTCACCCAGCATCAAGAAATACCCACTCAGGCTTGTTTTTCTGTCTTTTAATGGAAGGAAAAGACATCCGGGGTTACCTTGAAGCATTCAGCTTAGATGTATAAGTGGCCATTCCTCTTATTTGCTAACTTGTTTATATGTATTTTTAATATTACACAATTTCACAATAGTGCTCCCTTAAGTCAAGTACCAAGATTCTGACACATGAGTTTTGGCAGTCTTTGCACTTAAACTGGACCAACAGCCTGGCACAGTTGGAAAAGAAAGGTAGCAGCCATTTTGGAGCTTCCACTCCCAACTGACATAACTGACGATGCACAGTAACATGAAGTCCAGCAGCACTTCCTGTTTGCAGGCGGCCTGCAAATGCATGAACCACCATCTTGTTTTTAAAATTGACTCCAGCAGAAGTTAGAAAATAATACATTCATTTTTATGTACTGCAATCAAAATTGCCCCTGTGAGGGATGCATATGAGCGCTGTTTGTTGTGCTGGTCTAGTTTAAGTCATATTTGACTGTTGGTACGCTTTAAGAGTATACTTGAGGGTCAAGGTTTACAGCATAATCAATTTACCCTAAAACTAAATGAACAAATCTAATATTTTGACTCATTTATTTTTTTGGTTCTGTTTATCTACTTTGTTTTGGACTGAAAAGCCAACTATTGTCTACAGACTTCCTCCAAAACCATTGTTGTCTTCTATGAGGGATCGTTATGATCTTTTAAAATTATGCTTAAGATTATTTAAAGCCAGTTTGACATTTTGGTTCCTCAGGCTGTATATCAAAGGATTTAGGGCAGGTATACAAGATGTGTACAATACAGAAAACACCTTATCTTGTGCTATAGAATAGGCAGATTTAGGTCTCATATACATTCCAAGGATGATCCCAAAAAACAGGGTGACCACTGTTATATGTGATGAGCAAGTGGAAAATGCTTTGCTTTTCCCTTTGGTGGAACGGATCTTTAAAATTGCAGCGGTAATAAAAACATAAGAAATTATTATGAATAGTAGCGGTGTGAAACCGAACAGAGCTCCCGACACTTGAATGGCCAACTCAATGCTCTGAGTGCTACTGCAGGAAAGTTTCAGAAGGGGTTTCAAGTCACAAAATAGGTGATTGATGACATTTGAATGGCAGAATGAGTACTGAGTCAACAATGACAGATAGATGGAGGAATCTAGAAGACCACAGAGCCATGGAACCATAGCAAGAATTGTACATACCTGGAGGCTCATAATAGCTGAGTAATGTAGAGGATGGCAGATGGCCACATATCGGTCGAAGGCCATAACAGCCAGGAGACAATACTCTGACACAACACAAATGACAAAGAAAAACATTTGGGTGAAACAGCCCAGGTAAGTTATATTCTGATATCCTGTTAATAAAATATGTAGAAGTTTTGGCAGGATAGTGGATGTGAACGTTATGTCGAGGATAGACAGGTTGCTCAGAAAAAAGTACATAGGTGTATGGAGGTGCGACTCAGTAAATATGGCCATTAGGATTATGACATTACCAGACAATGCCAGGAGGTAGATAGAGAGGAAGGAAACAAACAAGAGGGACTGCAGATGAGTAAGTTCCAAGAACCCAACAAGGCTAAACCCTTCTGTACCATTCCAGGTCCCCATCTAATTGCATTGAATTGCTTCCAGCCTATAATCAAGATAAAATGTAGACTACTTTACTATTGTGAAGCTAGTCTAATATTGAATCCTAGATGTTAATATTCAAGCTTTACAAATATACACAATGATGATATTAATCTCTAAGATTTTTATGTTTAAATTGGGGCTTTGTGTAACCGGTAATGAGGTGCAAATATTTCAAGATTACATTTGGATTGGCTAAAATAATTGTTTTATTCTGAATCAAGTCGCTCCATCAAGTCAAGGCAAATGTGCTCAAGTTGACCTAAAATGTTGTATATGACATTATGATGAAATAGCTTTAGCCACAGAAACATTAGTCTGGAATACATTTATAAACATTTTAAATTAACCAGAAATATAGGAAATTTAAATTGAATTTGTTTTGTGTTGACTTAATTTGCTTTGCTCTACATTTAAAAAAGGGAATATACCCTGCAAAGAAAGGCTGGCAACCTCGAATTGCTTAAACCATGAGGCTGCTTGTGGGAAACAGTAGGGAAAACATCTCTAATTTTAGTCAAGAGCTATGACTAAAGGCATCTATAATCGCCATTAGTATTATAATAGCAATAAATCGAAATCTTTCTATTCCTTTTTCCCTGCTGGCTTAGTAGAGGTGTTTAGCAGTCTTTCTTTGTAAAGGTGGCTATTTGTTTATAAGATCTAAAATAGAAAGGTTGGTACAAGCTGATATTGTATTGTGCAGAGCATCCTTGCCATTTCAACAAGTTGGTGGGTCATGATATTTAGTAAAGTAATTTTACCTTTGGGTACACTTTCTGAAACTTATCTGAGTGAGCTTTTCTCTTACTTAAACATGGATGAAGTGCAATAAAAAAAGTTTGTTTTTCGGTGCATGATTTTTCCAAAAGGGAAGGGTACTTTTTTTAGAAAGTTTGGAATAAACAGCATCATAGAATTTGCAAGTTGTATACCTGCATACCTCATAAGATGCTGTTGTTTCCAAACGTACAAAAAATATCTTTACACCATCGGAAAAATTATGCACCTGACCACTGCCTCATGCCTAATCACAGTGGTGGGGGATTTTGGGGGAAATATTAGAACAAAAATGTTCAGAATTTTTTTGTGTGTTCAAGTGAATAAACTCACTTGGATGTAAGCTTCAATTCACACCTGAAAACACACTGAAAAGTAAACCTTTTCCACCAGATATTTAGCATGACCCCCTAATCAATCTAAAACATCATTCTAACTCCTACACTGAAAAGTAATTCTGGCACTCAGGTTGACATCTAAACATGACTATAAATCAACCTCTGCAAGGGTTTTCCAGAATTTTCAAAGTAGCTCTGGAAAAGAAATGTTCTGAAAGTCCTGAAAGATCCATCCTCATTCTGGTACCCAAGAGGCAATAAGCAACCTGTTTCATCTGGGGCATGGAGATATTTTAACATCTTGTGATGTAATGTGACGTGTACAAACAATTGGATTCTCAAGATTTCTATGTCTAAATTCGTTTCTTTTAAGTTCAGGGCTCAACACCAAACATTTTCCTCAAAACCCCCTATGCCTAAACTGAAAGTTTCCTAGTAAAAAGAACCCAAGAGGAGAGATTAAGACCATTCCTGTCCAGCATCAGACTTATTTATAAGGGCGTCTCTCAAAGTGGTGTGTTATCACCCCTAATGTTTCCCTATATATAAAGAATTCCTCTTTCGTGTCAAGATGTTGACGTTCACAGACAACATCACAGTTGGTGAAGAGGATGCATATCAGATTGTGAATGAGAAGCTTTTGAGGTGGTGCAATAGAAACCCCATAGTGATCAACTAGGAGAGGTTGAGTATTTCTAGATAATATTTTAGACATCTTGTTATCTTACAGAGGCAGCATTGCTGAAAATGAAAAACAAAACTTGCGTTTTGAGTTCTATATCTTACGAAACATAAACGGGATGTCCAGCTCTGTATCATTATTACAGCGGCAACATCTTCCACTGTTTAGTTTACAGTTGATCATGATGTGCTGGGGGAGTCCCTTTAAAATATGCACATCTGTAGGTGGAAGAAAAATGAAATCCGGAAGAAGGGCAGCAGAGATTATTCTTCCTTAGACGTTTGAAAAACCAAGAGGGACAATTCTAGGCTACACAAAAACTCAAGCAAGAGTAGAGAATGTTTTTTTTCCAGATTCCACCCACCCTACTCATGCACTTGTTTAGACTCCTTCTATCCCAGATGGCAGTTTAGGGTGACTGCTTGTAGGACTAGGTAAAAACTCTATGGTAAAACCCTCAGCATGTTTAAAGACTATTGGCTTGATGCAGAGCCTCCCCGTTCAGTTCTCCCGTGTGTTTTCCCATTGGTTTTAGCCTTTGATCGGGTCAGGAAAGGGTGCTACGTTGATTTTAGTGTGCGTTTATGCGCTCAGGTGTGCGCTCAGCCGCCTTTCCGATTGTCGGCTCGCACGAGGCTGTTTCCCGGGAAAACGGACGCCTCGTTCATTGGTCCGTTTTTTTCAGTGATGCAGAGCCTTGATTTCCTATTGAAAACACCCTAATAAAACGGGGCCACCGAGCCTTCACTTACGGCAAGTCAGAGCAGCCGTATTTGCACTCGGGCAATAATATGCAGTCCTCTGTTGGAGCACATCAGCGGCGCCAGCTCCGCGGTCTTGTCCTGCTGAGTATGGCAGAAACCAGGCTGCACCGCACGCCTTTGGACATCGATGGCATGAGTATTTGATATTTTTTATGGGTTTTTTTTTTGGGATCCTTTTTACAGGGTCTCCATAATTTTTATTTTATTGTCTGTGTGCAGGCATTTGAAGATGGGACATAGGATAAATGTGCAGGCACTGGCTGGCCCTGATTTGGTTTTTGGGAGTAGTTTTTCTGGCTTTCCCTGCCTAGGAATTCCTGCCTACATGAGCGATTCAAATCAGCCGATCTATTTGGTGGCTGGCTACTGGGTATGTGTCTGAAACTTGTATTGGTTGCCCACCCTCTCTGACTGTGTTTTTTCCCGTAACACACTATTTGGTAACTTTTTTCGTAGTATATTTGGAGCCCAATTATTGATCTACAAATTAAATGGGTTAAGTGATTGTACCCTATTGTGTCATGTTCTTGCCCTCTTATGTAAGTAGTATTCCCCAGACTTTTTTAATCAGAGTACAGGTTGGATGTGCATGTAGTCTCATTACAAATGTCCTTTCCTCCCACCCTACCCCGCTCACCTATTTGTCCCTCTTTTCTATTGTTGCAATGCACACCTTTTTTTAATTTTTTTTTTTTTTTGGTTTTAGGGCAGGAGACTCTGCCTATCCTTTGGTCCCCTGGATGAAGACCCCCATCCTGCACCGATCTTCACAGGAAGAGGAGCGCTACAATACTGCCCCCAGGAGGACTCGCTCTGTGTTGGAGCGAGGCTTTGTTCTCTTGAAGATGAGGTTCCGTTGTCTTGATGAGACTGGGGGGGCACTACAATAGACGCCTGCAACGGTCCTAAACCTAATCATGGCTTGTGGGCTACTCCACCACCTTTAGTTTCAGCCCTCCCCACCCCTCCTTTTTCTTGCACCCAAAGTGGCACCGCGCAAACCATACGTGCACAACTAGTGTTTAGTGTTTTTTCAGAGACCACATTTATTATTTTTTTATTTTTCAAACAAATTTTGTTTTGTCATTTGTTTTTTTGGGCCCAAAAGAAAAATTACACGTGGGCACAGAAAATGTATTCCCCACAAATTAGTGGTATGTTGGGTTGCATGGTGACGAGGAATGATGTTGTGCCTGCAAATTGGCTGCAATGTGGGCCAGGCTTTGATTAATCTCACCCATATGGCTGGTTAGGGCAGAGATATTTCTGTTTAATACCTCTACTTGGGCGTTGAGGTTTGTGAGTTGGGTGCACACAGTTTCATTGAATTGCTGTGTTGTCGCAGCAAAGGCAATATTTTCCTGCCTCCATGTTTCCTCCAAAATTTGAAGTTGCCTTCTTTGGGAAATATGGCGTCTAGACTGGGTAGGAGCAGTGGGACGGGTGGTTGGTTCTGGTTCCGAAGGTGGTTGTGGATGTGGTGGCTGTGCCGGGGTTGACTGCGTTGCTGCTACTGGTGCAGTAGTGGTTAGTGACATATGTGGGGTGTCCTCCTCCAAATCTCGTATATGGTCGATGATGGGTGGACTTCCTGTGGTCTGTAAAGAAATATAGCATCCTTTTAGTTTATTTCTGTCCACAAAAGCTCACAAATATCAATGTTAAAAGTACACACCAAGGCCCATTGACTTACCTCATCGCAATCCACAATTTGGGTTTGTGGTGTAGAAGCCTGGTGTGCCCTTGACCTCGGTGCTAACGCAGGGGTTTGGGGGCCTGGTGTGTCCTGTTGACGTGGTCCTTAGAATGTAGATAGGAAGATTAGGTAAATGGCCAAGTACAGTGTGTTGTGTAGCATAACACTGCCTTCTTGAACTTTTTGTACTAGGTCATGGCAAAATCAGACTCACCTTGGGACCTTACATTCCGGTCTGTGTCTTGTGCCTCTGCCAGTCCCTGGATGCTGGCCGGGTGTATGAATGTATATACATGTTCCTCGGCGGGCGTAAGGATAATTTTAGTGGGTAAGCCACCCCCTGTCTGTTGGCTGGGGAAGATTAAATCACACCTAATAAGTGTTACATCCTTTTAACAATGTTACAAAAAATGCATTTTACTTTTTCCTTTACTTCTGCTCCACCCCCTGTCTTTTGGCTGGGGAAGATTAAATTACACCTAATAAGTGTTACATCCTTTTAACAATGTGACTTAAAATTGTCCTTTACCTCTGACGGCGCATGTCCATTTTTTTTTTGCTGTAGTATTTCAGGTCCCCAAATTTCCTTTTTATTTGTTGAATATCTCTCCGGACTGATCCCACACTATTGACCTGCCTGCAAATATTAGTCCAGATCTCCATCTTAGCCTGCTTAGTGGTTGTTTTGGAGGTGTGGCCAAATAGGGCATCATAATGCTCGCAAACTGCATTTGCCACCGCCATGCTTTGAGCATCGCAAAATCGGGCAGTTAGTGAGCCACGCCGTAGTTGTCTGCCACATGGGTGTGTGGTCTCCCCTGCCTCTGAGGAAATTGTTGGTTGGGTATCTGGGGAGTCGTGTGTGCTTCTTCGACTTATGGGGGAGGGGGATGTTGTGTGTGTGCTTCTCTGGCTTAATGTCTGGGTTCCTGTTGAGCTATCAGAAGTGGAGCTGCATGTGGAATCTGAGGTACTGGAATTGGGGGAACCAGAGGGTGGAGGTGGAGGGGTGGGTGACCTGGGTGGGGTGGTGGTTTTTGCAATGCGCTTACCCTTGCTTATGTGTTTGGATTTGTGGGTATGCTTGGTGTGTGGAGGTGGAGGATGCTGCATGGTCTGACTAGATGGGGCACCCTTGTGTGTGCATGGTTTTTTTGCAGGTGGTGGTGAATGGGTTAATGTACCGTTGGTCCTGCGTTTTTTTGAATGTGCCTGTTTGTGTGGAGCATCCACCGTTTTAGTGGGGGCATGTTCGGCATGTGTCTGGTGCCTGCTCTTCTGTCTTGTGGAGGATGAGGCATGTGTGCGGCTGCTATGTGCCTCGGCCCTTGGTTGGCTCTTTTTGCTCCCTTTAGGTCTGCCCATATTGATATGGTATCCAACACAGAGCTGAGTGCCTTGTGCTTTAAATATGTTTTCCGTGTGGCCGTGGTCAACAGCGGGTGCGCGCCTGCGCGCACGCACGTCTCCGCGGGGGAACGTCAGAGCTATACCTTGCAAACCCAGAAAAGCTGTCGGCCGCAATCTTTACCCCGGAGCAGGACGACATCATCATGGATGTGAGTATGCGCGCGTGCGTTTATGTGCGCGCACACATTCCTTGTAATAAAAAAAAAACAAAGCGCCAGAATAGACTGAAACAACTTAGTTTTTCACGTTACATACAAGCCCACCTTAGTTTAACACATGTACGCAGCTCAAAACTAGGCTACATGCAGATAGAAGAACTAGGGCAATGTGAGGCAGCAAGAGGTTCAAAAAGTGACTTTAGTTAGGCCAGCAAACTTGTTAATGCTTTTTGTGTACATGAGACAACAACAGTCTCTAATATCAGTGTCTTTGTCATGCAAACAGATTCACAGCAGCAACCAAGGGAGCAAGAATGGAGACTCCGCCCCTGACGCAATATGCGCCTAAAACATGGTAAGTGGCGTTTTTTGGTACCAAAGTAAATGAACCAACAATTCCATTGGCCACAAAATGTAAAAACCAAAAAAAAACAACCAAAGACTTTGTCTAAAAAGCCCTTAAAGCGGACCTTCACTCAGAATAAGAGTCTATGTTATATGTTTCCCACACCCTGTACATAAAGTTTGCCCACCTTCAAAATCATCCTACCTGCACCTAGTGCATGTTATGAGGCTTTCAACATCCAAGATGGCGGATTATGGAAGCCACCATCTTATCAGGCAGCCTGCAAACAGGAAGTGCCTTCTAACTGTGCTGCTCTGCATTCTGGGATTGCTGACCTTTTCAAGAGGTCTCTGCTCTGTGTGAGTAAGCTATAACCCACCCCCTGTACCTTATCCCACTCTCCTCTCCTCAGTAAGTGTGATGCTTCTGAGTCAAGATGGCGGCGGCCGTATACTAAATTCCTGAACTGAGTTGCAGCCCAGTGGTGGAAAGAATAATTATTGATTGACTAAAAAATTACAATCTATTATTTTGAGATGCTGCGGAATCTTTTGTTAAGAGTTTGGGCTTTTCAGTAAATAACGCAGAAGGTCCGGTTTAAAAAGGGCCCCAAAAAAAACACGCACAACCAAACCAAATAAACAATGCTAAACTAATGTTGTTTTTCATTCACAGATACAAGAAAATCACAGGCACAAGACACCGAGGCCTAAAGAATTTTAATTTGGCTTAAAATGAAAATAGTTTATTTGTTAAAACATTTAGATTCAATTATTTGTAAAAAACTTTGTTTAAAAATGTCAATTTCAAACGTTGGAATAAAAAAAAAAAAAAAAAAATTTTGAAAGTTGTGTTTCCTGCAAATGTACAATCACACAACATCATCACACATTTACATGACACAAAAAGTTTAGATATGGTACAATAAATCCAAAACAATCAGAAAGAATTAAGGTATGCATTAATGACAAGGAAAAAGGAACACAAAGGAGATTAAGGTATGCATTAATGGCAAGGAAAAAGGAACAACCCAAATTTATTGTTCCCAAAAAAAAATGTGTCAAATTGGCAGTGGTTGCCATATGTATATTCCAATGGAGTTTGAGGGATGTGCGCTTGCGTGTAGCCAGATTGGCAACTGAAGAGCCATGGAGATGTAAGTATACTTGCTAAAACCACCAAAATGGAAGGTCAAATACGAAGGAAACCAAGCAGGTATGTTCAAAAAGCCAGGAAAAATCAGGGAAAAACGGGCCGCCCGTGTGAACGTGAACGGGAGCCCCGATCAAATTGAAGGCACCCGAGAGAGCAAAAAAAGCTTTCCGAGTAAAGTGAAATTGACGGATCAAGGTTTTAAGGGCGGTTCAGAGGAGGCTCTGCATCAGGCCCTATGGGCAGCATCTCAAAATAATAGATTGTAATTTTTTAGTCAATCAATAATTATTCTTTCCACCACTGGGCTGCAACTCAGTTCAGGAATTTAGTATACGGCCGCCGCCATCTTGACTCAGAAGCATCACACTTACTGAGGAGAGGAGAGCGGGATAAGGTACAGGGGGTGGGTTATAGCTCTGCTTTGCTCACACAGAGCAGAAACCTCTTGAAAAGGTCAGCAATCCCAGAATGCAGAGCAGCACAGTTAGAAGGCACTTCCTGTTTGCAGGCTGCCTGATAAGATGGCGGCTTCCATAATCCGCCATCTTGGATGTTGAAAGCCTCATAACATGCACTAGGATAGGGTAGGATGATTTTGAAGGTGGGCAAACTTTATGTACAGGGTGTGGGAAACATATAACATAGACTCTTATTCTGAGTGAAGGTCCGCTTTAAGGGCTTTTTAGACAAAGTCTTTGGTTGTTTTTTTTGGTTTTTACATTTTGTGGCCAATGGAATTGTTGGTTCATTTACTTTGGTACCAAAAAACGCCACTTACCATGTTTTAGGCGCATATTGCGTCAGGGGCGGAGTCTTCATTCTTGCTCCCTTAGTTGCTGCTGTGAATCTGTTTGCATGACAAAGACACTGATATTAGAGACTGTTGTTGTCTCATGTACACAAAAAGCATTAACAAGTTTGCTGGCCTAACTAAAGTCACTTTTTGAACCTCTTGCTGCCTCACATTGCCCTAGTTCTGCTATCTGCATGTAGCCTAGTTTGGAGCTGCGTACATGTGTTAAACTAAGGTGGGCTTGTATGTAACGTGAAAAACTAAGTTGTTTCAGACTATTCTGGCGCTTTGTTTTTTTTTTTATTACAAGTAATGTGTGCGCGCACATAAACGCACGCGCGCATACTCACATCCATGATGATGTCGTCCTGCTCCGGGGTAAAGATTGCGGCCAACAGCTTTTCTGAGTTTGCAAGGTATAGCTCTGACGTTCCCCCGCGGAGACGTAGGTGCGTGCGTGCGTGCGCGCAGGCGCGCACCCGCTGTTGACCACGGCCAAACGGAAAACATATTTAAAGCACAAGGCACTCAGCTCTGTGTTGGATACCATATCAATATGGGCAGACCTAAAGGGAGCAAAATGAGCCAACCAAGGGCCGAGGCACATAGCAGCCGCACACATGCCTCATCCTCCACAAGACAGAAGAGCAAGCACCAGACACATGCCGAACATGCCCCCACTAAAACGGTGGATACTCCACACAAACAGGCACATTCAAAAAAACGCAGGACCAACGGTACATTAACCCATTCACCACCACCTGCAAAAAAACCACGCACACACAAGGGTGCCCCATCTAGTCAGACCATGCAGCATCCTCCACCTCCACACACCAAGCATACCCACAAATCCAAACACATAAGCAGGGGTAAGCGCATTGCAAAAACCACCACCCCACCCAGGTCACCCACCCCTCCACCTCCACCCTCTAGTTCCCCCAATTCCAGTACCTCAGATTCCACATGCAGCTCCACATCTGATAGCTCAACAGGAACCCAGACATTAAGCCAGAGAAGCACACACACAACATCCCCCTCCCCCATAAGCCAAAGAAGCACACACGACTCCCCAGATACCCAACCATCAATTTCCTCAGAGGCAGGGGAGACCACACACCCATGTGGCAGACAACTACGGCGTGGCTCACTAACTGCCCTATTTTGCGATGCTCAAAGCATGGCGGTGGCAAATGCAGTTTGCGAGCATTATGATGCCCTATTTGGCCGCACCTCCAAAACAACCACTAAGCAGGCTAAGATGGAGATCTGGACTAATATTTGCAGGCAGATCAATAGTGTGGGATCAGTCCAGAGAGATATTCAACAAATAAAAAGGAAATTTGGGGACCTGAAATACTACAGCAAAAAAAAAATGGACATGCGCCGTCAGCAGAGGTAAAGGACAATTTTTAGTCACATTGTTAAAAGGATGTAACACTTATTAGGTGAAATTTAATCTTCCCCAGCCAACAGACAGGGGGTGGAGCAGAAGTAACGGAAAAAGTAAAATGCATTTTTTGTAACATTGTTAAAAGGATGTAACACTTATTAGGTATGATTTAATCTTCCCCAGCCAACAGACAGGGGGTGGCTTACCCACTAAAATTATCCTTACGCCCGCCGAGGAACATGTATATACATTCATACACCCGGCCAGCATCCAGGGACTGGCAGAGGCACAAGACACAGACCGGAATGTAAGGTCCCAAGGTGAGTCTGATTTTGCCATGACCTAGTACCAAAAGTTCAAGAAGGCAGTGTTATGCTACACAACACACTGTACTTGGCCATTTACCTAATCTTCCTATCTACATTCTAAGGACCAAGACAACAGGACACACCAGGCCCCCAAACCCCTGCGTTAGCACCGAGGCCAAGGGCACACCAGGCTTCTACACCACAAACCCAAATTGTGGATTGCGATGAGGTAAGTCAATGGGCCTTGGTGTGTACTTTTAACATTGATATTTGCGAGCTTTTGTGGACAGAAATAAACTAAAAGGATGCTATATTTCTTTACAGACCACAGGAAGCCCACCCATCATCGACCATATACGAGATTTGGAGGAGGACACCCCACATATGTCACTAATCACTACTGCACCAGTGGCAGCAACGCAGTCAACCCCGGCACAGCCACCACATCCACAACCACCTTCGGAACCAGAACCAACCACCCATCCCACTGCTCCTACCCAGTCTAGACGCCATATTTCCCAAAGAAGGCAACTTCAAATTTTGGAGGAAACATGGAGGCAGGAAAATATTGCCTTTGCTGCGACAACACAGCAATTCAATGAGACTGTGTGCACCCAACTCACAAACCTCAACGCCCAAGTAGAGGTATTAAACAGAAATATCTCTGCCCTAACCAGCCATATGGGTGAGATTAATCAAAGCCTGGCCCACATTGCAGCCAATTTGCAGGCACAACATCATTCCTCGTCACCATGCAACCCAACATACCACTAATTTGTGGGGAATACATTTTCTGTGCCCACGTGTAATTTTTCTTTTGGGCCCAAAAAAACAAATGACAAAACAAAATTTGTTTGAAAAAAAAAAAAAAAAAAACCCAAAAAATGTGGTCTCTGAAAAAACACTAAACACTAGTTGTGCACGTATGGTTTGCGCGGTTCCACTTTGGGTGCAAGAAAAAGGAGGGGTGGGGAGGGCTGAAACTAAAGGTGGTGGAGTAGCCCACAAGCCATGATTAGATTTAGGACCGTTGCAGGCATCTATTGTAGTGCCCCCCCCCCATCTCATCAAGACAACAGAACCTCATCTTCAAGAGAACAAAGCCTCGCTCCAACACAGAGCGAGTCCTCCTGGGGGCAGTATTGTAGCGCTCCTCTGCCTGTGAAGATCGGTGCAGGATGGGGGTCTTCATCCAGGGGACCAAAGGATAGGCAGAGTCTCCTGCCCTAAAACCAAAAAAAAAAAAAAATTAAAAAAAGGTGTGCATTGCAACAATAGAAAAGAGGGACAAATAGGTGAGCGGGGTAGGGTGGGAGGAAAGGACATTTGTAATGAGACTACATGCACATCCAACCTGTACTCTGATTAAAAAAGTCTGGGGAATACTACTTACATAAGAGGGCAAGAACATGACGCAATGGGGTACAATCACTTAACCCATTTAATTTGTAGATCAATAATTGGGCTCCAAATATACTACGAAAAAAGTTACCAAATAGTGTGTTACGGGAAAAAACACAGTCAGAGAGGGTGGGCAACCAATACAAGTTTCAGACACATACCCAGTAGCCAGCCACCAAATAGATCGGCTGATTTGAATCGCTCATGTAGGCAGGAATTCCTAGGCAGGGAAAGCCAGAAAAACTACTCCCAAAAACCAAATCAGGGCCAGCCAGTGCCTGCACATTTATCCTATGTCCCATCTTCAAATGCCTGCACATAGACAATAAAATAAAAATTATGGAGACCCTGTAAAAAGGATCCCCAAAAAAAAACCATAAAAAATATCAAATACTCATGCCATCGATGTCCAAAGGCGTGCGGTGCAGCCTGGTTTCTGCCATACTCAGCAGGACAAGACCGCGGAGCTGGCGCCGCTGATGTGCTCCAACAGAGGACTGCATATTATTGCCCAAGTGCAAATACGGCTGCTCTGACTTGCCGTAAGTGAAGGCTCGGCGGCCCCGTTTTATTAGGGTGTTTTCAATAGGAAATCAAGGCTCTGCATCACTGAAAAAAACGGACCAATGAACGAGGCGTCCGTTTTCCCGGGAAACAGCCTCGTGCGAGCCGACAATCGGAAAGGCGGCTGAGCGCACACCTGAGCGCATAAACGCACACTAAAATCAACGTAGCACCCTTTCCTGACCCGATCAAAGCCCAAAACCAACGGGGAAACGCACGGGGGAGCTGAACGAGGAGGCTCTGCATCAGGCCACATGTGTTCATGCTAAGTGACTTTGAAATCAATGTAGTCATTGTTGAATTTGTTTTCTTCTCTTCCACTGATATGCGAAGATGGCAACTGTAATCCAACTGTATCCGTATTTGTGCATTGTATACTATCTGTAAACAGACCCGCGCATTCCAGTTGGGAAAAATGAAGTATAACCCTTCCTAGAAACCAACAGTTCTACACATTACCTAGAAAACATCAATCATGGGCAAGAGATTTTAAATACATTAGAATCTAAATTAAATCTTATTGGGTGTTATAAGGATTTGGAGACATTCTCCTAATAATATGCTCCTAACAACATTCTCCTAATACCAATATTAATGAGGCAACAGCTTCAACACAAGAATAGGCGGTCAAAGTTCTTCTGCTTCAATAGTTATTATAGGCAAGGTCGAAGTTATACAAGACAGTTCAATGTAATATAGCATACACAGCACTGTATTTATAGCTGATTGTGTCCTATGGGAATTGTAGTATGGGGAATTTAAAATACAACTCATTAACAACAATAGATTTTTTTTTTTAAATAGAGAAATAAGTGATAGAAAAACACCCTCAAAAACGGCAAAAGTATCTGTATCATGTCTGTATCATGTTCTGGGCGAATAGTTCTGGCTTTAGCAGATCAAAAATGAAATTTATTTAGAAAAATACATAAGGAGATGTAAGTTAGCAATGTATTCTCTATCAGGTATTATCATTTTTAGTACAGCTTTGACTCATGCTTAAAGTAGACCTTAAGTCTAAAATCAAATAGGAGCAAACACCATTATACCCAGGCCTAAAGTCTAGACTCCTATGCCAGGTGAAATCCCTTGATAGGGACACCCCGGTTCAGGATGCCTTGCATTGTGAAACCCCTTGGAGATCACTATCATTGCTTACCTCGCCGCAATCCCACAACACCGATGGAAATATCTGAGGTGTCTCTATAACTGCACCAATGCACACAAATGCACAAGTTGCACCAGCCAGATCCTCCTGGCTGCTCTATGTGGACATGCACAGCGAGATGGGAGTAACTAAGCATGGCCTTCTTCCAGTCAGCTTGGAGCCTGCACATGTGGCATAAGATCCCCAAGGAAATGAGTAAAACACATGAACCCCAGGGAAGCACACAGCAGGTAATCCCAAATTGGGATGCTCCACTGGGAAGGAACAAGCCAAGTACGAAGAAAGTGCAAATCCCTATTTCCTTTCCCTACCGGAAAGTAGGTGGTATAAATGAATGTTCTTTTACCTGGGCAGATAAGTATGATTATGGGCTGTGACTAGCCCGAAATGCATTACAAGGTCCCGCAGTGGGAATTTATATCTGTACCTGCGTCCGGATTTATGGATACTGGAAATCTTGGTGTGGATTTGTGTTTCTCTTTTTAACCATTGGATTAAAAGTTAAGTTTTATTTCTACAAGGAAGCTGGACACCTCACTGTTCTAATACTAAAGGGCTTTACTAAAGGCCAGGAAAGCCACTCCAACTTTAACAGAGCCCTGAAACTTGAAAACAGAATGTGGTTGTGTAAATCACAGGTATAGGGGCACAATCCAAATACAAATATTAATTCCACATTCCATAAGAGGAAAATAAACAGGCAGAACACCACTAGGAGCCAGATTAGGGGTGCTTGGGGTGCCAAAAACGCTTTACTCATTAGATGCCCTTTTGGACAGGAATACTATGAATTGTTTTTTAAGCTGTGACACTGCTGGGCCTCCTCAATATATATAATGTTTTGGATTGCTGTACATCCATCCAAGCACTACCCAAGATCCTTCCTCATACACAAGCCTCTGGTGACCACGCTGCTACATTTTATGGGGTGAGCACGACTGTTGTCTTGCCCAAGTATTTAAGGCTCAAATCCAGTTAGATTATTAAGTATATAAATTGCAAATAATTTGTTTTGACATAAAGGCTAGATTCATTTGGTAGTAGGTGAGTACATAAGGTAGGGGTAAGTTGAATGGGTAGGGGAAGTTCAGAGGTAGTGCCACTACAACAAACAGGACACAGAACAATCAAGATCCTTAGTATGGGGCTCAAAGTGTCTGGCCATGATGGGGACGCCATATCTGGCAGGCCCAGCAAGGTGAATCCCTCCTTGCTACAGAGCACTTTCTCTTTATGATGCTTTAATACATTAGAGTGGATTCATGATTAGTGCGCAAAAACGCTAAGACGGGGGTGCATGATTCATGGCTGCGTGTGCACCCTGGATGCATGTGCGAATCGCACCAAATGGCAAGCGCACAGGAGAAGCACTAATTGTGAGTTCCACAGGGTAAGTTTGCTGTTTTGTGCAAATGGCCAAGTGCCCAATGCTCATTTGACTGGCTAAACGCTTAACATCTCCCGTTGGTCCCTCATGTTTCTCTCCTTTACTTTACTGTTTCTCCATAGCAATTTGACCTCTCCAGCTTCTATTTTTTCTAAGAAGATCTATTCGCCATTCAGGAGTGCATTCTCTGGAGATCCTGTGTTCTCCATTTTTTTTTTGGGGGGGGAATTTTCTGATTTCAGTTAACCATTTTTTTAGCCAATGTTTTGGCCCATATGTTTTCTTTAACCCCCCGTTTGTTTTGCATATTAATTAGAGATGAGCGAACGTTTGAAAAATTCGATTCGACTGATTCGGCGAATTTTCCGACAAAAATCGTTTCGTCCCGAATAAATTCGCGACGAATCGCTATTAAAAACGGCTATTTCTGAGCCTCCTAGAGCCTCAATAGGGTAGTAAACCATTCTGCCTTGCTGTAACACGCACAGGATGCGTGCTGGGTTAGTTAAATAATACTTTGAATAAATATCACATGCAGATCAGAGGCATCGCTAATAGAATCGCAGAGCGGCACAATTGAATTCAAGAGAGTTGAAGTGGCATCACTATGAGGGGCAGGAACCCAAACATTGCTTTAAAGAGACACTGGAGCAGCAGGAGCCCAAAAATTGGATGAATCACACCCTGGAGTTGGCAGCAGCAGCAGGAGCCCAAACATTGGCTGAAAGAGACACTGGGGTTGGCTTCAGGAGCCCAAAAATTGGATGAATCACACCCTGGAGTTGGCAGCAGCAGCAGCAGGAGCCCAAACATCACTTTAAAGAGACACTGGGGTTGGCTTCAGGAGCCCAAAAATTGGATGAATCACACCCTGGAGTTGGCAGGAGTTGGCAGCAGCAGCAGCAGGATCCCAAATATTACTTTAAAGAGACCCTGGGGTTGGCTTCAGGAGCCCAAAAATTGGATGAATCACACCCTGGAGTTGGCAGCAGCAGCAGGAGGCCAAATATTACTTGAAAGAGACAATGGAGTTGGCTTCAGGAGCCCAAAAATTGGATGAATCACACCCTGGAGTTGGCAGGAGTTGACAGCAGCAGCAGCAGAAGCCCAAATATTACTTTAAAGAGACACTGGGGTTGGTTTCAGGAGCCCAAAAATTGGATGATTCACACCCTGGAGTTGGCAGCAGCAGCAGCAGGAGCCCAAATATACACTGGAGTTGGCTTCAGGAGCCCAAAAATTGGATGAATCACACCCTGGAGTTGGCAGAAGTTGGCAGCAGCAGCAGCAGGAGCCCAAACATTACTTTAAAGAGACCCTGGGGTTGGCTTCAGGAGCCCAACAATTGGATGAATCACACCCTGGAGTTGGCAGGAGTTGACAGCAGCAGCAGCAGCAGCAGCAGCAGGAGCCCAAACATTACTTTAAAGAGACACTGGGGTTGGCTTCAGGAGCCCAAAAATTGGATGAATCACACCCTGGAGTTGGCAGGAGTTGACAGCAGCAGCAGCAGGAGCCCAAATATTACTTTAAAGAGACACTGGGGTTGGCTTCAGGAGCCCAAAAATTGGATGATTCACACCCTGGAGTTGGCAGCAGCAGCAGCAGGACCCCAAATATACACTGGAGTTGGCTTCAGGAGCCCAAAAATTGGATGAATCACACCCTAGAGTTGGCAGAAGTTGGCAGCAGCAGCAGCAGGAGCCCAAACATTACTTTAACCCTTTAAATGCCAAGCACGTAGTTTCTACGTGGTTGCTTCTCCTACCGTTAAGTGCCAAGCACGTAGAAACTACGTGCCTGGCATTTCCCCCAAACAGTTAAAAAATAGAAAAAAAAAATCACTTACCTCCGGTATCCCTGTGAAGCCTGGGGTCCCCTCTTCCTTGGGGGGGCATCCGATCGCCCCCCCGTCGTCCTCCGTCTTCAGGGGGGGGCCGAAACCAGCCGCCCCCCCCCCCCCCGTTTCCAGCGCTGATCGCCGCTGTAAACAAAAAAAAATAAATAAAACTGTCATTTACTCACCTCCGCGCCCGAGCCTTCTGTCCGGGTCTCCTCTTCACCAGGGGGGGGTCCGATCCCCCCCCTGGGCTGCGCAGTCTTTAGGTGAGGACCCTCTTCCGGGTCCTCACCTCTTGTAATGGCGGCGATGGCCGCCGCCGCTTAGCCCCGCCCATTGTGGGAGGAGCGGGATGACGTCATCCCGCTCCTCCTATGCCCCCTCCGAGCTCCGGCATCTGTCAGATGCCGGTGGTGATCGGAGCAGGGCGGGTGTCAGGTGAGGAGGCTCCGATCGGAGCCCCCTCGCCTGTCACCCGCCCTGCGCCGATCACCACCGGCATCTGTCAGTGAGGTGATCGGCGCGGGACAGCGGCGAGGGGCGTCGGATCGGAGGTGAGTATGGTGTAAAAAAAGAAAAATAAAGATTTTTTTTTCTCTGTGTGTGTGTCATTTTTTTTACTATTAACCCCTTGTGAACTGGTAAGGGGTCCATGACCCCTATACCAGTTCACAAGGCTGGGGAGATGGCAAGCCACCTGCGCTAGCGGGTGGCTTGCCATTAACCCCTGGCACCCCCATTACCTGCCTCCCCAAAGGCCAGGGGGGGGGCAGAAGAGCCCGGGCCCACATGGGCTATGTGGGCTCGTAGGCTGCAGGGTGGGGGGGCCCCATAAGCTGGCCCCCCCACTCTGTGCCTACAAGCCCCCATAGCTGGTCCCGGGCTGGTTACTGTGGGTAAGGGGGACCCCACGTCAATTTTTTTTTTGATTTTTAAGGGTTTTTAACCCTTAAAAATAAAAAAAAAATGGGGTCCGCCCCCCCCCCCCCCGGGAGGGGGGACCCTATGTCATTTTTTTTTTTATTAACCCTTTGTAATCTGTCATCCAGCAGCTATAAAAGGCTTCTAGCAAGTGAGCAGAAGCCAGTGATCGCCGAGGGACAGAGTGCTCCAGGATGGATGGGAGGTGAGTACAGTGTAAAAAAAAAAAAAAAATTAATAAAATATTTTTTTCTTTATGTGTGTCTGTGTCATTATTTACTTTTAACCCCTTGTGAACTGGTAAGGGGTCCATGACCCCTATACCAGTTCACAAGGCTGGGGGGATGGCAAGCCACCTGCGCTAGCGGGTAGCTTGCCATTAACCCCCGGCACCCCCATTACCTGCCTCCCCAAAGGCCAGGGGGGGGCAGAAGAGCCCGGGCCCACATGGGCTATGTGGGCTCGTAGGCTGCAGGGTGGGGGGGCCACAAAAGCTGGCCCCCCCACTCTGTGCCTACAAGCCCCCATAGCTGGTCCCGGGCTGGTTACTTTGGGTAAGGGGGACCCCACGTCAATTTTGTTTTTGATTTTTAAGGGTTTTTAACCCTTAAAAATAAAAAAAAAAATGGGGTCTCCCTCCCCTGGGAGGGGGGACCCTATGTCATTTTTTTTCCCGATTTAACCCTTTGTAGTGTGGATGGTTTTTGTATTTTTTTTGTGAATGTTATAAAATACTTGTTTCAGTTAGGGGGGTCTCCTGGGCAGGAACGGGGGGCTACCGATAAATATGTGGTACCGTTCTAATCGGTAGAAATGGGGCTTTCACATGCAATATGATTTTCCTTAATAAAATACATTTTTTATTTAAAATAAAGGAGTCAATTTTCTAAAAAAAATTTTTTATTTATTTATTTTTTTTTTCACTTAATAATATTTAAAAAAAAAAAAAAAAATTACAAACAAGACATTTCATGTTAAAGTCTAAACTCTGCTGCAAAAAATATATATATAATTTTTCTGAAAGTTACAGCAAAAATGGCGCAAAACATGTCGCAAAACATGACGCAAAATGGGGAAAATGGCCTGTCAACAGAGGGTGACAAAATCTCAAGTAGGCTGGCAATTAAAAGGGTTAATAGTACCTATGCATGTTGGGTATTGTTCTGTTCGGGGGACCTTGCGCTTTCAGACTTAGCTTGTTTTTTCTGGTTTGCATATTTATATTTTAGGAAAAGGTGTTTTTTATTCAGCTTTTTTATAAATTTTTTAGGGAAACCCTGCGCAACCAAAGAATTCTTTGAGGAATTAATTCCAGAAAGATGAGCCCACTACAACAAGCTGGGTACCCTTAAAAAGCTTAACGTGTGTACTTTCAGGGAATATATGGTTTATGGGGGATATTCCAAATGTAAAGGGTTGTTTTGGTTGAAAAATCGCAAGGTGCGCACTTTGTCTGCAGAGCTGAAATTTTCAAGTAAAATTACCGTTATGCGCATGCTTTACTTTGGGGTGTTTGGCAACTCTTCCCTTGACAGAACCTATGCATGTTGGGTGTTGTTCTGTTCGGGGGATGTTGCGTTTTCAGATTAAACTTGTTTTTTCTTGTTTGTATATAGTTTTTTTAGGAAAATGTGGCTTTGATTCTGCTTTTTTATCCTTTTTTTAGGGAAACTCTTTGCAACCAAAGATTACGTTGAGGGATTACTTCCAGAAAACTATGGCCACATCCACAAGCTTGGTACGCCTAGAAAGCCTGAGGTGTGTACTTCCAGAGAATATATAGTTTGTTGGGGGTATTTCAAATGTAAAGGGTTGTTTTTCTGGAAAAACCGCAAGGTGCGCATATTGCATAGCATAGTTGTATTTTATCTGAAAATCTCCTAAAGCGCTGTTTCAGTTTGGGGGAGTCTCCTGGGCAGGAAAGGGTGTCTACCAATACATATGTGGTACCGCTGTAACCGGGAGAAATTGGGATTTCACACGCAATAAGATTTTATTGACAAACTTACATTTTTTATTCCAAAAAAAACTACAATATGTAAAATTTTTTTTTTTTTTTTTTTTTTTGCACATATTTCACCCAAAAATATTAAGAATACACCTAACAAATGACAAACAAGACATTTCATGTTAAAGCCCAGACTCTGCTGAAAAAAACAATATATCATTTTCCTGGGAAATCCCTGGAAATCCCTTCAAAAATCACATTTGAACATGGGGAGCGCAAAATAGTGCAAAATGGTCTGGCAACAGAGTGTGACAAAAACTCCAGGTAGGCTGGCACTTAAAGGGTTAAAGAGACCCTGGGGTTGGCTTCAGGAGCCCAACAATTGGATGAATCACACCCTGGAGTTGGCAGGAGTTGACAGCAGCAGGAGCCCAAATATACACTGGAGTTTGCTTCAGGAGCCCAACAATTGGATGAATCACACCCTGGAGTTGGCAGAAGTTGGCAGCAGCAGGAGCCCAAACATTACTTTAAAGAGACCCTGGGGTTGGCTTCAGGAGCCCAAAAATTGGATGATTCACACCCTGGAGTTGGCAGCAGCAGCAGCAGGAGCCCAAATATACACTGGAGTTGGCTTCAGGAATCCAAAAATTGGATGAAATACACCCTGGAGTTGGCAGCAGCAGGAGCCCAAATATTACTTTAAAGAGACACTGGAGTTGGCTTCAGGAGCCCAAAAATTGGATGATTCACACCCTGGAGTTGGCAGCAGCAGCAGCAGGAGCCCAAATATTACTTTAAAGAGACCCTGGGGTTGGCTTCAGGAGGCCAAAAATTGGATGAATCACACCCTGGAATTGGCAGAAGTTGGCAGCAGCAGCAGCAGGAGCCCAAACATTACTTCAAAGAGACCCTGGGGTTGGCTTCAGGAGCCCAACAATTGGATGAATCACACCCTGGAGTTGGCAGCAGCAGGAGCCCAAATATACACTGGAGTTGGCTTCAGGAGCCCAACAATTGGATGAATCACACCCTGGAGTTGGCAGGAGTTGACAGCAGCAGCAGCAGGAGCCCAAATATTACTTTAAAGAGACCCTGGGGTTGGCTTCAGGAGCCCAAAAATTGGATGATTCACACCCTGGAGTTGGCAGCAGCAGCAGCAGGAGCCCAAATATTACTTTAAAGAGACACTGGAGTTGGCTTCAGGAGCCCAAAAATTGGATGATTCACACCCTGGAGTTGGCAGCAGCAGCAGCAGGAGCCCAAATATTACTTTAAAGAGACCCTGGGGTTGGCTTCAGGAGGCCAAAAATTGGATGAATCACACCCTGGAGTTGGCAGAAGTTGGCAGCAGCAGCAGCAGGAGCCCAAACATTACTTCAAAGAGACCCTGGGGTTGGCTTCAGGAGCCCAACAATTGGATGAATCACACCCTGGAGTTGGCAGCAGCAGCAGCAGGAGCCCAAATATACACTGGAGTTGGCTTCAGGAGCCCAAAAATTGGATGATTCACACCCTGGAGTTGGCAGCAGCAGGAGCCCAAATATACACTGGAGTTGGCTTCAGGAGGCCAAAAATTGGATGAATCACACCCTGGAGTTGGCAGAAGTTGGCAGCAGCAGCAGCAGGAGCCCAAACATTACTTTAAAGAGACCCTGGGGTTGGCTTCAGGAGCCCAAAAATTGGATGATTCACACCCTGGAGTTGGCAGCAGCAGCAGCAGGAGCCCAAATATACACTGGAGTTGGCTTCAGGAGCCCAAAAATTGGATGAATCACACCCTGGAGCTGGCAGCAGCAGCAGGAGCCCAAATATTACTTTAAAGAGATACTGGGGTTGGCTTCAGGAGCCCAGAAATTGGATGATTCACACCCTGGAGTTGGCAGCAGAAGGAGCCCAAATATACACTGGAGTTGGCTTCAGGAGCCCAAAAATTGGATGAATCACACCCTGGAGTTGGCAGAAGTTGGCAGCAGCAGCAGCAGGAGCCCAAACATTACTTTAAGGAGACCCTGGGGTTGGCTTCAGGAGCCCAAAAATTGGATGATTCACACCCTGGAGTTGGCAGCAGCAGCAGCAGGAGCCCAAATATACACTGGAGTTGGCTTCAGGAGCCCAAAAATTGGATGAATCACACCCTGGAGATGGCAGAAGTTGGCAGCAGCAGCAGCAGGAGCCCAAAAAATGGCCTAAAGACATAAATATGTTTTGCACCATTTGGAAAGTGTAAAACGTGGCACCATGCTGAATCTAGTCGCATGCATCAGGCATTGGTGGGTGGAAATCCTGGCTGATCCATCCCTGATTCATTTTGACAAAGGTGAGTCTCTCCACATTTTTAGTTGACAGACGAGTTCTCCTCGCCGTAACTATGGCCCCCGCCGCACTAAACACCCGCTCAGATGGCACGCTACTTGCCGGGCAGGACAGCTTTTCCAGGGCAAACTCTGCTAGTTGCGGCCACAAATCAAGTTTGGCTGCCCAGAAGTCCAGCGGATCCTCAAGGTGTGTTGGCATGGTCATGTCAAAGTATGACATGACCTGCTGGTTGAGGTCCTGCTCCAGGTCTTCCTGCTGCTCATGAGTAGCCTCACTATGTGGGTGTAGAAAGCTACTCATTAGCGACTGAAGACTGAGGCTGCTGCTGCTGATGGAGCTGCTGCTGCTGCTCCTGCCAACCCCCCCAGCGGCCATGGCAATGGAAGGTGAGCGCTGAGGTCCCCTCGAGTCAGACCTGCGAGAGTATGGACCATGGCTCAGATAGGCATCGGCCAACTGCATACGTAGAATGTCTTTGTAGTAGTTGAGTTTGTCCTCCCTCTCGGTGGGTTTAAAAAATGCCCCCATTTTGTGCCGGAAGCGAGGGTCCAATAAGGTGGACAGCCAGAAGTCATCCCGCCGACAGATGGAAACAATTCTGGGGTCACTACGCAAGCACGTGAGCATGCTTCGTGCCATTTGCGCAAGTGACTCGGATGGACTACCTGTCTCCATCTCCACTGCATACTGCCACGGTGTGCCCGGGTCCTCTGTCTCGCCTTCCTCAAAAACCTCTAGCTCCTCTGGCTGCTCCTGCTCCTCCTCTCCTGTCCGCTGACTAGATAAACCAGCCATTTCGCCAAGCCTAATCTGTGTTTCGCTGGGCAACTCCTCCTCCTCCTCTTCCTCCTCCTCCTCCAGTTCAGCTCCAACGGGATTCATGTGGCCGTAAGATGTAAACGCCATGTCTCCAGTGCCCTGACCAGCCATGGTTTCCAACATGTGCTGTAGTACATGAAGCAGTGGAATCACGTCGTTCATCCCGTAATCCTGCCGACTGACAAATAAAGTGGCTTCCTCAAAGGGCCTGAGCAAACGGCAGGTGTCACGTATGAGCTGCCACTGGTTGACATTGAAGTTACACAGGGGAGTCCCCCTATCTGCTTGGATCATCAGGAAATCTGTGATGGCTTTTCTCTGTTCATATAATCGGTCCAACATGTGAAGGGTGGAATTCCAACGGGTGGAAACATCGCAAATCAGACTATGTTGGGGGATACCATTCTGACGCTGTAGCGCTGTTTGGCGGTGTAGGAGTGGCTGAAGTGCATGCAAAGTTTCCTTGAAGTTGTTAGGATGTCTTGCAGATGGGGGGAACACTTCAGAAACCGCTTGACAACCAGATTGAAGACGTGAGCCATGCAGGGGGCATGGGTCAGGCTTCCTTGGCGCAGCGCAGACAAAATGTTCTTCCCATTGTCGGTAACCATGATTCCCATTTTAAGTTTTCTTGGAGTAAGCCATGTTAGGATTTCCTGATGAATACATTTAAGCAGTTCCTCCCCTGTGAGACTCCGTTCGCCAAGACAAACCATGTGAAGCACCTTCTGCCTACATATCTTGCATGTGGCCATGTTACCCTCCTGCGGATGCTTCAGGAAAAACTGCCACACTGCCGAGTAGCTACTTTTCCCACCCCCTGGCCTCACTGATTCAATGCTGCTGTTGCCAACTCCTGGAACCCCTGCTCCACTACCTCCCGATAAGGTAGACTGCCGCACAGCAGGTGCTCTACCCCGGCCTCGGCCCCGGCCGGCTCCAGCCTTTGGAATTGTGCCCCCATGCTGACTGCTACCACCTTGCTGCCTCAGCTGCTGACTCCGGGGCAACCTGCGCCCCTCTTCTCCTGATGATGACGATGAAGCCCCTTCATCACCCGGCTCCCAAGTGCGATCGGCTTCATCGTCATCATCATCATCACCGAGTTGTGGCTGTACGTCACTGATGTTCGTGGATTCGTCAACAGTGTCTGGCGCAGGAGCTGGAACGCTCGCAGCACCCACGACACTGTCCACATCACTATTTGTCTGCCTAGCTAGAGAAGCCACCTCCATTTCTTGGCTGGGCAGTAGCTGCTGACTGTCCTCTATCTGATGGTCCTCCTCACTAAAGAGTGGAGCTGAACCCAAAGCATAGGATACGTCGCTGGGGGAGGGAACGGCGTAGGCCAGAGGCAATGGGAGGACAGGGACTGCTCTCGGGGCATGCCAACTCAGGGTTGTGTCAGAGGAACCTACCGACCCTAGACTGGGGGTCTCAGACGTAAGTTGTGATGATGTTGTTGATGAGCGCGTCAACCAATCTACCACGGCAGATGCGTTACTGGTGGAGACCCGACCGCTAGCAGATACTGGCAGATTAGGTCTCTCAGCGTGACTCCTGCTGCTACTGGCCCCCAGTCTGATGCGAGCTCTGCCTGCGGAATCTTGGCCTCTGCCACTCCTCTTTTCACTTCCAGGCACTTGTCTGCCCGACATAGTCTAACTGGCGTGGTAGTAGGTGAGCAGCGGTGGGTCTATATGAAACAGAATATAATGCACACCAAAAGTGAGCAGTAACACTCAGCCTCCAACAGGCCTGCTTAGTGTAAATAAGAGAGCTGGGATGCCCCAACAGCCAGCAGTGCACCCGTGAGCAGTACTACTATGCACAGCAAAAGTGTCTTTATCAGGCCTAATTTCAATTATAATAAGTGCAAATGGTTATATGGTCTTAAACAGAGGCTGCTGTAGTCACAGAATGGGATGCCCCAAAAAAGAAGAGGACCTGGCAGGGTCCAGTAGTGCTATGCCCAGCAAAAGTGTCTTTATCAGGGCTAATTTTAATTATAATAAATGCAAATGGTTATATGGTCTTAAACAGAGGCTGCTGTAGTCACAGAATGGGATGCCCCAAAAAAGAAGTGGACCTGGCAGTGTCCAGTAGTGCTATGCCCAGCAAAAGTGTCTTTATCAGGCCTAATTTTAATTATAATAAGTGCAGATGGTTATATGGTCTTAAACAGAGGCTGCTGTAGTCACAGAATGGGATGCCACAACAGAAGTGGACCTGGCAGGGTCCAGTAGTGCTATGCCCAGCAAAAGTGTCTTTATCAGGCTAATTTCAATTATAATAAGTGCAAATGGTTATATGGTCTTAAACAGAGGCTGCTGTAGTCACAGAATGGGATGCCCCAAAAAAGAAGTGGACCTGGCAGGGTCCAGTAGTGCTATGCCCAGCAAAAGTGTCTTTATCAGGCTAATTTCAATTATAATAAGGGCAAATGGTTATATGGTCTTAAACAGAGGCTGCTGTAGTCACAGAATGGGATGCCCCAAAAAAGAAGTGGACCTGGCAGGGTCCAGTAGTGCTATGCCCAGCAAAAGTGTCTTTATCAGGCCTAATTTCAATTATAATAAGTGCAAATGGTTATATGGTCTTAAACAGAGGCTGCTGTAGTCACAGAATGGGATGCCCCAAAAAAGAAGTGGACCTGGCAGGGTCCAGTAGTGCTATGCCCAGCAAAAGTGTCTTTATCAGGGCTAATTTCATAAGTGCAAATGGTTATATGGTCTTAAACAGAGGCTGCTGTAGTCACAGAATGGGATGCCCCAAAAAAGAAGTGGACCTGGCAGTGTCCAGTAGTGCTATGCCCAGCAAAAGTGTCTTTATCAGGCCTAATTTCAATTATAATAAGTGCAAATGGTTATATGGTCTTAAACAGAGGCTGCTGTAGTCGCAGAATGGGATGCCACAACAGAAGTGGACCTGGCAGGGTCCAGTAGTGCTATGCCCAGCAAAAGTGTCTTTATCAGGCTAATTTCAATTATAATAAGTGCAAATGGTTATATGGTCTTAAACAGAGGCTGCTGTAGTCACAGAATGGGATGCCCCAAAAAAGAAGTGGACCTGGCAGGGTCCAGTAGTGCTATGCCCAGCAAAAGTGTCTTTATCAGGCTAATTTCAATTATAATAAGTGCAAATGGTTATATGGTCTTAAACAGAGGCTGCTGTAGTCACAGAATGGGATGCCCCAAAAAAGAAGTGGACCTGGCAGGGTCCAGTAGTGCTATGCCCAGCAAAAGTGTCTTTATCAGGGCTAATTTCAATTATAATAAGTGCAAATGGTTATATGGTCTTAAACAGAGGCTGCTGTAGTCACAGAATGGGATGCCCCAAAAAAGAAGTGGACCTGGCAGGGTCCAGTAGTGCTATGCCCAGCAAAAGTGTCTTTATCAGGGCTAATTTCAATTATAATAAGTGCAAATGGTTATATGGTCTTAAACAGAGGCTGCTGTAGTCACAGAATGGGATGCCCCAAAAAGAAGTGGACCTGGCAGGGTCCAGTAGTGCTATGCCCAGTAAAAGTGTCTTTATCAGGGCTAATTTCAATTATAATAAGTGCAAATGGTTATATGGTCTTAAACAGAGGCTGCTGTAGTCACAGAATGGGATTCCCCAAAAAAGAAGTGGACCTGGCAGGGTCCAGTAGTGCTATGCCCAGCAAAAGTGTCTTTATCAGGCTAATTTCAATTATAATAAGTGCAAATGGTTATATGGTCTTAAACAGAGGCTGCTGTAGTCACAGAATGGGATGCCCCAAAAAAGAAGTGGACCTGGCAGGGTCCAGTAGTGCTATGCCCAGCAAAAGTGTCTTTATCACGCCTAATTTCAATTATAATTAGTGCAAATGGTTATATGGTCTTAAACAGAGGCTGGTGTAGTCACAGAATGGGATGCCTCACAGCAGACTTAAGATCAGTTCAGTATATATGCACAGTTAGTTAGTATAAGCAGCCTGAAAACGCTAACAAAGCCTGTCAGCCAGCTAGTAACACTCAGGCTGGATGAAAAAAAAAAAAAAATCTCCCTGTGACAGCCCCCGATTTTCCCTACCTTTCCCTGTTTTTCGCTGACTTTCTGTCTGTCTCCTGTCTGTTTCCTGCCTGTCTCCAGCCTGTCCCTGTCTGTCCCTGCCTGTCTAACTGCCTCTCTCCCTCAGCTACACAGCGTTCTGTCTCTCACGAATGCAATAGAGAAATGAGGAAGGAAAAGCAAGATGGCCGACTTAAATAGCGCTGTGACGTCACCGGGCTTGCTGGCTGCTGATAGGCTGCATGTGACTGCCCCAGCTTGCACTGGCGCGGGATAGATGTCCAGACATGTCCCGTCCGCCATCTTAGAATGCCTGTAAATGTAAATGAATGGATGTTAAAGGAAAACTTCAAGCGATCGAATCGCGTGGAAATTCGGATTCGATCCGAATCGAATTTTTCCTGAAATTCGGATCGAATCCGGGTTCGTCCGGATCGATTCGCTCATCCCTAATATTAATGCTTAACAATTTAACTATTTTTTTTTATTGTTTTTGGTTTTGCTAAACTTTGAGGCCCAATATCCACATTTTTGTTGTTTGGACCTTATTTGTTTTGTTTTTGAAAACTTTTTATCATTTTTTTTGTAGGAACCCAAACCAAAAAAGGTTTCAATCCCTAAAAAGTTCTTGCGCCTGACACTTACATTGTTAATAAACAAGCAGGACGCTGTGTTTTTGGAATAAAATAAGCCTGTTACTCATTGGAATTGGCAGTTTTCTTCCACCTATTTGATAGAGGAAATTCACTCTTCAAATTTGTGCACGCTTCGTTGCCCTGTAAACATTACACCATCAGGTGCTGGAGACAGTTTGGTGCGCAAAAAGGACGCTAGCGGAAAATTTCAGAGGCACATTGCCACAATGATTAATGCTAGTGCACACATTGACGCTAAAACTCACGGCGCACTGGCCATGAATTAAGCCTATTGTGTCAGACCCAGATGAAGTAGATAACTGGGGACTCAAGGAGTTTGACAATTTCCTGGTTTTGGGATTGGAACAAGGAAGGATGAGGATAATTCCTCACTGAAATAGGAGATCTGGTACTTGATTGAAACCCCGTAACCAACTAACATCTTCAACCAAGACCCTCACGGTGAAGGCTGCACAAGGCAGATTTTAACTGAGCATTGGATAACTAGGACTAGAACACTTACCAAAGGCCTAGGGCCCAATAGAGCATGAGAGACAACTGAGATATCAGGATTATATTGTGCTACAAAGGGCATATGCACTCACAGGCTCAGTGGTACAATAATCCAGCTAGGAGGAAGGGTTACACAGGAGCTTATCAAGAGTAGACCCTCGCTATGCTACCTGCAGCGCCTGCATGAACAAAGTGGTCCTGGAGTTATTTACTGCCTAGATGAGAAGCACTGAGATGACTGGGAGTGAATAACATCACCCCTAGATGCAAGCCTCATTGAAGCAGCTGGATGGCGCTAGAGATACTTGTTTATTCAAGCAAAGGCACTACAAGAGGCATGTGGAGGGAGGAAGCCATTAACCTTTAAGCCAACATTGATATGAAGAATATTAACAATTGTGGTGGTGTCAATGGCTGGTTGGCAGTCTTGATAAACATGGCAGTCTTGATAAACAAAGGGGGTTGATGGGTGGTGGTAGGGAGGTTGAAGAGCTATAGTTTAGTGCCTTTGTGCTTAACAGCAGGAAAAGCAATGTTGTAGATTCTACGGGCTTGGCATTTAAAGGATTAAAAAAGCTCTTTCTCCTTGTATGCTGTTGAGTGAGCAACCATGGCCACCAGGCCATTGTAACCACAGACCAAAGTGTCAATGGGGTCGATTCAGAGCCTGGTGAGAAAACTCACTCCTTTTTAGGAGAGTAAATTAATTCATTTTCATTGTCTACCTAGGGGCTGATTCAGAGCCAGGTGAAAATTTACACCCGGTAGACAATGAAAGTGAAAGGCAGTTTTCTCCTAAAAAAGTCTTTTTTCCACCAGAAAGTTTAGTAAATTGCTTCCCTTAAACCCCCCTCTGGCAAAAACTATTTGAGAGAACTTGACACACAGATGTTCTGGAATAACAGCCCAATTAATTGTAGCAGAAAGGAGCGGCCATCTTGTCACACATCATGTGGGGGGGGCATGAGGGGGGTGTTGTGCCAAAAGCAGCCCACCCACCAAACTGAGAGATACATGTCACAGAAATACAGGCAGCTTGTGTATTATGTTGTATAAACACACACACTCTGGATTTACCGCACTCCCATGTAGTGTAAACAATATGTATCTTCTAAAGTGTTATAATTCTTTCAGCTGTCCAGCAGAGAAATGACTCATCACAGCTGATGGCTTTCTACTAGAAATAAAGGAGGATTGCACTGATATGTAAGGCAAATTTGACGTTGGGATTGAGTTTTCATAAGCTGGATGTATGTGGCAAGATGGCCGCTCCCATGCAGTTATACAGCATCGAATCTGCCTGCTATTCTATAACATCTGCATGGAGTTAAGCCCTCTCAAATAGTTTGTCACTGCTTTAGGGGTGCAATTTACTGAACTTTCTTATTTGACTTTTGGTCTGCTTCAAAGGTTTTACGTTTGGAGCTTTTTACACTTGGATGTATGTATATAACAAATATTTAAATTAGAAACATTTTCTTTTATTAAACAGTATATATATTGTTTAATATATTATTGATCACTTTGAATGTTCAGATTCTGCTTCATAACAATTCTTAACTTTACATGTCTCACTCCCTCTGGACCTTCCTCAGAGAATATGGACTGGGTCTGGGCCCAGACATGGAGGTGTGCAAACCACAGAAAAAATAGAATTATGCTAAAACACAATACCAAGGGGACATTCTGGGAAAAGGGTTAATATAGAGGCTTATTTATTACTAACGCCAGGTATCGACAGATGAGCGTCTGTATAGCGGCGCTTAGAGCGACTATTTGTGGATGCTGTAACAGAGCGCCTCAGTTTCTCTAGTAACCTGGCCAGCATTGATGAAATAGATGTATGTTGGGTGTTCTAACACCAGTACAACGTTGCAGGGAGCGAAAGGTAGCTCCAGCTCAGTGCGACCAACCCTCAGCGACTCACCATATTCAACAAAAAAACAGACTCACAGAGCCTTGGCGCTCTGGATCTGGTCGCTATAGCATAGAGCGCCAGACGCTGTGTGATTAAAGTCTGTTTCTGAACACATCTCCACCAGTAACAAAGTGAAAACACATGGAATGACATTGTTGTAACATTGTGACATTAACACTTTAATGCCAGACCTGTAATGACAATTCTGCATAAAAATATAAAAAATCAAAAAAGTTTTCAAAAATGACTTTTTCTAGGCCAGGGGAGGTCACACAATGATTTGAGAGAAAAAATTAAAAACAAAAAACCCTGTTTAACAGAAGAAAGGAAAAGTCCATTGAAATAAATGGTAGAGCAACAGGTAATACCTGGCTCTCTGGAAGCTAGAGCTCCGGCACTATACACTGAGCCGCCTGTAATGATAAATTGTACGCTACATGGCGCTGTTAGAGTCACACCAGAATCGCTTTCATAAATGTGGTATTGCGTACAGCACCCGGCGTTCACCAGACGCTGCCTGCCGCTACGAGGCACTACCTAGCGATATCCCTTCATGAATAAATCCCATAGTTGAAAAGCAATCTTTTAAGGTTTAAAGTGGACCAACACCCAGGGGGGATCGGCCTGGGAATCTATAAGATTCCTGGGCCGATCAGATCCCTCCCTGTGAGGCATCCGAAATCGGGATGTCCCGCGGGGTGAAACCCCCCAGGAAGCCCACAATCCTACCTTTTCCACATTCCAGCGGCGCATGTGCGTCCTCCGCCGCCGCCTCCTGCGCGTCCCTCTAGCAGGGCTCGCTCCCGCGCTGGCCGTTTGTGAATGGCCGACGCGGGTGCGCTCCCTGTAAGAGGGACGTGCGGGAGGCGGACGCGCTCTGCTTGTCCGTCACTGCCTCTCGCTTGTCCGCCAGTGGGGATTGGCTGCAGCGGTCACGTGGGAGCGGAGAGAGGTGAGTTTTCGGGGCTTTCCTTTTTTTCACACAGCGGGGTGCCCCACCGAAGTGGACCAAAACCCAGGATAGTCAAAATCCTCGGTGTTGGTCCACTTTAAATGAAGATGTAACAGTTGCTGTTCTGTATTGTTGACCTTTCAGTCGTTTGAGTAGGAATCTATCAGCATTGCACATCTAGACTTTTATTCTCCTGTTAACTAATACTTGGAACTGTACTTAAACCGGACTTTCACCCTGGTTTATTTAAAAGCCCAAACCCTTTAAAAACATTTCCCCAGAATCTAAAGTTAATATAAGTTTTAGTCACTTACTTATTATTCTTTCCCCCACCAGGCTGAAACTCTGTTCAGGACTTTAGGATAAGGGCGCCGCCATCTTGACTCAAAAACATAACACATACTGAGGAGAGGAGAGTGGGATAAAGTACAAGGGGGCGGGTTATAGCTGTGCTTTGCTCAGACAGAGCAGAGCTGGGGTCAGGAAAAGGTCAGCAATCCCAGAATGAAGAGCAGCACAGTCAGAAGACACTTCCTGTTTGCAGGCTGCCTGATGTGAGCAATCTGTATGTACAGGGTGTGGGAAACATATAAGATATGCTCTTATTCAGAGTTTATCGCTTTAAAATGAACGAAAACCCAGAATTTTAACTCGCATCCCCTGAATTGCTCCCCCCATGAAAAGTACCTTTTGACAATTTTCACTGCTTCTACTTCACTCTAATCCCGGGTAATGGCGCTTCTTTTAGCTGTAAAGCTCGGCCTCCTCCATTCGCTCTTGTGTGTGGCAATCATGCAATGACTGATCCCCTGCCATCTCACACCAAGGGACAGCAGAAAAACAGTGTTCCAGAACATATCCATTTCTAGTTCTAAACCTTAAACCGGACCCTCACATGATTTAATGAAAAGCCCAAAGCATTAAAAAACTATTCCCCAGCATCTAAAATTAACATATTTTAAGTTTTTAGTCACTTATTATTCTTTCCCCTACTGGCCTGCAACTCTGTTCAGGATATGGGTGCCGCCATCTTCACTCAACAAGGGGTGGGGTTATAGCTGTACCTTGCACAGACAGAGCAGAGCTGGGGTCAGAGAAAGGACAGCAATCCCAGAATGCAGAGCGACACAGTCAGAAGGCACTTCCTGAGACTCCATGGGCCGCCATCTTGGATGTCTCCTAAAATGCAGTAGATGCAGGCAGGATGATTTTTAATGTGGGCAATCTATATGTACAGGGTGTGGGAAACATATTAGATAAGCTCTTATTCAGGCTGAAGGTCCAGTTTAATGGTGCACATCATAAATAAGGCTTTAAATCTGTCCTATCATCATAGCTTGACGCAATACTCAAAATGGTTTTGTCAAATGAAGCTTCCTAGAATCCAGAAACTTGTCCGAACTTCCTCCGTAGAACAGGTGTCATCACCTTTTCTTAACATGAGAGACACATTTACTACTGAAGGATGGTCGGGAGTCAACAAACAAAATATATAAGGAGTCATAAAATCCTGTAAAACAGGGAACAACTGGAAATGGTTGAAAAAAACAATGCAATGCAGCTGAAAGCATCAAACTTGATAATTCAATATGTATGTGGATCATCTTCTCCAGGGTGAAGGTCCACTTTAAGTATGGAGTATTGACAGGAGCTTTGGCCAAATGTATTTCACAAGCACCATTGCAAAAAAATGTCCCAATGATAAAAAAATCCATATAAATATGCTGGATGGTGGGAGGAGGGGTCACTTATACACCCAGCATCAAGAAATATCCAGCCAGGCTTGTTGTTTTATTTTAATGGAAGTGAGAGGAAATAAGGAGTGATGTGTTCTGTCATCCCTGGATCATTAGCCGACATGTTTATATATTTTAAATATTACACAATTTCATAGCATTAAAGTTCAAGATAACCAGCTCACCCAATGCCAAACAGGAGCGCAGACCTGAAGATCTCTTGGTGTAGCCTCATGAAAGTTTCAAACAGTCAGGTGTCCAGCTCGCTGGTAGATTAAAACTTACAGGCTGATTCATTACTAACGCCAGGTAGCGACAGATGAGCGTCTGTAGAGCGGATTTCAGAGCGCCCGCTAGTAGTTGCTGTGCTCGGCCATGGATCCTTGTTTCAGAGCACCTCAGTCACTGGCCGGCATTGATGAATATGATGTGTGAGTCGCAGTACTACGCTATATGGGAGAGTATGGTAGCGCCAGGTCAGTGCGACCGACTCGCACCATATTCATAAAAAAAAAAACTGTCTCAAACAGCGTCAGCGCTCAAAATCATGTAGTTGTAGCCCATTGCGCCAGACACTGTGTGGTTAAAGTCTGTTTTTTACCACGTATCCACTAGTAACAAAGCAACAACATGGAATTACGCTGTTATTACATTGCAACATGAACACTTTAATACCATGTAAGGACAATTCTGCATAAAAATATTATTACTGCAAAAAGTTTTCAAAAATGTCATTTTCTAGAACAGGATACATGTCAGAAAGTTTTGAGATTTAAAAAAATAAATAAATAAATAAAATTGGGATCAGGAAAGGGATTTAAGGATCTTCCATAGAAATGTATGGGAGAGCGACAGGTAGCGAGAGGTAAGACGTGGCGCTCTGCAAGGCTGAACGCCGGCGCTGTACGCCGAGCCTGGGATAATGATGAATCATACGCTACATGGCGTTTTTCCAGTCCCTCACCAGATTCGGCTTTATAAATGTGGAATTGCATGCCGTGTCCGGCGTTCATCTGCCCCTACCTGGCGCTGCCTGCCGCTGTACAGACACTACCTGGCGCTATCCCTTCATGAATAAGGCCCTTAGCCTTTAATTCAGAGTTTAAAATCGAGCATAAGTCCACAATGCTCGCTTTTAAAGTTTTAATCTACCAACGAGCTGGACACCTGACTGTTTAAAAATTACACAATTCCGTGACAAGGCTCCTTTAACTCCCTCCACCATGAATAAACCCTCAGTTTCAGCTGCAGAAAAACTGCTCCAATCATAATCCTGCCTCCACCATGCTTCTCTAGGTATATGGAGTTCTGGTAATGTGCAGTATTGGCTTTGCACCAAAAATACCTAAAAATAAGCCTGGCTTTCACCAGGGCACCAGATGTAGGATGTATTGGGTTGTAGGAAAACCTTGGGATATCCACCAGGGATTAGGGCACAGCATTATTTGTACAACTGGCAACAAAGGAGTAAGATCAAGTAACTTAAATTCACAGAAAATCTAAGGTCAGGGGAAGGCAGCTCAGTTTTAGACATACATAGACAAGAGGAGTAGCTATGCTTTCTGGCACCCGGAGCAAAGATTCAAAATGGCGTCCCCTACCTGTGCTCAGGCCCATCTTTGGCGCCCCCCCTGAGTTATTGCACCTGGGGCAAGTGCCCCCCCTGTTCCCCCCAGCTACACCCCTGCATAGACAAAGCTGAGGTCCAATACAAATAAGCAGTTCAAGTCAAAGTCAGATGGTGACCTAATCCCAGGAGGCAAACCACCTGCAGGAAGGTGGGCTCATTGTAAAGACTATAGGGTGGGCTCGCCCACCCAGAACATGCGCTTGTGCACATCCTTTGTGTGCGATGGTGTGTGCTTAAATTCACCTGTGTGCATTAGTGGGCACTGCTATGCACCTTTGTGTGTTTCTGCATACTTGCATGAAGAATTTGTGTGTCTAGAAAATGGAGATACCATCAACCCGGACCTTCACCTTAAATAAGAGTCTATTATGTATGTTTCCCCCACCCTGTTCATACAGATTGCCCACATGGTTGGGGAGAATGCCACTCTGCCTGTAATGGGGAATGGGAGGGCGGACTAACAAACTGCCTGTAATGGACGATTCTGCACCTTGCCTATTATTTGGTTCTTGGGGGGGGGGGCAGTGTTTTATCCCAACATTTGGTTCAGAATAACCAAAATCCTCCAAATCCTAGGTGCGATCCTAGGTGCACCTTTAAACATCCAAGATGGCGGCACATGGAGTCTCAGGTTGTCTACAGACAGGAAGTGTCTTCTGACTGTGTCGCTCTGCATTCTGGGATTGCTGTCCTTTCCCTGACCCCAGCTCTGCTCTGTCTGTGCAATGCACAGCTATAACCCACCCTCCTCCACTTTTGCCCCTCCCCTTTCCTCAATATGTGATGCTTCTGAGGCAAGATGGCGGCGCCCATATCCTAGAGTCCTAAAGAGAGTTGCAGCCCAGCAGGGGAAAGAATAATAAGTAAGCGACTAAAAAAGCAAAATATATAAATTTTAGATGCTGGGGAATAGTTTTTTAAGGGGTTTTGGCTTTTCATTAAATCATGGTGAAGGTCAGATTTAACCCTTTAAACGCCAGCTACTTAAAATTTACATACCTGCCTTTCCCCCCTGCTAGCAGAAAAAGTAAAAAAAAAGGCACTCATCTGACCCCTTGTTCGATACGGCCAGGTCTCCTCTTCAACCAGAGGGGCTCCGATCACCCACTGGGGCTCCTCCGGCTGCAGGGGAGTGCCCAAAATAGGGTGTCCCCCCCCCCCGTTTCACCAGCCGCCGGAATTTCCTGTAAAAAAACAAAAAAAGGACATTTACTCACCTTCGTGCCCGATCGCTCCCGCCAGCTCTTCTCTTCATGGGGGGGGGGCTCTGATCACCCCTCCGCTCTTCTGCCTTCAGGAGAGGGCCTATCAGCCCTCCTCCCTCCGTAGCTCCGATTGCCACTCCCATCTTGACTGCTAGCCACCTTGACTGCTAGCCCCGTCCTGAAACCCGGCGGTTTTGCTGTCAGATGCCAGGTGATGGCTGGGCAGAGGAGGAGAGAGGTAGGCGATCCTCTGATCGCCTGCCTCCCCCCTCCTCTGGCCGACCATCACTGGGATCGGATCGCCGTGGGACACAGGAGCTGACAATCGGAGGTGAGTAAAGAAATTTTTTTTTTTTTTTTTAATAAAGTCATTTCTAAAGTAAGTATGTGTGTGTGTGTGTGTGTGTGTGTGTGTGTGTTTTACTGGTAAGGTGTCTATGAGACCCCCTATACCAGTTCACAAGGCTGGGGGCTGGCAAGTCACCTGCAGCTAGCGGGTGACTTGCCATTAACCCCCCGAGCCTCCCCATTACCTGCCTCCCCAAAGCCCAGGGGGGGCAGAAGAGCCATGGCCCTAAGCTATGCCGGCTTGTAGCCTGCAGGGCCAGGGGCCAGCTTTGGTGGCCTTGTTCTACAAGCCCCCATAGCTGGTCACAGGCTGGTAATACTGGGTAGGGGTGACCTCACACCATTTTTTCTTTGGCTTTTTAAGGTTTTTTAACCCTTAAAATTCCCCCCCAAAAATAGGGTCCCCCTCCCCGGGAGGGGGGCCCTATGTCTTTTTTTTTTTTTAATTAACCCCATGTTAACTGTCACCCAGTAGGTATGAAAGGCTTCCAGCAGCAGCAGGAGAGCAGAAGCCAAAGTGATCAGCGTGGGACACAGTACTCTGTAATGGATGGGAGGTAAGTATTAAAAAAATATAATAAAATATTTTTTCTCTGTGTCAGTGTGTCTTTTAACATTTAACTCTTTGCAAACTGGTAAGGGATCTTTGAGACCCCTATACTAGTTCACAAGGCTCTGGGTCTGGCAAGTCACCTGCGACTAGTGGGTGACTTGCCATTAACCCCGAGACCCCCCATTACCTGCCTCCCCAAAGCCCGGGGGGGGGGGGCAGAAAAGCCCATGGCTATATGGCTTTGGGTCTTGTAGCTGGCAGGGTGGGGGGCCATCAAAGCTGGCCCTGCACCCTGTTCTACAAGCCCCATAGCTGGTGCCTGGGCTGGTTATGCTGGGTAGGGGGAACCTCACACCATTTTTTTGAGAATTTTAAGGGTTTTTAACCCTTAAAATTCCCCCAAGAAATGTCCCCCCCCCCCAGGAAGGGGGACCCCACACCAATTCTTTAATTTAACCCTTTATAGTGTGGATAGTAATTGTATTTTATTTGTAAATGTTATAAAGTGCTCTTTTCAGTTTAGGGGATCTCCTGGACAGGAACGGGGGCTACCCATACATATGTGGTATCATTGTAATTGGGAGAAATGGGGCTTTCACATGCAATATGGTTTTCTTTAATAAAATAAATGTTTTAGTTAAAATAAAGGAGACAATTTTAAAAAATATATATATTTTTTTATTTTTTCTTACTTATTTACTTAAAAATAAATAAAAAAACAGTAGAAAAAATACAAACAAGACATTTTATGTTAAAGCCTAAACTCTGCCGCAAAAAGAAAATATGCCATTTTCTTGGAAATTCCTGCAAAATTCACAGTTAAACATCACGCAAAATGGTGAAAAATATCCTGTCAGCAGAGGGTGACAAAATCTCAAGTAGGCTGGGAGTTAAAAGGTTACAGGTACCTATGCATGTTGGGTATTGTTCTGCTCGGGGGGCGCTTTCAGATTTAGCTTGTTTTTTCTAATTTGCATATTGATATTTTAGGAAAAGGTGTTTTTTATTATACATTTTTTAGTGAAACCCTGTGCAACCTAAGAATTCTTCGAGGGATTACTTCCAGAAAGATGAGCCCACTACAACAAGCTGGGTACGCTTAGAAAGCTTATCATGTGTAATTTCAGGGAATATATGGTTTGTGGTGGGTATTCCAAATATAAAGGGTTGTTTTGGTAGAAAAAGCATATGGTTTGTGGTGGGTATTCCAAAAATATAAAGGGTTGCTTTGGTAGAAAAAGCACAAGGTGCGCACTTTGTCTGCAGAGCTGAAATCTTCAAGTAAAATTACCATTACGCACATGCTTTACTTTGGGGTGTTTGGCAACTCTTCCCTTGGTAAAGGGTGACAAAATCTCAAGGTAGGCTTGCGGTTAAAGGGTTAAGGTGCAGAGAGAACGCTAACTGAAGGGTAGCATCCCTGCCGACCTGGACTTCCTCTATGACTAATTGCATGGCGCCAGCTATTGAGCATTTACATATTACAATATTAGGGACTATTGTCCCCCCCCCCCCCCCCGAGAGCATACACTTCCTATATTTGGCTAATGATTTTGTATCTATACACTGATATATATGTTTTTGATTTGATGATCTTAATATTGTGTATTTGCTCCTAATTTCTCTTTGTTTTTGTAATCATGCTTAATATATTTGGACTGAATTAATTACCACATTTTTTTCACTATATGCATTTTTGCACATTTATTTTTTGTTTTTTTATAGGACCAATTGGTTTCATTATCAGTTTGATTAATAGGGGGAATGGATTTGATTGTGTAAATTGTTTACAAACAGCACCTTGCACTTTAGATATATGGCTTATGAATTTATCTATAGGAAGTACATTATCTTGATTGCATCGGGGAGTGATTATACATGTGTGGGTGATGAGCATGTGGGGAGTTTCTTTATGCACCATTGATGTATATATATATTTACATATTGTGGTCCAGGGAAGATAGTTTTTTATCTTTGTCTTATGTGTTTATGTTTTTTTTAATTTTTCTTGTGCCTTTAACTATGAATAAAAATTATACATTTTTGTAACATACAATATCGGGTTGTAGTGCACATTTGTTGGCTATAACCGGTGTTTTGGTTGATATCTTGTGGTGTTTTGGAACTGTGGGAGCCCTCCACGATTAAGGGATATTCATCTATTCTGGATGGTGGTACCCACTCTGTTGTATTAGGACAGAAGAACCTGATACTGTTAAAGTCCCGACTCCTGATTAGACTGGGACCACAGTTCAGATTTCTGTGGAAGCTCCGAAAGGGGTGAATTGTGTCACAGTATATTAGTCAATGTTTTTAATTCACTATGATATATGGTCTAATGGAGCCACATATCACCAGAGAACTTGGCAGAGCAGCATGGCAGCAGAAAAGTATCTAGCCATTCTGAAGGAAGGTCAATCTAAGCAGGCACTTTATTGTCTTTGATGCCTATGGAAAACATGGGCTACATTTTACCTCTGCTCATAAAGTTCTATTTTGTCTTTGAAATTGCCAGCCTAAGTTTGTGTAAAGCTTTACGCACATCCTTGTTCCTCAGGCTGTAGATTAAGGGGTTGAGTGTTGGAATGCAAGAAGTGTACAGAACAGCCAAAATCTTATCTTGCTCTATCGAGTAAGCTGACTTTGGCCTCATGTACATACTGAGGATGATCCCAAAAAACATTGTAATGACTGTAAGGTGAGAGGAACAGGTAGAGAAGGCCTTTTTCTTCCCCTCATTGGATTTTATCATTATTATACTGTAAATAATAAACACATAAGTCAGTAAGATAAAGACCAAGGGCAAGAATCCATAGATGACCCCAGATATTAGGATGGCAATTTCAGCAGTTTGAGTACTGCTGCTGGCCAGCTTCTGAAGGGCTTTCATGTCGCAAAACAGATGATTTACTTTATTTGATTTGATAAATGAATGCTGGGAAATCAACCCAGTCAGTACTAGAGCATCCACCAGACCAAGGCCCCATGAAATCAAAGCAAGTCGAAGGCAAATATTAAGGTTGATTAAACTGGAGTAGCGCAGAGGGCAGCAGATAGCAGCATATCGGTCATAGGCCATGACGGCCAGGAGAAAATATTCAGCGCAGACACATACGACAAACAACAAAAGCTGTGTAAAGCACCCCAAACAAGAAATGCTCTGGTTTCCAGTCAAGCAGATATCTAACAGCTTAGGCATTATGGTTGATGTTAGAGTGATGTCCAGAATGGATAGGTTGCACAAGAAGAAATACATGGGAGTGTGGAGGCTGGAGTCGAAGGATATGACTGTGGTTATGGTCAGGTTTCCGGTTAGTGCCATTAGGTAGACTAGGAGCAGTAGGAAAAACAAGAGGAGATGAAGATGTGGCCACTCGTAGAACCCAAGAAGAATAAATTCTGAAGGCAGTGTTGTATTTTTCACTTCCATTTGCTTTCTACCGTAACAAGAGAGACAAGCCTGGGCAACAATAACAGTAAATGTTATTTAACTTAAAGCCAGACCAACACAACAAACAGTGCTTATATGCATCCCTCCACAGAGCAATTTAGATTGCCCCAAATAAAAATTATTTCACCTTTTATCAAATCCTGCTGTGGTAAAAACAAAATGGTTGTTCATGGATTTGTAAGCCACTTGCAAACAGGAAGTGCTGCTGGGCTTCCTATTACTGTGCATTGTCAGTTATGTCAGTTGAATCCAGGCAGCAGTATGACTGAGATGCTGGAAGAGAAAGCTCCAAAATGGCCGCTACCTTTCTTTGCCAACTGTGGCAGGCTGTTGGTCCAGTTTAAAGATTTTGACTATCCTGGGTTTTGATCCTTGCCCCTTGCCTTGCTATGTGAAACCCCCCAGGTCGCCCAAGCAAACTCACCTCTTCTGGGTCCTACAATGCATGCACGACTGCTTGTCCAATCAGAGCGCTCGGGTTTCACTTGAGTCCCTTCGTCCTCATCTAATGAGAGCGGATCCAAGGGAGCTGGTTGCCACATCCCGTGCTACTCTCTAACACGGAGTGTGGCCGCGCTGGCCAATCGCAAATGCCTGACATGGGCATGCACCCTGCTAAAAGGATAGCGGGGATGTGGCCACTGCTCGTGCACTGAAAGTAAGGTGAGTTTTTGGGTGGCCTCGGGAGTTTCATACAGCGGGGCACCCCCGATCGTGGTGCCCCGGCGGGGGGAGTATATCTGCCCTGGAGTCTCATAGATTTCAGGGTGGGTTTTGGTCCTCTTTAAAGAAGAAGTTTAGTCAAAAATTAACTTACAGGGACTGTAAACCCAAAGAGAATAATACTGTAAGTCAGCAAGCAGCTCACATGATGCCCGTCCCATGTGTGACGGGTGGAAACCGTGGGCAACACTAAAAGTAGAAACCTTTAGAGCCCTGTCAGTGGAGTAGGCCCTGATAGTGAATAGAAATCTTAAATAGTAGTTAAACATGTTGGATGCATTTCTTAGGGTCATTGCCTCATAAATCCATATGATGGCAGTGTTGCCTAAGGAATTGACCTAACAGTGCAGTTAATGGTCTGGTGTTCCTCTTTAGGTTGGTAAATAAAGACTCAGCCAGGTGGAATTGGCAACATTAATTGCCCTGCCATTGGTTGGGACTCACAACAATAGTTGGGATAGCAACAATACCAAGGTCATATAAGGGAAAGACCAACCCTCTACTAAGTTCTAAGCCAAGACTCTGTCATGAGGGGAAGCATTACAATGTAGTGGAGGAGCTGAGAGACAGCCATGGAGGAAGCTATTGGAAGTGACTGTTGCTGTAACCTGGATCATGCTGTACTGAACTGTTTGCTGTGTTTGCCATGGACGGAAGCCGACTAATAAAGACCTTGTTGAGTTCACCAAAGAGTGTCATTCCTGGATCCCAGCGATGTCTGGAGCCAGTAAGTGCACCTCCACCCACATATGCCACACCGACATGGGATGCCCTACCCTAGGTCCAAGAACCCCCCTCGCTCCCCAGAGCACTTGCCCCCGGCCAGGCACGAGCCCACTACACATGTACCTCTCCTCTATTTCCGAGATATTAGCACTAGATATAAAATGAGCACTTCTATTCCACTTTTTACTTATTAAAATAATTTCTGGTGCCAAATCAAACTCCAAATCACAGCATATACCATCTGCTTTTATGAGTGACAATGCAGGAGTGCAGACTGTACTACATATCAGCGCAACTGAAAATTTGAAATATTTGAAAACACTTAGGCCCTTATTTATGAAGGAATAGCGACAGGTAGCGACTGGTGAGCGGCCAGTAATGACGTGCCCCGCCACGAGAACACCGGCTCCCCACCACAATCACACATTTATCAAGCCAATCCTGCTTAGCGACTGAGATTTTTAAGGTAAAAAAAAAAAAATGTACAGAATTGATATTACAGGTCTGATATTAATGTATTCATATTAAAAATTATTTTAAAAAATAGTTTTTTTTGGTTTCCAAAATTATGGTTGTTTGGGGGTTAAAAAACTACTTTTAACCCATCGCCGCCAGCGCTCTGGGGTTTAAACATGCATTTTACAGCACGAGAATTTTTTGAGCGTGATTTGTTAATGAATATGGTGGAAGCCGGTCGCTCTGACCAGTCGCTATCATGCGCTCCCATACAGCGCGGAACCTGTCAAATAGCGACTCCTCACCCAATATTCAACATTACGGCAAAGTCGCTATCAACTACCGAACAACGGCCAAGCACAGCGACTACTAGCGGGCGCTCTGAAAATGCCGCTACAGTCGCTCAACTGTCGCTACCTGCCGCTGTTAATGAATCGGCCTCTTATTTGCATCTATATATATTCTTAGGCAGGTAGACGTGTTCTTTTTCTGCAGAAATCCCTTGTACTGTATGGTTGTTTTTTCCTGGACATAAACACATACTTAGGCACCAAATTCATCTGCTTTATCTAGAGATGATTCCCTGGCAAATAAAGGTGTTTTCCTTTATGAAAAATACAGATAGAGATGTGTACATTTTTGCACAAATAGTGGCACAATTCTGCTCTGGTCAAACAGAATTAGTCAACAAAATGATTTCTGAATTTAACTTTAAAATGAATCTAAACACTAGTCTCCTAAATTCCTAGATTCTTAAATGGCCTTAAACCAGACTGAACGTCGGGAAAGTCATATTCACATTTTGGTCTGGTCCCAAATGGGATACTCCATGGTCAAAATCACTGCTGAACTCCATGTCCAAGCTGCACTTACTATGCCAAAATCTAACATTATATTCAAATGTATCCCAGAGAATGCAACAACCTGCCCAGCGGAGGATTGTTCCTTATTTGAAAACAGCGCTGCATCGCAGATTGGTAAAACCAGAGGCATGGACGGGGTGTTATGTTCGGCTATGATTACGACCTTCCGATTTTAAATCCGGATACCCTCTTGGAATTATAGAGGCTGATTCTCTACTAGCTCCACATATTACCAGATGAGCGTCTGTATAGCAGCACATAGAGCTAGTAGACGCTGTAAGTGGGTATCAGGCGCTGTAACAGAGCGTCTCTGTCGCTGGCCGCCATTGTTGAATGTGATGTGTGTTCAGAGCTGCAGCGAGTGAGGGGTAGTACCAGCTCAGTGCGTCCGGCACTCGACGCTCCACACCATATTCAAGAAAGAAATACACACATCGTTGGCGCTCTAAAGCTGGGCGCTGTAGCATAGAACGCCAGGCGCTGTGTGACCAAAGTCTGATTTTGAACACATATACACCTGTAACAAAGAGAAAACACATGGAATGACATTGTTATAACACTGGGACAATAACACTTTAGTGCCAGACTCGTAATGACAATTCTGCATAAAAATATATAAAAAAAAAATATTAAAAGTGTTTGCAGCCAGGAGAGGTCACAAATGATTTGAGCAAAAAAAAAAAAAAAAAGAATTTAAATTGCCCAACATCTATTTATACATAAATAACTAATAAAAGCTCATTGAAATGTATGGGAGAGCACTACAGAGCGACAGGTACTACATGTCGCTCCTGAGTCTAGAGCGCCGGCGCTATACACTGAGCCACTTGTATTAATACATGTGACGCTACATGGCGCTGTTAGAGGCGCTTACCAGATTCGCTTTCTCAAATGTGGTTTCCCATACAGCGGCCGGCATTCACCAGACGCTGCTGCCTGCCGCTACGAGGTACTACCTGACACTATCCCTTTTTAAATAACCCCCATAGTGTCTAGTCCAAAATTGAAATACATTCTAATCCCTGTAGTTGCCATCGCTAGATGAAGCATGTAAAAGAGTGGCAGCCTGGTTATTACACAATGCCAAGGAGGCATCTGCAGTTCTACTGTGGCCCAGATCTGGAACAAGACATGGGGTATATAGTAAAGGGCTATGCTTAGAGTGCTCTGTCTCAAAGTCATGTATTGTATACTAATAGCATGCAAAGAAGAAGGTTTATATGAGGAAGGTTATTTACTAAATAAAACCCGCTGGGTGGGGTTAGTACAAAAAGGAATTATACCTTTTATTACTGTCGTTTTTTTTTTTTTTCTTTATGGGGTTATTTAAGAAAGGATAGCGCCAGGTAATGCTATCTAGCGGCACGTAGAGTCGGGTGAAACCACATTTAAGAAAGCAAATCTGATGTGCGCCTCTAACAGCACCATGTAGCGTCACATGAATTACTAGAGGAGGCTCAGTGTATAGCGCTGGCGCTCTAGGTTCAGCGTCATGTTGTACCTGTCGCTCAGTGTCGCTCTGCCATACATTTCAATGGGGTTTCATTTGGTTGTGTTTAAATAACGTGTTGGGCAATTAAGATGTAAATGTTTTTGCTCAAATGTGTGACCTCTCCTGGCTGCAAACAAACACTTTCATACATTTTTTTTTTATATTTTTATGCAGAATTGTATGTGCATATCTGGCACTAAAGTGTCATTGTCACAGTGTTAAAACAATTTCTTTCCATGTGTTTTTGCTTTGTTACTGGTGTATATGTGTTCAAAAACTGACTTTGATCACACAGTGTCTGGCGCTCTCTGCTAGAGCTCCCAGCTAGGGATGAGCAAATCGATCCGGACGAACCCGGATTCGATCCGAATTTCATGAAAAATTCGATTCGGATCGAATCCGAATTTCCCCGCGATTCGATCGCTCGAAGTTTTCCTTTAACATCCATTCATTTACATTACAGGCATTCTAAGATGGCGGACGGGACATGTCCAGACATCAACCCCGCGCCAGTGCAAGCTGGGACAGTCACATGCAGCCTATCAGCAGCCAGCAAGCCCGGTGACGTCACAGCGCTATTTAAGTCGGCCATCTTGCTTTTCCTTCCTCATTTCTCTATTGCATTCGTGAGAGACAGGACGCTGCTGTAGGCAGGGAGAGACAGTTAGACAGACAGGGACAGACAGGGACAGGCTGGAGACAGGCAGGAGACAGGCAGGAGACAGACAGAAAGTCAGCGAAAAGCAGGGAAAGTTAGGAAAAATCGGAGGCAGTCACAGGGAGATTTTTTTTTTTTTCATCCAGCCTGAGTGTTACCGGCTGGCTGACTGGCTTTGTTAGCATTTTCAGGCTGCTTATACACTAACTGTGCATATATACTGAACTGATCTCAAGTCTGCTGTGAGGCATCCCATTCTGTGACTACACCAGCCTCTATTTAATACCATAATACCCATTTGCACTTATTCTAATAGAAATTAGGCCTGATAAAGACACTTTTGCTGTGCATAGTCTTACTGCTGCCTGCCAGGTGCTCTCTGGTTTTCGGGGCATCCCATTCTGTGACTACACCAGCCTCTATTTAATACCATAATAACCATTTGCACTTATTCTAATAGAAATTAGGCCTGATAAAGACACTTTTGCTGTGCATAGCCTTACTGCTGCCAGGTGCTCTCTGGTTTTTGGGGCATCCCATTCTGTGACTACACCAGCCTCTATTTAATACCATAATAACCATTTGCACTTATTCTAATAGAAATTAGGCCTGATAAAGACACTTTTGCTGTGCATAGTCTTACTGCTGCCTGCCAGGTGCTCTCTGGTTTTTGGGGCATCCCATTCTGTGACTACACCAGCCTCTATTTAATACCATAATAACCATTTGCACTTATTCTAATAGAAATTAGGCCTGATAAAGACACTTTTGCTGTGCATAGCCTTACTGCTGCCAGGTGCTCTCTGGTTTTTGGGGCATCCCATTCTGTGACTACACCAGCCTCTATTTAATACCATAATAACCATTTGCACTTATTCTAATAGAAATTAGGCCTGATAAAGACACTTTTGCTGTACATAGCCTTACTGCTGCCAGGTGCTCTCTGGTTTTTGGGGCATCCCATTCTGTGACTACACCAGCCTCTATTTAATACCATAATAACCATTTGCACTTATTCTAATAGAAATTAGGCCTGATAAAGACACTTTTGCTGTGCATAGCCTTACTGCTGCCAGGTGCTCTCTGGTTTTTGGGGCATCCCATTCTGTGACTACACCAGCCTATATTAAATACCATAATAACCATTTGCACTTATTCTAATAGAAATTAGGCCTGATAAAGACACTTTTGCTGTGCATAGTCTTACTGCTGCCTGCCAGGTGCTCTCTGGTTTTTGGGGCATCCCATTCTGTGACTACACCAGCCTCTATTTAATACCATACCCATTTGTACTTATTCTAATAGAAATTAGGTCTGATAAAGACACTTTTGCTGTGCATAGCCTTACTGCTGCCAGGTGCTCTCTGGTTTTTGGGGCATCCCATTCTGTGACTACACCAGCCTCTATTTAATACCATAATGACCATTTGCACTTATTCTAATAGAAATTAGGCCTGATAAAGACACTTTTGCTGTGCATAGCCTTACTGCTGCAAGGTGCTCTCTGGTTTTTGGGGCATCCCATTCTGTGACTACACCAGCCTCTATTTAATACCATAATAACCATTTGCACTTATTCTAATAGAAATTAGGCCTGATAAAGACACTTTTGCTGTGCATAGTCTTACTGCTGCCTGCCAGGTGCTCTCTGGTTTTTGGGGCATCCCATTCTGTGACTACACCAGCCTCTATTTAATACCATAACCATTTGCACTTATTCTAATAGAAATTAGGCCTGATAAAGACACTTTTGCTGTACATAGCCTTACTGCTGCCAGGTGCTCTCTGGTTTTTGGGGCATCCCATTCTGTGACTACACCAGCCTCTATTTAATACCATAATAACCATTTGCACTTATTCTAATAGAAATTAGGCCTGATAAAGACACTTTTGCTGTGCATAGCCTTACTGCTGCCAGGTGCTCTCTGGTTTTTGGGGCATCCCATTCTGTGACTACACCAGCCTATATTTAATACCATAATAACCATTTGCACTTATTCTAATAGAAATTAGGCCTGATAAAGACACTTTTGCTGTGCATAGTCTTACTGCTGCCTGCCAGGTGCTCTCTGGTTTTTGGGGCATCCCATTCTGTGACTACACCAGCCTCTATTTAATACCATACCCATTTGTACTTATTCTAATAGAAATTAGGTCTGATAAAGACACTTTTGCTGTGCATAGCCTTACTGCTGCCAGGTGCTCTCTGGTTTTTGGGGCATCCCATTCTGTGACTACACCAGCCTCTATTTAATACCATAATGACCATTTGCACTTATTCTAATAGAAATTAGGCCTGATAAAGACACTTTTGCTGTGCATAGCCTTACTGCTGCAAGGTGCTCTCTGGTTTTTGGGGCATCCCATTCTGTGACTACACCAGCCTCTATTTAATACCATAATAACCATTTGCACTTATTAAATTAGGCCTGATAAAGACACTTTTGCTGTACATAGTCTTACTGCTGCCTGCCAGGTGCTCTCTGGTTTTTGGGGCATCCCATTCTGTGACTACACCAGCCTCTATTTAATACCATACCCATTTGTACTTATTCTAATAGAAATTAGGTCTGATAAAGACACTTTTGCTGTGCATAGCCTAACTGCTGCCAGGTGCTCTCTGGTTTTTGGGGCATCCCATTCTGTGACTACACCAGCCTCTATTTAATACCATAATGACCATTTGCACTTATTCTAATAGAAATTAGGCCTGATAAAGACACTTTTGCTGTGCATAGCCTTACTGCTGCAAGGTGCTCTCTGGTTTTTGGGGCATCCCATTCTGTGACTACACCAGCCTCTATTTAATTCCATAATAACCATTTGCACTTATTCTAATAGAAATTAGGCCTGATAAAGACACTTTTGCTGTGCATAGCCTTACTGCTGCCAGGTGGTCTCTGGTTTTTGGGGCATCCCATTCTGTGACTACACCAGCCTCTATTTAATACCATAATAACCATTTGCACTTATTAAATTAGGCCTGATAAAGACACTTTTGCTGTGCATAGTCTTACTGCTGCCTGCCAGGTGCTCTCTGGTTTTTGGGGCATCCCATTCTGTGACTACACCAGCCTCTATTTAATACCATACCCATTTGTACTTATTCTAATAGAAATTAGGTCTGATAAAGACACTTTTGCTGTGCATAGCCTTATTGCTGCCAGGTGCTCTCTGGTTTTTGGGGCATCCCATTCTGTGACTACACCAGCCTCTATTTAATACCATAATGACCATTTGCACTTATTCTAATAGAAATTAGGCCTGATAAAGACACTTTTGCTGTGCATAGCCTTACTGCTGCAAGGTGCTCTCTGGTTTTTGGGGCATCCCATTCTGTGACTACACCAGCCTCTATTTAATACCATAATAACCATTTGCACTTATTCTAATAGAAATTAGGCCTGATAAAGACACTTTTTCTGTGCATAGCCTTACTGCTGCCAGGTGCTCTCTGGTTTTTTTGGGCATCCCATTCTGTGACTACACCAGCCTCTATTTAATACCATAATAACCATTTGCACTTATTCTAATAGAAATTAGGCCTGATAAAGACACTTTTGCTGTGCATAGCCTTACTGCTGCCAGGTGCTCTCTGATTTTTGGGGCATCCCATTCTGTGACTACACCAGCCTCTATTTAATACCATAACCATTTGCACTTATTCTAATAGAAATTAGGCCTGATAAAGACACTTTTGCTGTGCATAGCCTTACTGCTGCCAGGTGCTCTCTGGTTTTTGGGGCATCCCATTCTGTGACTACACCAGCCTCTATTTAATACCATAATAACCATTTGCACTTATTCTAATAGAAATAAGGCCTGATAAAGACACTTTTGCTGTGCATAGTCTTACTGCTGCCTGCCAGGTGCTCTCTGGTTTTTGGGGCATCCCATTCTGTGACTACACCAGCCTCTATTTAATACCATAACCATTTGCACTTATTCTAATAGAAATTAGGCCTGATAAAGACACTTTTGCTGTGCATAGCCTTACTGCTGCCAGGTGCTCTCTGGTTTTTGGGGCATCCCATTCTGTGACTACACCAGCCTCTATTTAATACCATAATGACCATTTGCACTTATTCTAATAGAAATTAGGCCTGATAAAGACACTTTTGCTGTGCATAGCCTTACTGCTGCCAGGTGCTCTCTGGTTTTTGGGGCATCCCATTCTGTGATTACACCAGCCTATATTTAATACCATAATAACCATTTGCACTTATTCTAATAGAAATTAGGCCTGATAAAGACACTTTTGCTGTGCATAGTCTTACTGCTGCCTGCCAGGTGCTCTCTGGTTTTTGGGGCATCCCATTCTCTGACTACACCAGCCTCTATTTAATACCATAACCATTTGCACTTATTCTAATAGAAATTAGGCCTGATAAAGACACTTTTGCTGTGCATAGTCTTACTGCTGCCTGCCAGGTGCTCTCTGGTTTTTGGGGCATCCCATTCTGTGACTACACCAGCCTCTATTTAATACCATAACCATTTGCACTTGTTCTAATAGAAACTAGGCCTGATAAAGACACTTTTGCTGTGCATAGCCTTACTGCTGCCAGGTGCTCTCTGGTTTTTGGGGCAACCCATTCTGTGACTACACCAGCCTCTATTTAATACCATAATAACCATTTGCACATATTCTAATAGAAATTAGGCCTGATAAAGACACTTTTGCTGTGCATAGCCTTACTGCTGCAAGGTGCTCTCTGGTTTTTGGGGCATCCCATTCTGTGACTACACCAGCCTCTATTTAATTCCATAATAACCATTTGCACTTATTCTAATAGAAATTAGGTCTGATAAAGACACTTTTGCTGTGCATAGCCTTATTGCTGCCAGGTGCTCTCTGGTTTTTGGGGCATCCCATTCTGTGACTACACCAGCCTCTATTTAATACCATAATGACCATTTGCACTTATTCTAATAGAAATTAGGCCTGATAAAGACACTTTTGCTGTGCATAGCCTTACTGCTGCAAGGTGCTCTCTGGTTTTTGGGGCATCCCATTCTGTGACTACACCAGCCTCTATTTAATACCATAATAACCATTTGCACTTATTCTAATAGAAATTAGGCCTGATAAAGACACTTTTTCTGTGCATAGCCTTACTGCTGCCAGGTGCTCTCTGGTTTTTTTGGGCATCCCATTCTGTGACTACACCAGCCTCTATTTAATACCATAATAACCATTTGCACTTATTCTAATAGAAATTAGGCCTGATAAAGACACTTTTGCTGTGCATAGCCTTACTGCTGCCAGGTGCTCTCTGATTTTTGGGGCATCCCATTCTGTGACTACACCAGCCTCTATTTAATACCATAACCATTTGCACTTATTCTAATAGAAATTAGGCCTGATAAAGACACTTTTGCTGTGCATAGCCTTACTGCTGCCAGGTGCTCTCTGGTTTTTGGGGCATCCCATTCTGTGACTACACCAGCCTCTATTTAATACCATAATAACCATTTGCACTTATTCTAATAGAAATTAGGCCTGATAAAGACACTTTTGCTGTGCATAGTCTTACTGCTGCCTGCCAGGTGCTCTCTGGTTTTTGGGGCATCCCATTCTGTGACTACACCAGCCTCTATTTAATACCATAACCATTTGCACTTATTCTAATAGAAATTAGGCCTGATAAAGACACTTTTGCTGTGCATAGCCTTACTGCTGCCAGGTGCTCTCTGGTTTTTGGGGCATCCCATTCTGTGACTACACCAGCCTCTATTTAATACCATAATGACCATTTGCACTTATTCTAATAGAAATTAGGCCTGATAAAGACACTTTTGCTGTGCATAGCCTTACTGCTGCCAGGTGCTCTCTGGTTTTTGGGGCATCCCATTCTGTGATTACACCAGCCTATATTTAATACCATAATAACCATTTGCACTTATTCTAATAGAAATTAGGCCTGATAAAGACACTTTTGCTGTGCATAGTCTTACTGCTGCCTGCCAGGTGCTCTCTGGTTTTTGGGGCATCCCATTCTCTGACTACACCAGCCTCTATTTAATACCATAACCATTTGCACTTATTCTAATAGAAATTAGGCCTGATAAAGACACTTTTGCTGTGCATAGTCTTACTGCTGCCTGCCAGGTGCTCTCTGGTTTTTGGGGCATCCCATTCTGTGACTACACCAGCCTCTATTTAATACCATAACCATTTGCACTTGTTCTAATAGAAACTAGGCCTGATAAAGACACTTTTGCTGTGCATAGCCTTACTGCTGCCAGGTGCTCTCTGGTTTTTGGGGCAACCCATTCTGTGACTACACCAGCCTCTATTTAATACCATAATAACCATTTGCACATATTCTAATAGAAATTAGGCCTGATAAAGACACTTTTGCTGTGCATAGTCTTACTGCTGCCTGCCAGGTGCTCTCTGGCTTTTGGGGCATCCCATTCTGTGACTACACCAGCCTCTATTTAATACCATAACCATTTGCACTTATTCTAATAGAAATTAGGCCTGATATGGACACTTTTGCTGTGCATAGTCTTACTGCTGCCTGCCAGCTGCTCTCTGGTTTTTGGGGCATCCCATTCTGTGACTACACCAGTTTCTATTTAATACCATAATAACCATTTGCACATATTCTAATAGAAATTAGGCCTGATAAAGACACTTTTGCTGTGCATAGCCTTACTGCTGCCAGGTGCTCTCTGGTTTTTGGGGCATCCCATTCTGTGACTACACCAGCCTCTATTTAATACCATAATAACCATTTGCACTTATTCTAATAGAAATTAGGCCTAATAAAGACACTTTTGCTGTGCATAGTCTTACTGCTGCCTGCCAGGTGCTCTCTGGTTTTTGGGGCATCCCATTCTGTGACTACACCAGCCTCTATTTAATACCATAACCATTTGCACTTATTCTAATAGAAATTAGGCCTGATAAAGACACTTTTGCTGTGCATAGCCTTACTGTTGCCAGGTGCTCTCTGGTTTTTGGGGCATCCCATTCTGTGACTACACCAGCCTCTATTTAATACCATAACCATTTGCACTTATTCTAATAGAAATTAGGCCTGATAAAGACACTTTTGCTGTGCATAGCCTTACTGCTGCCAGGTGCTCTCTGGTTTTTGGGGCAACCCATTCTGTGACTACACCAGCCTCTTTTTAATACCATAATAACCATTTGCACATATTCTAATAGAAATTAGGCCTGATAAAGACACTTTTGCTGTGCATAGCCTTACTGCTGCCAGGTGCTTTCTGGTTTTTGGGGCATCCCATTCTGTGACTACACCAGCCTCTATTTAATACCATAACCATTTGCACTTATTCTAATAGAAATTAGGCCTGATAAAGACACTTTTGCTGTGCATAGCCTTACTGCTGCCAGGTGCTCTCTGGTTTTTGGGGCATCCCATTCTGTGACTACACCAGCCTCTATTTAATACCATAATAACCATTTGCACTTATTCTAATAGAAATTAGACCTGATAAAGACATTTTTGCTGTGCATAGTCTTACTGCTGCCTGCCAGGTGCTCTCTGGTTTTTGGGGCATCCCATTCTGCGACTACACCAGCCTCTATTTAATACCATAACAATTTGCACTTATTCTAATAGAAATTAGGCCTGATAAAGACACTTTTTCTGTGTATAGCCTTACTGCTGCCAGGTGCTCTCTGGTTTTTTTGGGCATCCCATTCTGTGACTACACCAGCCTCTATTTAATACCATAATAACCATTTGCACTTATTCTAATAGAAATTAGGCCTGATAAAGACACTTTTGCTGTGCATAGCCTTACTGCTGCCAGGTGCTCTCTGGTTTTTGGGGCATCCCATTCTGTGACTACACCAGCCTCTATTTAATACCATAATAACCATTTGCACTTATTCTAATAGAAATTAGGCCTGATAAAGACACTTTTGCTGTACATAGTCTTACTGCTGCCTGGTAGGTGCTCTCTGGTTTTTGGGGCATCCCATTCTGTGACTACACCAGCCCCTATTTAATACCATAACCATTTGCACTTATTCTAATAGAAATTAGGCCTGATAAAGACACTTTTGCTGTGCATAGCCTTACTGCTGCCAGGTGCTCTCTGGTTTTGGGGGCATCCCATTCTGTGACTACACCAGCCTCTATTTAATACCATAATAACCATTTGCACTTATTCTAATAGAAATTAGGCCTGATAAAGACACTTTTGCTGTGCATAGTCTTACTGCTGCCTGCCAGGTGCTCTCTGGTTTTCGGGGCATCCCATTCTGTGACTACACCAGCCTATATTTAATACCATAACCATTTGCACTTATTCTAATAGAAATTAGGCCTGATAAAGACACTTTTGCTGTGCATAGCCTTACTGCTGCCAGGTGCTCTCTGGTTTTGGGGGCATCCCATTCTGTGACTACACCAGCCTCTATTTAATACCATAATAACCATTTGCACTTATTCTAATAGAAATTAGGCCTGATAAAGACATTTTTGCTGTGCATAGTCTTACTGCTGCCTGCCAGGTGCTCTCTGGTTTTTGGGGCATCCCATTCTGTGACTACACCAGCCTCTATTTAATACCATAACCATTTGCACTTATTCTAATAGAAATTAGGCCTGATAAGGACACTTTTGCTGTGCATAGTCTTACTGCTGCCTGCCAGCTGCTCTCTGGTTTTTGGGGCATCCCATTCTGTGACTACACCAGTTTCTATTTAATACCATAATAACCATTTGCACTTATTCTAATAGAAATTAGGCCTGATAAAGACACTTTTGCTGTGCATAGCCTTACTGCTGCCAGGTGCTCTCTGGTTTTTGGGGCATCCCATTCTGTGACTACACCAGCCTCTATTTAATGCCATAATAACCATTTGCACTTATTCTAATAGAAATTAGGCCTGATAAAGACACTTTTGCTGTGCATAGTCTTACTGCTGCCTGCCAGGTGCTCTCTGGTTATTGGGGCATCCCATTCTGTGACTACACCAGCCTATATTTAATACCATAATAACCATTTGCACTTATTCTAATAGAAATTAGGCCTGATAAAGACACTTTTGCTGTGCATAGCCTTACTGTTGCCAGGTGCTCTCTGGTTCTTGGGGCATCCCATTCTGTGACTACACCAGCCTCTATTTAATACCATAACCATTTGCACTTATTCTAATAGAAATTAGGCCTGATAAAGACACTTTTGCTGTGCATAGCCGTACTGCTGCCAGTTGCTCTCTGGTTTTCGGGGCATCCCATTCTGTGACTACACCAGCCTCTATTTAATACCATAATAACCATTTGCACTTATTCTAATAGAAATTAGACCTGATAAAGACACTTTTGCTGTGCATAGTCTTACTGCTGCCTGCCAGGTGCTCTCTGGTTTTTGGGGCATCCCATTCTGTGACTACACCAGCCTCTATTTAATACCATAACCATTTGCACTTATTCTAATAGAAATTAGGCCTGATAAAGACACTTTTGCTGTGCATAGCCTTACTGTTGCCAGGTGCTCTCTGGTTTTTGGGGCATCCCATTCTGTGACTACACCAGCCTCTATTTAATAACATAACCATTTGCACTTATTCTAATAGAAATTAGGCCTGATAAAGACACTTTTGCTGTGCATAGCCTTACTGTTGCCAGGTGCTCTCTGGTTTTTGGGGCATCCCATTCTGTGACTACACCAGCCTCTATTTAATACCATAATAACCATTTGCACTTATTCTAATAGAAACTAGGCCTGATAAAGACACTTTTGCTGTGCATAACCTTACTGCTGCCAGGTGCTCTCTGGTTTTTGGGGCATCCCATTCTGTGACTACACCAGCCTCTATTTAATACCATAATAACCATTTGCACTTATTCTAATAGAAATTAGGCCTGATAAAGACACTTTTGCTGTGCATAGTCTTACTGCTAGCTGCCAGGTGCTCTCTGGTTTTTGGGGCATCCCATTCTGTGACTACACCAGCCTCTATTTAATACCATAACCATTTGCACTTATTCTAATAGAAATTAGGCCTGATAAAGACACTTTTGCTGTGCATAGTCTTACTGCTGCCTGCCAGGTGCTCTCTGGTTTTTGGGGCATCCCATTCTCTGACTACACCAGCCTCTTTTTAATACCATAATAACCATTTGCACTTATTCTAATAGAAATTAGGCCTGATAAGGACACTTTTGCTGTGCATAGCCTTACTGCTGCCAGGTGCTCTCTGGTTTTTGGGGCATCCTATTCTGTGACTACACCAGCCTCTATTTAATACCATAATAACCATTTGCACTTATTCTAATAGAAATTAGGCCTAATAAAGACACTTTTGCTGTGCATAGTCTTACTGCTGCCTGCCAGGTGCTCTCTGGTTTTTGGGGCATTCCATTCTGTGACTACACCAGCCTCTGTTTAATACCATAATAACCATTTGCACTTATTCTAATAGAAATTAGGCCTGATAAAGACACTTTTGCTGTGCATAGTAGTACTGCTGCCAGGTGCACTGCTGGCTATTGGGGCATCCCATTCTGTAACAGAGCATACCCCTCTTTATTTACACTAAGCAGCTCTCTTATTTACACTAGGCAGGCCTGTTGGAGGCTGAGTGTTACTGCTCACTTTTGGTGTGCATTATATTCTGTTTCATATAGACCCACCGCTGCCTGGGGGTTCTTAAAATATCACCTACTACCACGCCAGTTAGACTATGTCGGGCAGACAAGTGCCTGGAAGTGAAAAGAGGAGTGGCAGAGGCCAAGATTCCGCAGGCAGAGCTCGCAGCAGACTGGGGGCCAGTAGCAGCAGGAGTCACGCTGAGAGACCTAATCTGCCAGTATCTGCTAGCGGTCGGGTCTCCACCAGTAACGCATCTGCCGTGGTAGATTGGTTGACGCGCTCATCAACAACATCATCACAACTTATGTCTGAGACCCCCAGTCTAGGGTCGGTAGGTTCCTCTGACACAACCCTGAGTTGGCATGCCCCGAGAGCAGTCCCTGTCCTCCCATTGCCTCTGTCCTACGCCGTTCCCTCCCCCAGCAACGTATCCTATGCTTTGGGTTCAGCTCCACTCTTTAGTGAGGAGGACGATCAGATAGAGGACAGTCAGCAGCTACTGCCCAGCCAAGAAATGGAGGTGGCTTCTTTAGCTAGGCAGACAAATAGTGATGTGGACAGTGTCGTGGGTGCTGCGAGCGTTCCAGCTCCTGCGCCAGACACTGTTGACGAATCCACGAACATCAGTGACGTACAGCCACAACTCGGTGATAATGATGATGATGATGCCGATCGCACTTGGGAGCCGGGTGATGAAGGGGCTTCATCGTCATCATCAGGAGAAGAGGGGCGCAGGTTGCCCCGGAGTCAGCAGCTGAGGCAGCAAGGTGGTAGCAGTCAGCATGGGGGCACAATTCCAAAGGCTGGAGCCGGCCGGGGCCGGGGCCGGGGTAGAGCACCTGCTGTGCAGCAGTCTACCTTATCGGGAGGTAGTGGAGCAGGGGTTCCTGGAGTTGGCAACAGCAGCAGTGAATCAGTGAGGCCAGGGGGTGGGAAAAGTAGCTACTCGGCAGTGTGGCATTTTTACCTGAAGCATCCGCAGGAGGGTAACATGGCCACATGCAAGATATGTAAGCAAAAGGTGAAGCGTGGCCAGGGTCCAAATGTTGGCACCACGGCCCTGCGTCAACATATGATGCGTCACCATAAAGCGACCTGGGAGAACCGAGGCTCCCAAGGGGTGGTCCAGTCTGCTTCCTCAACAAGTGGCACGCCACTCCCAATTTCTGCCAGCCAAGGCTCCAGCACCTCAGCCGAAGGCAGCTGTGCGTCATACCCATCCTCTGTCGCTCCTGCTCCTCCTCCTCCTCCTCCAAGTCATGCATCCCGCCAGCAATCCATCAGCGAAGCCATGTCCAAGAGACAGCAGTATGCGCCCACTCATCCTACGGCGCAGAAGCTTAGATGTGCTCCTGTCCAAGTTGCTGGTGCTGCAGTCGCTCCCTTTTCAGGTGGTGGAATCTGCACCTTTCAGAGAACTGATGGCTTGTGCCGAGCCGAGGTGGAGAGTCCCAAGCCGTCATTTCTTTGCCAAGAAGGCAGTACCAGCGCTGCACACTTTTGTTGAACAGAAGGTGGGCCAGTCCTTGAGCCTGTCGGTGTGTAGCAAAGTGCATGGCAGCGCCGACATCTGGAGCTGTAACTACGGTCAGGGACAGTACATGTCGTTTACGGCCCACTGGGTGAATGTGGTCCCTTTGCAGCAGCAGCAGCAACTTGGACAGGTCACGCCGCTTTGGCCTCCGCGCTCCCTGCCCGTTGGGCCTGTGACACCGTGCGACTCGCCCTCCTCATCCTCCGCCATCTCCTCACCCTCCACTGTAGGCGCAAGTCTCAGTGCCCCTCCAGTCTACCATGTGTGCAGGGCACGGAGGTGTCACGCAGTGCTTCACATGGTTTGTCTTGGCGAAAGGAGTCACACAGGGGAGGAACTGCTTAAATCTATTCATCAGGAAATCCAAACATGGCTTACTCCAAGAAAACTTAAAATGGGAATCATGGTTACCGACAATGGGAAGAACATTTTGTCTGCGCTGCGCCATGGAAGCCTGACCCATGCCCCCTGCATGGCTCACGTCTTCAATCTGGTTGTCAAGCGGTTTCTGAAGTGTTCCCCCCATCTGCAAGACATCCTAACAACTTCAAGGAAACTTTGCATGCACTTCAGCCACTCATACACCGCCAAACACACCCTTCTTGAGCTACAGCGTCAGAACGGTATCCCCCAACATAGTCTGATTTGCGATGTTTCCACCCGTTGGAATTCCACCCTTCACATGTTGGACCAATTATATGAACAGAGAAAAGCCATCACGGATTTCCTGATGATCCAAGCAGATAGGGGGACTCCCCTGTGTAACTTCAATGTCAACCAGTGGCAGCTCATACGTGACACCTGCCGTTTGCTCAGGCCCTTTGAGGAAGCCACTTTATTTGTCAGTCGGCAGGATTAAGGGATGAACGACGTGATTCCACTGCTTCATGTACTACAGCACATGTTGGAAACCATGGCTGGTCAGGGCACTGGAGACATGGCGTTTACATCTTACGGCCACATGAACCCCGTTGGAGCTGAACTGGAGGAGGAGGAGGAAGAGGAGGAGGAGGAGTTGCCCAGCGAAACACAGTTTAGGCTTGGCGAAATGGCTGGTTTATCTAGTCAGTGGACAGGAGAGGAGGAGCAGGAGCAGCCAGAGAAGCTAGAGGTTTTTGAGGAAGGCGAGACAGAGGACCCGGGCACACCGTGGCAGTATGCAGTGGAGATGGAGACAGGTAGTCCATCCGAGTCACTTGCGCAAATGGCAGGAAGCATGCTCACGTGCTTGCGTAGTGACCCCAGAATTGTTTCCATCTGTCGGCGGGATGACTTCTGGCTGTCCACCTTATTGGACCCTCGCTTCCGGCACAAAATGGGGGCATTTTTTAAACCCACCGAGAGGGAGGACAAACTGAACTACTACAAAGACATTCTACGTAGGCAGTTGGCCGATGCCTATCTGCGCCAGGTCTGACTCGAGGGGACCTCTGCGCTCACCTTCCACTGCCATGGCCGCTGGGGGGGTTGGCAGGAGCAGCAGCAGCAGCTCCATCAGCAGCAGCCTCAGTCTTCAGTCGCTAATGAGTAGCTTTCTACACCCGCATAGTGAGGCTACTCATGAGCAGCAGGAAGATCTGGAGCAGGACCTGAACCAGCAAGTCATGTCATACTTTGACATGACCATGCCAACACACCTTGAGGATCCGCTGGACTTCTGGGCAGCCAAACTTGATTTGTGGCCGCAACTAGCAGAGTTTGCCCTGGAAAAGCTGTCCTGCCCAGCAAGTAGCGTGCCATCTGAGCGGGTGTTTAGTGCGGCGGGGGCCATAGTTACGGCGAGGAGAACTCGTCTGTCAACTAAAAATGTGGAGAGACTCACCTTTGTCAAAATGAATCAGGGATGGATCAGCCAGGATTTCCACCCACCAATGCCTGATGAATGCGACTAGATTCAGCATGGTGCCACGTTTTACACTTTCCAAATGGTGCAAAACATATTTATGTCTTTAGGCCAATTTTTGGGCTCCTGCTGCTGCCAACTCCAGGGTGTGAATCATCCAATTTTTGGGCTCCTGAAGCCAACCCCAGTGTCTCTTTAAAGTAATGTTTGGGCTCCTGCTGCTGCTGCTGCCAACTCCAGGGTGTGATTCATCCAATTTTTGGGCTCCTGAAGCCAACCCCAGTGTCTCTTTAAAGTAATGTTTGGGCTCCTGCTGCTGCTGCCAACTCCAGGGTGTGATTCATCCAATTTTTGGGCTCCTGAAGCCAACCCCAGGGTCTCTTTAAAGTAATATTTGGGCTCCTGCTGCTGCTGCCAACTCCAGGGTGTGAATCATCCAATTTTTGGGCTCCTGAAGCCAACCCCAGTGTCTCTTTAAAGTAATGTTTGGGCTGCTGCTGCCAACTCCAGGGTGTGATTCGTCCAATTTTTGGGCTCCTGAAGCCAACCCCAGTGTCTCTTTAAAGTAATATTTGGGGCCTGTTGCTGCTGCTGCTGCTGCCAACTCCTGCCAACTCCAGGGTGTGATTCATCCAATTTTTGGGCTACTGAAGCCAACCCCAGTGTCTCTTTAAAGTAATGTTTGGGCTTCTGCTGCTGCTGCCAACTCCAGGGTGTGATTCATCCAATTTTTGGGCTCCTGAAGCCAACCCCAGGCTCTCTTTAAAGTAATATTTGGGCTCCTGCTGCTGCTGCAAACTCCAGGGTGTGAATCATCCAATTTTTGGGCTCCTGAAGCCAACTCCAGTGTCTCTTTAAAGTAATGTTTTGGCTCCTGCTGCTGCTGCTGCCAACTCCAGGGTGTGAATCATCCAATTTTTGGGCTCCTGAAGCCAACCTCAGTGTCTCTTTAAAGTAATGTTTGGGCTCCTGCTGCTTGGGCTCCTGCTGCTGCTGCTGCTGCCAACTCCAGGGTGTGAATCATCCAATTTTTGGGCTCCTGAAGCCAACCCCAGTGTCTCTTTGAAGTAATGTTTGGACTGCTGCTGCTGCTGCCAACTCCAGGGTGTGAATCATCCAATTTTTGGGCTCCTGAAGCCAACTCCAGTGTCTCTTTAAAGTAATGTTTTGGCTCCTGCTGCTGCTGCCAACTCCAGGGTGTGAATCATCCAATTTTTGGGCTCCTGAAGCCAACCCCAGTGTCTCTTTAAAGTAATGTTTGGGCTCCTGCTGCTTGGGCTCCTGCTGCTGCTGCTGCTGCCAACTCCAGGGTGTGATTCATCCAATTTTTGGGCTCCTGCTGCTGCCAACTCCAGTGTCTCTTTAAAGCAATGTTTGGGCTCCTGCCCCTCATAGTGATGCCACTTCAACTCTCTGCAATTGTGCCGCTCTGCGATTCTATTAGTGATGCCTCTGATCTGCATGTGATATTTATTCAAAGTATTATTTAACTAACCCAGCACGCATCCTATGCGTGTTACAGCAAGGCAGAATGGTTTACAACCCTATTGAGGCTCTAGGAGGCTCAGAAATAGCCGTTTTTTAATAGCGATTCGTCGCGAATAAATTCGGGTCGAAACGATTTTTGTCAGAAAATTCGGCGAATCAGTCGAATCGAATTTTTCAAAAGTTCGCTCATCTCTACTCCCAGCTTTAGAGCGACGATGCTCTGTGTGTGTAGATTTTTCTTAAAAATGGTGTGGAGCGCCGAGTTACGGACACAATGAGCTAGCGCTGGCTATCTTTCGCTGCAGCATTGTCCTCTTGTTAGATGCAGCGTAGTCTTGGGAGCTTTGATTTTAGTACACCACCTAGCGTTCTCCATTGGCTCTGCAGTGAATCAGGGACAGAGCTTCTACAGCACCCACCACACATCGAATTCATAATGCCGGCCAGGATACTACAGCAACCTCTACGCTATGTTACAGCGCCCGACACCCGCTTACAGCATCTACTAGCGGTCACTCTAAGCGCCGCTATACAGACGCTCACCTGGCAATATGTGGTGCTAGTTGTGAATCAGCCTCCACATGTGTTTTACGGAATCAGTTTTTACTACTTTTTGCAATCTGTTGCTATTAGCAACAATACACCAAGCATGACCAAGCTCCTTCACCTCAGCAGCGGCCATAGAAGCAGTGTTCTGTGTGTACAGGGTTCACTTCTCTCTTCTTATAGATCTTGGTGTACAGAAGGTTGCTAATAGCAATAGATCACAGGCAGTAAAAGCTGATTCCATAAAACACACTATCGCTAATTGGAAAAATAAAAAAAATCTGCTACAAAAGTCGAGAAAGTGTATGACAACACCTTTGTTTTTTCTTTCAGTTTATGAATTAGAAGCAAGCATTAGGAAGCAAGCTAAATTTTACATTGTATATGTTCCTTCTCCTGCAGTTGTATTTAATATACAATTTATCACACTGTATTTTCATCAAACAGCTCTGTTTTGTTTAATAATAATACAAATGATTGAAAATGCTAATTCTTATAGTAAATGTTTATCATCCCCATGTTATTTTCAGTAATCATTTCATCCCTAAAATGTAATGCTACATAATTTTCCAAAAAGCATGTCATAACGTCGACACTTACCTCATATGTGGTATGAGTGCAAAGAGTCTACTGTATATATCAGGGCAAAGCAGTGTAACACCCAGCAGAACAGAATTCAATGCTGTCAGAACAAAGCTGCAACAAGTCATTCTATATAATTGTATAGTAAATCTATCTCCATTCTGGGTCTGCTTAGTGTATTTGGCAACTGAATGGTTAAGACATCATGGAACTATGGCACATCTGGCATTGACCTTCTCCATCTGCATCCACTGACCTGAAATGATCTGCCTTTAAAGACGCTTCAAATCTAGAGGGAGTCTCTCATGCTTTGCCAAAGTTTGCAAAACTATTTTTTTAAACTAGTACATTCATTAGTTTAAGTTGCTAAACTAAGTAACGAACAGTTTCTAACTTTTATTTAAACACGCTGCCAAGTCCTAACTTTTATTAAAACGCGCTGCCAGCTCCAGACATTGTTTTATTTTAGTTTTGGCTAATGTGAGGAAAGGTTAGAATTAATTTAGAGGGTAATTTGATAAGGGTCTCTTTTTGCAAATTTTCATAAAATGGTAATCATGCACATTGGTATTTAAAGTGCAAAAAAAGGACCTAAATACTCTCCCACATTCAATTCTTTCTAACATTGAAGCAGTTATGTAAATAGGGTGCAGAATTTTTGCAACATCCCCATATGGGGTATTTTTAAAATTTTTTAAAGGATCTCAAAGAAGGCCTGGAGAGGCGTGTGAAGTTCAAAGACTTCTTATACAGCTTTGCTCCTTCAAGAGATTTTCCTAAAAATAGTTTCACTGTAGCTCTTTGCACTTAATTTTGTAAATACACTAATTGGTGGATATAACACGCAAGCCTTATGTACTGTATTTTCACACTATAAGACACACTTGACCATAAGGCACACCTAGGATTTGGAGGGGGTAAATATTAATAAAAACAATTCTGAATCAAATAGTGTGCGAAAACACCCGTCCCCCATGAACCTAATATCAGGAAGTGGCAGAATCCACCCAATCTCCCTATAACAGGCAGTGTGGCAAAATCCCTTTAATCATCTCATAACAGAGAGTGAGCAGAAGTCCTCCGCAATCACCCCATAAAGCACAGTGTGCCAAATCACTCCCAATCTTCTTATACCAGAAAGTGTGCAGACTCGCCCCCAATTACCCCATTTGATGTGGCTATGCAAAAATCAACCTCTAAGTAGAGTTACATGAAGTCACATACGTCACATGTGCCATATTACATGGTATTTAATGCATGTCCCACTTATGCAGGGATAGTGATTAGGGTTCACAAATGCTTGGAATCCACTTGGGTTGCCTCCTACTAGACACTCTTTCCTCCTCCTCTGACTCCACCTGTGTTCCCCTGATGGAGACATATGACAGGGAGGAAGTCTCCCTTTTCTTGCCGAAGAATTTGGTAATTTAGTAATGCTCTGCTTGCTCAGACTTGATGTTGGGAGAATGGTAGCAGTTTCTACTTTCCCTCTTCTGACATCCCCTCTCTGTCCTTGATCCCCAAAAGTGTCTTTCGCAGCATAAAGGATTGGAATAGGTAGTATAATTGATGAGCATCTGATTACCAATGACTTATTGCTTTCCTAAATTGGTCAAAAATAACTAGTGATGAGCTCTAGATCTGGGAAATTATGTCCAGTTTGGGGAGACCAAGATTGCATAGATATTCTGATAACACTACTAGCAGGGCAGGTGAGTACTTCCATCACAGATTTTACAAGCTCTAGCCAATAGCTTAGCCTTCCCATCCAGTAGTTTAATGACTTGTCTATCATGAGGCAGCGGGGATCTAAGCTGCAGTGGACATACTTCTAGCTTATGGAGGACAAGTGCTCCCTGTTGCAATTGGATGCTAGACTTCTGTCATCTCTGGTCCTCCTGGTTCCACAGTCAGGTCGGCTGCCAGATGTGGGCCAAATACCAGATGAATGCCTATTTTTATAAATTCTTTATTTATAAGAGGTTTTACAATTTTTCTTCAGCAGTCAAAATAAGGAGAGAACAATAAGCAGTTAGCACCGTTAGTTGTTAAAGTGAATGTGAGCATAATTAACATGGGATTGGAGCATATATTGCAATGTTGACACTGGGGACATGAGTTTGGGGATTTTAGCCTTAAACCATGGATTCAGAAAGGTGGCTATCCAGTAGTGCTCTATGTGTTTTATGTTGGTAATGTGAGGGTCTATTTCTAGATGCTGCAACATAAAGGCAATCTTGTACTTTACTGTGTCCACATCAAAATCTCCAGAAATCCCAATGTCTGTCCTAAGCACAGTGTCATCTAGCTGCCCTTCCCTTTCACAGAAAATCACTGGGATTCATAATGAATGAAATAAAAAATTCAATGTCCCTTCCTGCTCCTATATGATTTTTACCTGCTTCTCCATAGGTTTGATTCAGAGACACATTTCACATGTGTGTATTATTTACAAATTTTTGCCCTGTTTTTGTTTTTTGCGTTTTTTATGCGTCTATGCGTTTAAGTTAACGCGTATATATGCGCATTCGATGGACAGATCGAAATGGGATATTTTGTGTTATTTCTGATAAGTTACGTTATTGGTATGGGCTTGCGTCTGATTCTGAAACCTGATTGCCGATGGACCTCCGCCCTATAAAACGGTTTCATTTCCGTTCCACTTATGGGACCATTTTGGACTCGGCATTCCTGTAGAAAATGTTTTGCGGCTATGTGGAGGAGTATGAGCGCCTTCAGCTCAATGGCATAACCTGCATCAGCATGGCCGAGGCCAGATTGCCCCGGACACGCATGAACATCGATCGCATGCATGACGCTGAGCTGTTCGAGCTGACCCGACTCAATCGCGTTTCCCTCCATAAATTGTATAGCGAGCTGCAGCCATGGTTAGCCCGCACCACGAGGAAGGGGCAAGCAATTTCAGGTATGACCAAGATGCTTGGCTGCCTGCAATTTTTGGCGAATGGCTCGTTCCAGAGGCTTGGGGCCCTCTCCGTGGGGATGTCCCAGCCTACGCTGAGCTGCACGCTATCCAAGTTTCTGGATGGCATGGCTACCCTTGGTCCCAAATATATTTCCTTTCCAGACGACATGGTAGCCTGGAACGCCATTAAGTTGGGATTTTATCATTTCGCCGACATGCCAAACGTCATGGGTGAGATTGATTGCACCCACGTTGCCTTGGTCCCTACCACAGCCGATGAGTACATCTAACAGTAAGTTAATTATGTTATTTTTTTATATTGTTTAGCTAAACTTATTTTTAACTATCTATTAATCCCTCCTTTCAAGTCTCCCTTTGAACCAGTTTAGAATGCATACCTTAATCCCTCCTTCTCAAGTGTCCCTTTGAACCAGTTTAGAATGCATACCCTAATCCCTCCTTCTCAAGTGTCCCTTTGAACCAGTTTAGAATGCATACCTTAATCCCTCTATCTCAAGTGTCCCTTTAAACCAGTTTAGAATGCATACCTTAATCCCTCCTTCTCAAGTCTCCCTTTAAACCAGTTTAGAATGCATACCTTAATCCCTCCTTCTCAAGTGTCCCTTTGAACCAGTTTAGAATGCATACCTTAATCCCTCCTTCTCAAGTATCCCTTTTAACCAGTTTAAAATGCATACCTTCATCAATACTTTTCATGTAGGCCTTATAAAGCATTTTAATGCTGACCTTAATTAGTCACTAGCATGTTCACCTTTATTTTCAAAGACATCCATATAATTTTTGTATTTTTTTAGACTTATGTCCTTTGTTATTTATTTTGGGATTGTTGAACTCGAATCTTTATTTGTTTTATGTTGGTAATGTGAGGGTCTATTTCTAGATGCTGCAACATAAAGGCAATCTTGTACTTTACTGTGTCCACATCAAAATCTCCAGAAATCCCAATGTCTGTCCTAAGCACAGTGTCATCTAGCTGCCCTTCCCTTTCACAGAAAATCACTGGGATTCATAATGAATGAAATAAAAAATTCAATGTCCCTTCCTGCTCCTATATGATTTTTACCTGCTTCTCCATAGGTTTGATTCAGAGACACATTTCACATGTGTGTATTATTTACAAATTTTTGCCCTGTTTTTGTTTTTTGCGTTTTATATGCGTCTATGCGTTTAAGTTAACGCGTATATATGCGCATTCGATGGACAGATCGAAATGGGATATTTTGTGTTATTTCTGATAAGTTACGTTATTGGTATGGGCTTGCGTCTGATTCTGAAACCTGATTGCCGATGGACCTCCGCCCTATAAAACGGTTTCATTTCCGTTCCACTTATGGGACCATTTTGGACTCGGCATTCCTGTAGAAAATGTTTTGCGGCTATGTGGAGGAGTATGAGCGCCTTCAGCTCAATGGCATAACCTGCATCAGCATGGCCGAGGCCAGATTGCACCGGACACGCATGAACATCGATCGCATGCATGACGCTGAGCTGTTCGAGCTGACCCGACTCAATCGCGTTTCCCTCCATAAATTGTATAGCGAGCTGCAGCCATGGTTAGCCCGCACCACGAGGAAGGGGCAAGCAATTTCAGGTATGACCAAGATGCTTGGCTGCCTGCAATTTTTGGCGAATGGCTCGTTCCAGAGGCTTGGGGCCCTCTCCGTGGGGATGTCCCAGCCTACGCTGAGCTGCACGCTATCCAAGTTTCTGGATGGCATGGCTACCCTTGGTCCCAAATATATTTCCTTTCCAGACGACATGGTAGCCTGGAACGCCATTAAGTTGGGATTTTATCATTTCGCCGACATGCCAAACGTCATGGGTGAGATTGATTGCACCCACGTTGCCTTGGTCCCTACCACAGCCGATGAGTACATCTAACAGTAAGTTAATTATGTTATTTTTTTATATTGTTTAGCTAAACTTATTTTTAACTATCTATTAATCCCTCCTTTCAAGTCTCCCTTTGAACCAGTTTAGAATGCATACCTTAATCCCTCCTTCTCAAGTGTCCCTTTGAACCAGTTTAGAATGCATACCCTAATCCCTCCTTCTCAAGTGTCCCTTTGAACCAGTTTAGAATGCATACCTTAATCCCTCTATCTCAAGTGTCCCTTTAAACCAGTTTAGAATGCATACCTTAATCCCTCCTTCTCAAGTCTCCCTTTAAACCAGTTTAGAATGCATACCTTAATCCCTCCTTCTCAAGTGTCCCTTTGAACCAGTTTAGAATGCATACCTTAATCCCTCCTTCTCAAGTATCCCTTTTAACCAGTTTAAAATGCATACCTTCATCAATACTTTTCATGTAGGCCTTATAAAGCATTTTAATGCTGACCTTAATTAGTCACTAGCATGTTCACCTTTATTTTCAAAGACATCCATATAATTTTTGTATTTTTTTAGACTTATGTCCTTTGTTATTTATTTTGGGATTGTTGAACTCGAATCTTTATTTGTTGTTGGAGTTAGTGTTTTTGTTGGTTACTAGAGATGAGCGAACTTTTGAAAAGTTCGATTCGGCCGATTCGCCGAATTTCACAAAGAAATTCGGGTTCGGCCGAATCGAACTTTTACGAAGTTCCCCATCAAAAATGCCGGCATGGTGGGAGCGGGCCGGCCAAGCCGGCCGGCCCGCTCCCACCATGCCGGCATTTAAAAAAAAAAAAAAAAAAAAAGCATTTTTGCCAGCATGGTGGGAGCGGGCCGGCCGGCCCGCTCCCACCATGCCGGCATTTTAAAAAAAAGCAAACACTTACCTGCAGGTCCGGAGTGTGGAGGCCGGCGCCGCTCTCAGCTGTCATCTGAGGGCGCGTCATGGCAAAAATGCTTTTTTTTTTTTTTTTAAATGCCGGCATGGTGGGAGCAGGCCGGCCGGTTCAGCTGACAGCGGAGCGGGCCGGCCGGTTCCGCTGACAGCGGAGCCGGCCCGCTCCCACCATGCCGGCAAAAATGTTTTTTTTTTTTTTTTAAAAGCCGGCCCGCTGACAGCGGAGCCGGCCGGCGGGCCCGCACCCACCATGCCGCCATTTTTTTTTTTTAATTTCAGGAAAAATTTGATCGGCACGAACCACAAAATATTCGGGTTCGTGCCAAATCGAATATTTCCTGAAATTCGGAGCGAATTCCGGTTCGTCCGAACCGGTTCGCTCATCTCTATTGGTTACCTTGGCTTGGTGTAATTATGTTTTTTTTGGTTTCAGGAACCGCAAGATGGGCCACTCGCTGAACATATAAGCAGTGGTTGGTCCGGACATGCAATTCCTCAGTGTCCTTGCAGGGTATCCAGGGTCATCCCATAATTCCTATATATTGAGGAGCTCCGGCTTATTTCGTCATTTTGAGTCTGGAGAATTATCTGGTGGATGGCTCCTGGGTAAGTTTGTTCAAATTCCATCGCTCCCTTTTCCCTGTATGGCTATGAATATAGTTGATGACCCATGTCTTAACCTATGGCTTTTTTTAGCCCTTGATGACATGTTAAACAATAATGTTGCTTAGAATGTATAATTTATGTTAGTATTTTGTTATTCTTTCAGGGGATTCTGGATATCCGCTCATGCCCTGGCTCCTGACGCCCGTTCTTCGCCCCCAGAATGCGGCCCAGAAGTCCTATAATCGGGCCCACCGCAAGACCCAGGCCCGTTGAAGTCCAGATTTTGTTGTTTGGACCATACAGGGGGGGCACTGCAGTATAACCAACAAAGTTATACAAATAATCTTTGCCCTGAGGCAGCGTGTCCTCCGTTACGTGGGTATGTCCCCCTCTCCACCCAGGCATGAGCCTGATGAGATATATGATGGCACCCCGAGTGCCTCTGGGCAATCTGTCCATGCCCATGTTATAGATTCTTATTTTTCTTAAGATTCGTTTAGTTTGTTTATGTTTTTGTCTGAGTGTTATATTTGTTGCCTATGTGAAGGCCTTTTTTTTGGTTTAAGAAAGTTGTAATGACTTAATTACAAAACATTTTACACCTGATTTGAGCGTAATGCAGTTTATTTTCTCATGTTTGTCATTACAAACCTTCATTAATGTAAACACAACACAAACATGAATGCATCAACTTAGGCAAGAACAGCTAAAGTCCCATTCCATACATTTTTAGGAAATGTACATCCATTTTCAAACATAAGTATAAATTGGGCCAGACTCCTGGCCCCTAGCAATTGTCCACATCCAGGCCAAAGTTTACCCACCCACCAACACCAAGATCCATAGGGAGCACGACTTTCAAGGGGAATAGTCGGCCAGGAATACATAGGGCCACATACACACCCTCTCCTGCTTGTAATTTTGCCAGCCTATGACAGCCAGATGCCATGCCAGTCCAGTCCAATCTTTTCCATGGGAAAATGGTGATGTTCTTCAGCCAAGAATGTCCCCCAATATTGCCAACAAACAGGATGAGGCAACCAGCATTTCCTTAGACCCAAACCTGCTGCGTGGGAGCTTGAGTAGGAGTTTGACTGAGGCTTAAGCTCAGCCATTGGCTATTGGGGTATGTGAGCACTCTAATGAGCTTTATGGGTGAATTCCCAAACAAACCAGCCAAGGCATAAACCACCCAATCTTGGTTGCGTTCGCCACACAGTTAAATAGTGTTGGGATGTAGAGGAAAGATGTTTAGCAGATCCAGGTCAAATTATTAATATTGATGTTGCCCATAATAAGGTTGTGGTGGGCCTTGGAGGTAGCCCAAGACCTGGGCATGTGTGGCATTCATAATGTGCCACTGCTCCAGCATCTGTCTGTTGCTAGTTCTAAATCATCTAGCATGGCAGTGAAGTTTTTATTTAAGGTGGCCATTTGTTCTGCCATCTAGCTGTTGCTCATCCTAAATTCAGTCAGCATGGTGGTAAAGTTAGTATTGAAGTTCTCTAATTGTGCAGTAATCTGCCCTGTGGTTCTGTCAGAACACCGGGTGTGAACCCTGGTTGCGGAGCCGGCAACACTGCTCACCTCTCGACCGGGAAGCCTGGAGTCTAAGGACCAACTTGGTATTCACTAGAGCCTCTGATGTTGAGGATAGGCTGGGCTGCAGGAAGGCCCCAGGTCAGGCAACCTAGGAGTGGGTTTTGCAGAATTCCGGGTAGGAGACAGACCAGAGCTGATCTGGGAGTGTGAGGCAGGCTGAAGTCGTGGGCTGGCAGATCTGGATCAAAGTCGAGAAACAAGCAGAGGTCGTGGGCAGGCAGATCAGGATCATGGTCACAAAACAAGCCGAAGTCGTCAGGAAAGCAGGATCGAAGTCAAAAGCAAGCCGGGTCGGTACACAGGAAGGAATCACAGGAACTCAGGAGCATGCAGGAAAAGACCAACTGGCAATTGAGGACAGGCCTTGTCTGTTTTTATAGGCCCCTGCACATGCTCAGTAGTGAGGACTCACAGGCAGCCTCTGCTGGTCAACAGGAGGAACAGTCCTGGTTCTCCGGCATAGACGAACAGGCGCCCTCTGCTGGACTACAGAGGGAACAGTCCTGGTTCTCCGGCATAAACAAACAGGTGCCCTCTGCTGGACTACAGAGGGAACAGTCCTGGTTCTCTGACATTGCCCCCCCCCCCTTAAGGGAGGCCTACGGCCGACTCTGGGACCAGGTTTCTCGGGATGGGACCTATGAAAGTCCCTAATCAGACGAGGAGCATGGACATTCCTAGACGGCTCCCAAGAACTCTCTTCGATTCCATAATTCTTCCATTTAATTAAATATTGAAGACCCATTCCTCTGCGACGGGCATCCAAAATTTGCTCCACCTCATATTCTTCTGATTCATCCTCAATCAGAGACTCAGAACCGTCATCTAAGGTTTCGGAAACTGGTGCAGGTTTAAGTAAGGAGACATGGAACACTGGATGGATGCGAAGGGAGGCCGGTAAGCGAAGTTCCACGGCCACTGCGTTAATAAGCCTCTTAATGAGAAATGGACCAATAAATCTAGGGCCCAGGTTCTTAGAAGGACAACGTAGCTTAAGGTTTCGGGTGGACAGCCAGACTTTGTCACCGACAGCATATACTGGGGAGGCCTGACGATGACGATCGGCACTCCTTTTATACTGTTCCTGGGCTTTGAGAAGACATTCCCTTAACTCACGATGTGTCTCTGCCAAGAAAGAGGCCAAGTCCTGGGCAGCGGGTAAGTTCACCTATTTAGGCATGTCTGGCAAGATATTGGGATGAAATCCGAAATTTGCGAAGAATGGTGATCTGGCAGTGGAACTGTGACAGGAGTTATTGTATGCAAACTCAGCCAGAGGTAGGAGCCGATACCAATCATCTTGCAGGGCAGAAGAATAACAACGTAAGTATTGTTCAAGCGTCTGGTTGGTACGTTCTGATTGCCCATTCGACTGAGGATGATAGGCAGGTGAATGAGCCAGAGAAATTTGGAGCGCTTCACACAGACGGAACCAAAACCGCGACGTAAACTGAGATCCTCGATCGGAGACAATTTCGGTGGGTATACCATGGAGCCGGACAACCTCCCTGATGAACACTTGAGCGAGTATAGGCGCGGACGGAACACCCGCTAAGGGAATAAAATGAGACATTTTAGAAAATCTATCAACCACCATTAAGATGGTGATCCCTCAGAGGGAGGTAATTCCACGATGAAGTCCATGGAGATGTGGGACCATGGTCTTTCAGGCACTGGCAGGGGAAGAAGTAACCCCACAGGCTTGTGAGAAGAACCCTTACTTCGGGCACAATTCCGGCAGAGATCGATAAAGGAAACACAGTCTTTCTTCAAGGAAGGCCACCAAAAGTGCCGACGGATCAACTCCAAGGTCTTGTGTAGTCCAAAGTGCCCTGCCAAGGGGTGGTCATGAAAAGTCTGTAAAACCGCAGTTCTGGTAGACTTAGGTACGAATATCTTGCCTTGATGGATAAATAAACCGTCAGAGCAAGGCAGGTCTTCACAATCCTCAAGTGGTAATTCCGAGGAGGCTCTCCGGATCTGAGAGATGAGTTCGGATTCTAATACCAAGAAATGTCCTTCTGGGAGGATTGGTAGTTCCGAGGAATCAGTCTCATCCAAAGTGTCCGGAAGCGGCAATCGGGACAGAGCGTCAGGCTTGGTGTTACGGCTGCCCGGCCAATAGGTAACGTGAAAATTAAAGCGGGAGAAAAACAGGGACCAACGCGCCTGACGAGGTTTTAATTGTTTGGCAGAACGTAGATATTCCAAGTTTCTGTGATCAGTCAGGATCAGAATAGGATGAACTGCTCCCTCTAACAGGTAACGCCATTCCTCAAAAGCCAATTTAATGGATAGAAGTTCTCGGTCTCCTACGTCATACAGGCGTTCAGTAGCTGACAATTTGCGAGAAAAGAAGGCTACCGGATGCAGAACGGTCTCCCCTGAACGTTGCGATAGGACGGCCCCCACAGCAATGGATGAGGCATCAACCTCCAAGATGAGTGGTAAGGAAGAGTCCGGGTGCGTGAGAACAGGGGCAGAAGTGAAGCATTCCTTTAAGGTCTGAAAGGCTTGCTGAGCAGATTCAGTCCATTCAAAGGTCTTGTCTTTCTTTGTTAGATCCGTGATAGGCCGGACTATGGCAGAGAAGTTACGGATAAACCGGCGATAAAAATTGGCGAATCCAACGAATCTCTGGACCTCCTTTCGGGAGGTAGGTGCTGGCCAATCAAGTACAGCCGAGACTTTACTAGGGTCCATGGAGAACCCCTGATCCGAGATGAGGACCCCCAGAAAAGAGATGGATGTATTTTCAAATTCGCACTTCTCTAACTTGGCAAAGTGCCCGAAGTCGTGAGAGTACTGTTCGCACATGTTCCCGATGTTCGGTCAGGTTTTCAGAAAAGACGAGAATGTCATCCAAGTACACAATGACAAAAATATCAAGTAAGTCCCTAAAAATGTCATTGACCAAGTGTTGGAAGTTTGCCGGGGCATTGCACAAACTGAAAGGCATGACAAGATATTCAAAGTGTCCGTAACGAGTTCGAAATGCCGTTTTCCACTCATCCCCTTCTCTTATCCGGACGAGGTTGTATGCCCCCCTAAGGTCAAGCTTGGTAAAAATCTGTCCAGTTTTAAGGCGCTGAAAGAGGTCTGAAATCAAGGGTAGAGGGTAGCGATTCTTGACAGTGACCTTGTTCAGTTCCCTGTAGTCAATACAGGGCCGTAAGGAACCATCTTTCTTGCCTACAAAGAAAATACCAGCACCTGCGGGGGAAGTGGAAGGCCGAATAAAACCCTTCTTCAAATTTTCATCCAGATACTGACGAAGGGTCAACAACTCCGGATCAGATAGCGGGTAAATCCTGCCAAAAGGGATGGATGCCCCAGGCAAAAGTTCAATTGGGCAATCATAAGACCGATGGGGAGGAAGAGTGTCGGCTCCCTTTTTTGTCAAAGACATCCCTAAAGTCCATATAAGCTTCAGGTAAGCTTTGAATATCCTGTCCCTGGGCAGAATTAGTCAGAGCTAGTTGGTGCCTGGAAGTAGAATTGGAAAAACAGGCATGAAGCCAATAAGGAGACTCGAAGAGCACTGTACCCGTGGACCAATTTATTGAAGGGTTATGCGCCAATAACCATGGTAAACCCAAAATAACAGGAAAAGCAGGGGATGGTATGAGATCAAAACTTAGCCATTCAAAATGATCAGGATTAATACATGCTGATAAGGATAAAGTTTGTAAAGTAATAGGACCGGTCTTGAGCAGGGAACCATCAGCCAAGGAAATGGTAAGTGGAAAGGGACGTTGTCTGGAAGGAATGTCATGGGTCCTGGCAAATTCTAGGTCCATAAAGCAGCTGCAGGCTCCAGAGTCGATAATGGCTGCCACCTCAATTTTTCTTCCGGCAACTGGAGACAGAGAGAAACAGAAACATGATTAGCACCAGAAAGCAGGAGGGAGCCCGAACAATGTCTAGTAGGTAACCTCCTACCTGGAGGACGGACGGGGCATCTGTAGAGGAAGTGGCCGGCTTCCCCGCAGTAAAGGCACAGGTTGTGCTAGCGTCTGCGAAGGCGTTCCCCAGATGTCAGTGAGGGGCGAGAAACCCCGAGTTGCATCGACTCCGTACCACTGTTAACAGCAGTGGAGGGTGGAGAGGAGCTGGGAGCATTGGCACGAGGAGGATCCAAATGGAGCGACTGAGGATCACTTTTCTCAAGACGGCGTTCTCTTAGTCTCCTATCAATTTTGATGGAGAGTTTGATCAATTCCTCCAGAGATGCGGGCAGATCGGAACAAGCCAGTTCATCTTTGACAGAATCGGCCAGACCCAAACGGAACTGATGACAGAGAGCAGGGTCTCTGTCAGAGAGTCTCAGTACTCCAGCAATGGAATTCTGCCACATACTCCTCGACAGGACGGCGTCCCTGGATAAGGGTCCGAAGCACAGCCTCAGCTGAAGCTATACGCCCAGGGTCGTCATACATAGTCGCCAAAGCATTGAAGAAGTACTCCAGAGAGGATATGATAGGGTCTGATTGTTCAAGTAAGCGATGAGCCCAAATCTGAGGGTTCCCCAGCAGTAAGGAGATAACAGTCTTGACCCTGATGACCTCTGTGGGGTAAGTCCGGGGTTGGAGATCGAACAGCAACTGGCAACTATTTTTGAACGATCGAAAACGGTTGCGATCTCCAGAAAAACATTCAGGCAAAGGTATGCGAGGTTCAAAGGTATTGGGTGCAGAGCTGGTATTGTCGGCAGCCGCAGGCATAACAGAGGCTGATGGCGGGACAGGGTTAGTAGTGGCAGGAAGGCTGGCTTGCAGCGTATCCAGGCGGGACTCCAGCTGTAAAAATCCACCATGTAGATTGCCCACCGCCTGTGTCAGAGCGGTCATCTGCTGAACCAAAGCGTCAAAAGCCGGGTGATCTCCGCCAGAGCTCATTATTGGCCAGTTGGTACTGTCAGAACACTGGGTGTGAACCCTGGTTGCTCACCTCTCGACCGGGAAGCCTGGAGTCTAAGGACCAACCTGGTATTCACTAGAGCCTCTGATGGTGAGGATAGGCTGGGCTGCAGGAAGGCCCCAGGTCAGGCAACCTAGGAGTGGGTTTTGCAGAATTCCGGGTAGGAGACAGACCAGAGCTGATCTGGGAGTGTGAGGCAGGCTGAAGTCGTGGGCTGGCAGATCTGGATCAAAGTCGAGAAACAAGCAGAGGTCGTGGGCAGGCAGATCAGGATCGTGGTCACAAAACAAGCCAAAGTCGTCAGGAAAACAGGATCGAAGTCAAAAGCAAGCCGGGTCGGTACACAGGAAGGAATCACAGGAACTCAGGAGCATGCAGGAAAAGACCAACTGGCAATTGAGGACAGGCCTTGTCTGTTTTTATAGGCCCCTGCACATGCTCAGTAGTGAGGACTCACAGGCGGCCTCTGCTGGTCAACAGGAGGAACAGTCCTGGTTCTCCGGCATAGATGAACAGGCGCCCTCTCCTGGACTACAGAGGGAACAGTCCTGGTTCTCCGGCATAAACGAACAGGTGCCCTCTGCTGGACTACAGAGGGAACAGTCCTGGTTCTCTGACAGGTTCTTTGAGTCACCTGCCTAAAGTAATTGCTGTCATGGTGCCATGCTGACTCCAGGATCGGCAAGCACCTCCCCTGGGAAACTGGTCAATGTTGCTGACTGCTTCTTCCAAATCCCCGGGTTTGAGCGCTTGCAGATGCCACAGGTCTAGGGCGAGCAAAAGTACCACATGTACTAGGCAAAACCTCTGCAGCAGAGCTAACACTGGGGACTGTAGGCTCAGGCTCAGCCTGCTGCTCACGATGGACTGGCAACATGCATCCAGCTTCACTCTGCTGTAGAGGATTTGGTGCAGTAGGATGCTGGGCAGTGGCAGATTAGGTTCCAGGGGGGTCATTTCAGAAGGTCGAATCCGGCTGGCATCCTCCTCCTCCATATGCTGGATTACAACCATTAGTGGGGGAGTCTGCTGGGACATGTGAAAAAGTGTTTTGGCGAAATATATTTGGGACCAATTAGTCAAGTGCATACACATGAATCACCAGTTTCAGCAAAGTACACTTAGGCCCTTATTTTTGAAGGAATAGAGACAGGTAGCGACTGGTGAGCGGCCGGTAATGACGGGTCCCCACCACAATCACACATTTATCAAGCCAATCCTGCTTAGCGACTGAGATAGCGCCATATAGCCACTCATTCATCATTATTCCAGCCTCAGCCCACAGCGCCAGCGTCCGACCTTGAACAGCTACAGGTATGACCTCTCACTACCTGGCGCTCTCCAATGCATTTCAATGGAACAATCTTTAAATATTCATAATTAATTGTTATTAATTTTTTTTTATTTTTTTTTTTTTTAAATGTGAAAAATTCTGTGACCACTTCTGTCATTTTAGATAATTTTTTTAAGGGAAAAAAAAAATGTACAGAATTGATATTACAGGTTTGATATTAATGTATTCATATTACCAAATTATTTTAAAAACTTGTTTTTTTTGGTTTCCAAAAATATGGTTGTTTGGGGGTTAAAAAACTACTTTTAACCCATCGCCGCCAGCGCTCTGGGGTTTAAACATGCATTTTACAGCGCGAGAATTTTTTGAGCGTGATTTTTTAATGAATATGGTGGGAGCCGGTCGCTAGGGCCAGTCGCTATCATGCGCTCCCATACAGCGCGGAACCTGTCAAATAGCGACTCCACACCCAATATTCAACATTACGGCAACCGAGTCGCTATCAACAACCGAACAACGGCCAAGCACAGTGACTACTAGCGGGCGCTCTGAAAATGCCGCTACAGTCGTTCAACTGTCGCTACCTGCCGCTATTAATGAATCGGCCTCTAACTCTATATATCTGGTCCTGTGTCCTAGGCAGCAGGGAATTAGATGGCGTGCTCAAACTGTAGGAGGCTTCCACACTTCCAGAGGCATGATGCTGTGCTGGGGTAAAAATTAAAAGACATGTAAACACACAAACATCCCTTGATGAGCCTGATGAGTAGATATGCTTTAGAACACATGTGGCCAAGCAGGAATGACAACTTCCCCAACGATTAAAGTTGACCTTCCCAATGAATCTGAGTCTATCTTATATGTATGACTCACCCTGTACCTACAGTTTGGTCACCTTAAAGATTAAAAACATGAATGTACTGCATGTTAGAAGGCTTTACACATCCAACATGGTGCCCTAGGGGCCAACAGTCAGCTTGCAAATAGCATTTGGCTTCAGAGTATGCTGCTGTGCATTCTTGCAATGTTGACCTTTCCCTGACCCCAGCTCAAGTTTGTCTGACCAAAGCACAGCTATAGCTCCAGTGGTAGAAAGACTAAAAAGTAAGTGTTCACAATTTTCCACTATATTCAGATCAGATGCAGTGCTTTGGTAAGATAAATTGTTTTATATTTGCCAGAAATAATGGTAAAGGTCGTGTATAGACTGAAAACCTTTCTAAGGACCATTTACTACTGCACCCTTGGAGAGTGTCCATCATTAACCCCATTCCTCAGCCATTCAGCACCCGCCTACAACAGTAACCTCCCCTCAAAGCCACTCCCTAGGGGCCTGTGTTCATATCTGCCTGTGAGCCTAATTTCAAATGTTTCCAATAGCTCACATTAAAATAATCATTACTAACCTGCAGAAATGTCCTGGGTGTCCGTGTCATGTGTGCCAGAGAGGCCCTGTAATGCTGTGGGGTGGATCAAAGCCAGGACCATTTCTTCAGCTCTGGTGTATTGCAATTTTGTGGGGAAGCCTCCGCCTGTTTGCAACCTGAAAATGAGAGTATAAAAATTATTTTGCATTGTGGTCACTACTAGAGATGAGCGAATCGATCCGGACGAACCCAGATTCGTTCCGAATTTCATGAAAAATTTGATTCTGAACGAATCTGAATTTCCCCGCGATTCGATCGATCGAAGTTTTCCTTTAAACTCCATTCATTTCAATGACAGGCATTCTAAGATGGTGGACGGCACATGTCCAGACATGTACCCTGGGGCAAGGTATGATGGGACACTCACATGCAGCCTATCAGCAGCCAGGAAGCCCGGTGACGTCACAGCACTATATAAAGCGGCGGCCATCTTGCTTGTGCGCATTTCAGCTTTCTATTGCAGCCAGAGCACAGCTCCTTACAGACAGGGACAGAGTTAGAGATAGGTAGGGAGAGAAGACCAGTTCCAGGGAGAGCCAGGGAGAGCCAGGGAAAGATAGGGAAAGATAGTTAAAAATCGGAGGCAGGGACAGCAGAGCAAGTGACAGGGAAAGAAAGCTTTTTTTATTCTCGTTTCAATTAATTTGCCAGATCAGCTTTAAATTCCTGGCCACTGTGCATACCATGTTGGCAGTGGCACATTTAACATTTATTATATCTCGATTAGTTTAATTTTTTTTGTCTGCTGTACAAACCCCAGCCCACATGGGCATTCCATTTCAGCAGGTGACCCTATCTTTTAAACCAAATCCCACACCTGCACCAAGCACCCCGTCTGTTATACTAAATAAGCATGCTTCAGCCTGAGCTGTACTAAGTTATTTAATTTTGTATTGCTTTCTGTCTGCTGACATTAAACTTGTGCCTGGGGTATCCCAAAATTGCAACGAGCACCCCGTCTGTTATACTAAATAATCGTGTTTCAGCCTGAGCTGTACTAAGTTCTTTAATTTTGCATTGCTTTCTGTCTGCTGACATTAAACCTGTGCCTGGGGTATCCCAAAATTGCAACAAGCACCCCGTCTGTTATACTAAATAAGCGTGCTTCAGCCTGAGCTGTAAGTTCTATAATTTTGCATTGCTTTCTGTCTGCTGACATTAAACCTGTGCCTGGGGTATCCCAAAATTGCAACGAGCACCCCGTCTGTTATACTAAATAAGCGTGCTTCAGCCTGAGCTGTACTAAGTTCTTTAATTTTGCATTGCTTTCTGTCTGCTGACATTAAACCTGTGCCTGGGGTATCCCAAAATTGCAACGAGCACCCCGTCTGTTATGCTAAATAAGCGTGCTTCAGCCTGAGCTGTACTAAGTTCTTTAATTTTGCATTGCTTTCTGTCTGCTGTCAATACACCAGGCCGCAGGGTATCCCAAACCACCACGTGGCACCCTATCTGTTATACTAAATAAGCGTCTACAGCCTCAGCTTTATTAAGTTATTGCATTTTGAATTGGTTTTTGGTCTGCCTTTAACAAAAAAAACACCAGCCCACCTGGGTATCCCAAACCTGCCCTTAGCAGCCTATCTGTTATACTAAATACGCTTGTTGATCCTTCCTCAGCATAATCAAAGTATTGCATTTTGAATTGGTTTTTGTCCTGCAGTCAAAACACCAGCCCACATGGGCATCTCAAACCAGCACGTCACCCTATCTTTTATACTAAATAAGCTTGTTCAGCCTCAGTTTTATTAAACTATTGCATTTTGAATTGGTTTTTGTCCTGCTGTCAAAACACTAGCCCACATGGGCATCCCAAACCAGCACATGTCACCCTATCTGTTATACTAAATAAGCTTCTACTGGCCCTTTATTTATTTATTTATTTATTTTTCATATAGAGCTGTAATAGATTATATAGTGAGGTAAATTCGCCATTTTGCACCATTATATAGAGAAGCCCACTGTGTAAATCTGAGGAGCAATAGTTTATACAGTATTGTGAGAATAATTCGTTAATTATATATATCAACCTAAATCCCTGTGTAAATCTGAGGAGCAATAGTTTATATTGTGAGGTAAAATTGACATTTTATAGAGCAGGCCCTGTCTGAAAATCTCATTTTGTAATCGATGTTATATTGTGAGCTAAATACGCCATGTTTCACCATTCTTTAGAGTGGCCCTCCTGTGTAAATCAGAGCAGCAATAGTTTATATTGGACAATACATTTGCCCTGTTTTGCACCATTATATGGAGCAGCCCCTGAGTAAATCTGGGGGGCAATAGTTTATATTATGAGGTAAATTCATGGTTTTGCACCATTACATAGAGCAGTCCCTATATAAACCTGAGAAATAGGTTATATTGTGTGAGTTAAATCCGCTCTTGGTTTTGTAGCATTATATAGAGCAGGCCCTGTGTAAATCTGAGGGGCAATAGCTTATACTGTGAGGTAAATTTGCTATTTTGCAGCATAATATAGAGCAGGCCCTGTGTAAATCTGAGGGGCAATAGCTTATACTGTGAGGTAAATTTGCCATTTTGCAGCATAATATAGAGCAGGCCCTGTGTAGATCTGAGGGGCAATAGCTTATACTGTGAGGTAAATTTGCCATTTTGCAGCATTATTTAGAGCAGCTGAGGGGCAATAGCTTATACTGTGAGGTAAATTTGCCATTTTGCAGCATTATATGGAGCAGGCCCTGTGTAAATCTGAGGGGCAATAGCTTATATTGTGAGGTAAATTTGCCATTTTGCAGCATTATATGGAGCAGCCCCTGTGTAAATCTGAGGGGCAATAGCTTATACTGTGAGGTAAATTTGCCATTTTGCAGCATAATATAGAGCAGCCCAGTTGCCATCTAAATCAACTACTGGCCGGGCAGGACAGCTTTTCCAGGGCAAACTCTGCTAGTTACGACCACAAGTCAAGTTTGGTTTCCCAGAAGTCCAGCGGATCCTCAAGGTGTGTTGGCATGGTCATGTCAAGGTATGACATGACCTGCTGGTTCAGGTCCTGCTCCAGGTCTTCCTGCTGCTCATGAGTAGACTCACTATGTGGGTGTAGAAAGCTACTCATTAGCGACTGAAGACTGAGGCTGCTGCTGATGGAGCTACTGCTGCTGCTGCCACCCCCCCGGCAGCCATGGCAGTGGAAGGTGAGCGTAGAGGTCCCCCCGAGTCAGACCTGCGAGAGTATGGACCATGGCGCAGATAGACATCGCCCAACTGACTATGTAGGATGTCTCTGTAGTAGGTCAGTTTGTCCTCCCTCTCAGTGGGTGTAAAAAATGCCCCCATTTTGTGCCAGAAGCAAGGGTCCAATAAGGTGGAGAGCCAAAAGTCATCCCGCTGACAAATGGAGGCAATTCTGTGGTCACTACGCAAGCACGTGAGCATGCATCGTGCCATTTGTGCAAGTGACTCAGAGGGACTACCTGTCTCCATCTCCACTGCAAAATGCCACGGTGTGTCTGGGTCCTCTGTCTCGCCTTCCTCACAACCCTCTAGCTCCTCTGGCTGCTCCTGCTCCTCCTCTCCTGTCAGATGACTAGATAAAATGGTCATTTTGTCAAACCTAAACTGTGCTTCGCTGTGCCCCACCCCCTCCTCCTCCTCCACTTCAGCCCCCACAAGCTTCATGTGGCTGTGAAATGTATGTGCCATGTCTTTAGTGCCCTGACCAGCCATGGTTTCCAACATGTGTTGTAGTACATGAAGCAGTGGAATCTCATCGTTCATCTCATAGTCCTGGCGACTGACTAATAAAGTAGCTTCCTCAAAGGGCCTGAGCAAATGGCAGGTGTCACGTATGAGCTGCCACTGGTTTACTTTGAAGTTACACAGGGGAGTTCCCCTATCCGTTTGGATCATCAAGAAATCCGTGATGGCTTTTCTCTGTTCCTATAGTCGATCCTGCATATGGAGGGTGGAATTCCAACGGGTGGAAACATCGCAAATCAGACTATGTTGGGGGATACCGTTCTGACGCTGAAGCTCAAGAAGGGTGGGCTTGGCGGAGTAGGAGTGGCTGAAGCGCATGCAAAGTTTCCTTCCCGTTTTTAGGATGTCTAGCAGATGGGGGGAAGACTTTTTTTTTTTTTTTTTTTAATACAGAATATGAAAAAAAAAAATATCCAAAAAAATAAATAAATACATTTTATATGTTACTGTTATCATGTTAGATGTTATTGTTGCTATGTTATATGTTATTATATGTTGTTATTATAAATATGTTCAAATTAGATAAATGTTAACTATTAATATGTAATTGACAATTAGCCACTTTTTTCTGTGACACCATTGCTAAGTGCAAGTGCACTGTCACAGGCACAAAGGCCTAGGAGCGTGGAGGCCACAGCGGAGGGACCTGTTCAAGTTGCTGTTGTGGTTGTGCAGGAACCACAATCACCCAGTAGTCCTTAAAGGATATGTATTGTCCCTGACCGTAGTTACAGCTCCAGACATAGGCACTGCTGTGCACTTTGGTACACACTGACAGGCTAAAGGACTGGCCCACCTTCTGTTCAACAAAATTGTACAGGGCTGGTACTGCCTTCTTCGCAAAGAAATGAAAGCATGGGAATCTCCACCTCGGCTCGGCACAAGCCATCAGTTCTCTGAAAGGTCCACCAACTCAAAAGGGAGGGACTGCAGCACCAGCAACTTATACAGGAGCACATTTAGCTTCTGTACGTTGGATGAGTGGGCACATACTGTTGTCTCTTGGACATGGCTTGGTCCATGGATTGCTGGCGGAATGACTGACTCGGATTAAGAGGAGGAGGAGCATCTGGAGCAACAGAGGATGGGTATGACACACAGGAGGTGGTGGAGCCTTGGCTGGCTGGAACAGGGAGCGGCAGGCCACTGGGTAATGCAGCAGGCTGGACCACCACTTTGGAGCAAACTCTCCCAGGCCGCTTTATGGTGACGCTGCAAATGTTGACGCAGGGCTGTGGGTCCAACATTGGGACCCTGGCCACACTTAACCTTCTGCCTACACATCTTTCATATAGCCATGTTAACCTCCTGCGGATGCTTGATGAAAAACTGCCACATGGCCTTGTAGCTGATTTTTCCTACCAACAGTCTGCACTAATTCACTGCTGCTGCTGCCGCCGCCGCCGCCAGTTCCAGGGACCCTCTTCCACTACCTCCTGGGAAGATAGCCTGCTGCGCAAGTGGTCTAACCCGAGCACATTTGCCTCCATACTTTCCCCTTTTGCCACCATCATAGCCGCTAAATCTGTCACTCTCCATCACTCCAAGCCTTTAAAAGTGCCCTCAAAACTCACTGATGTCCTCCTCAGGTTCCTCAACAGTGTCTGCTTAAGAAGCTTGCAACACCACCTCCCACGCCACTCTCCTCATCACTACTTGCCCGCCTAGTGGAAGAAGCAGCGAGTGTCTCCTCCACTTCTTGGCTGGGCAGTAGCTGCTGATTTTTCTGATTATCAGATCGTCCTCACTGAATAGTGGAGCTGAACCCAAAGCATAACATACAACAGTTGACTGGGGGTGTCAGATGTCACTTGTGATGCAGTGGATGATCGTGTTAACCAATGGATGATGGCAGATGGGTTGCTGGTCAAGACACGACCGCTAGCTGATCCCGGGAGATCAGTCCTCTCACTGAGACTCCTGCTGCCACTCACCCCTAGTCTGCGGCAACCTCTGCTTGATGAATTTAGGCCTCTGCAACTCTTTGCCCATCCTGCCACTTCTCTGCCTAACATACTTAGTGCGTTTATGAGGGGAGGACAAAACGCTACACTACACTTAAAACAGGATTTGTCGAAAAGAGCAGCAGGTGTGTAACTATCTATGGTCTTTAGTAACTAGGCCCTGAAGACTTTAACACAAACAAAATGATGAAACTCTTAGATGTGCCTAAGTGATGCTCTGATGAGAGCAATTCAATATGCTCCAGTATGCTTCAAAAATGTTTTTTTTTTTTTCAGAGACTGGCCTGCGTGGAAATGAATCGGGCATGGATCAGCCAAGATTTCCACCCACCAATGCCTGATGCATTAGAGTAGATTGATCATGGGGCCAGACCAACACTAAAGAAATATGGATCGTGCAAACAGATTTAAGGTGCTGCTCTCCAGTTACAGACATTCCTCTGCATCAGACCACAAGTAATTATTGAGAAAATACTTTACGTTACTTACTTTTTATTAATATTCTTCGGATAAGATATCTGTGCCGAAAATCTGTATATGTTCTCTTAATGCTGCTGCCAACTCCAGGGTGTGTCTTTCTGGCAATTTTGGGCTCCTGCTGCTGCTGCTGCTTGCAACTCCAGTGTGTCTTTAGGCCAATTTGTGGGCTCCTGCTGCCAACTCCAGTGTCTCTTTGAAGCAATGTTTGGCCTGCTGCTGCTGCTTGCAACCCAGTGTGTGATTCATCCAATTTTTAGGCTCCTACAGCCAACTCCATTGTCTCTTTAAAGTAATGTTTGTGCTCCTGCTGCTGCTTGCAACTCCAGGGTGTGATTCATCCAATTTTCGGGCTCCTGCTCCTGCTGCTGCTTGCAACTCCAGGGTGTGATTCAGCTAATTTTTGGCCTCCTGCTGCTGCCAGCTCCAGGGTGTGTTTTTCAGGCACTATAGGGGCCCCTCATAGTGATGGCACTTCAACTCTCTGCAATTGTGCCGCTCTGTGATTCTATTAGCGATGTCCTAATTATTTACAGTATTATTTCACTAACCCAGCACGCATCCTATGCATGTTACAGCAAGGCAGAATGGTTTACAACCCTATTGAGGCTCTAGGAAGCTCAGAAATAGCCGTTTTTAATAGCGATTCGTCGCAAATAAATTCGGACCGAAACGAATTTTGTCGGAAAATTCGGCGAATCAGCTGAAACTAATTTTTCAAAAGTTCACTCATCTCTAGTCACTACAACAAGCTGCAAAATGCAAACATCAAATATGTACCCGTGAGTGCGCCGTTTATTCTGCTTCTTCCTTACTGCATATTTGAGGTCAGATATTTTTCTCTGGATCTGCTCAACATCTTTCCTCTCATCCCCCGCTTCATTCACCTATTTGGTGAGCTCTTCCCAGATTTTTACGCACTTTGCTAGTAGCTTTGGAATTTCGCCCAAATATCTTATCAAAATGCACTGTTAGCCCACTTGCCAAGGCGAGGGTTTGTGCCTCACCAAACCGCCTGCTCAAGTGGCCTCGTTGCAAGGTTCGGCCTAATGGTTGTTCTTCTGGTTCTTCTCTGGTTGTTGCCAATTCAGGGAACATTCTTGGCTGGGTGTGTGGGGAAGAATAGGCCGTCACGTCGCTGCAAAAAGAATGGACTGGGCTGGCATTAGGACTGGGGGTCATTGGCTGGGTGGCCACAGAACTTGCAGCCGTGGATGTGGCATAGGTCAGGAACACCAAAACTGGCTTCTCGCCCTCTGCTTCCTTTTGCCCTTGGAAGTCATGCTCCCTTGCTCTTTGGATGTGGTTGGGCGGGGAGCCTTCTTCTTGGAGGAAGTTTCTTTACTTTTCCTGGTAGTGAAAGATTTTAAGGGGCCTGGAATTGTGGCCAATGTAGCCTTGTGGTGGCCACTTTTGCTTCGCGTTTCCGGCACCTTTGAATTAGATTTGTGCGACCGAGTGCTCGGTCTTGAGGCTATGTCCTCATGCCGCTCCAGCCTTTTTGTCTTGCACTCTTTGGCTGCTGGTTGCTTTCCGCTACTTTTCGTTGGTGCCATGATGACATTCACAAAGAGAATGAGCTGTATGTCCATTACATTTAAATCCTAATGACTAGGTATGACGGTGCGCATCCCGGAAACCGCTGGGGCAATACCTATCTGCTGCAGACTAGAAGAAAGATGGCGCCCACGATCTTCACCCGCCAACAACAGGATCTTATTATGCTCATAAGTGTATTGTAAGGACGTTGATTTGACATCTAAATGTATGCATATGCCTTAAGGAAGCGCAGGAAGAAACTGTTGTTTTTAAAGTTATTTAAACTCTGTGCCAAAGATAGGTTAGTGTGCACATGTGCGAACCAACTCACTTGCATCTAGAAGGATAGGTTAAGGCTAGAAATGTGATAGGTAATGTTATTTAGTCAACTGATCTAATTGACAATGATATTTGTATGCTGTTTGATCTAACAACTATTTTGATTTTTGTGCTTTTTAGACAATGATGGAGCGCAGGTACGACTGCCTACCCAAAGATTTTGAGAAGAGGAAGCTGGCCCTGGAGATCATGGCCAGGATTGACCAGGACACGGACACCACCTTCACTTTTAAGCAGATCATGCAGCACTGGTCGGACCTCAAGCCAAGGCACAAGCCCCGGGTGCGGCGATTTTTTACGACCCATTTCCCAAGTAAGTGCATACCAATTGCATGCTAGATGTAACAAACACAGAAGGTATGCCTTTATTTAGAAATGCTTTTCTTTTCTAGTGTCTGAAATGGAGTATCGCATACGACCCAACCGGAGGCGCGCAGTCCGGCCAGTGTGGCATGAATCTGCACCACCAAGTGAAGGTGGTGCATCTCCAGGGCCAACTTCCTACCCCTCCTCTGTAGCTGCCTCAGACCAGCCCCTCGACCTCTCAACAGAGGAGGGGCCTCACCACATGGGCAGGCAGTCGTACCAAACGACTCAGGCAATACCCTCCGGTATGAGACTCAGATTTTACCACACACAGGTACATGCTATTTAAACAAAAACTTATTTCCTTAATCTCTTTTTATAGATGAATATGTAGCGGGTGAAAGATCAGGAGCTGAGAGTGCAGCAGATCAAGCCCAGGAGGAACATGGAGAAGGTAGGTGATGTCACACACTCATTCTAAGTGTCATTTGGTTACTGTACAATCAGACATTAGAAGTGAGGCAATTTTAAATGTCTCTACAGCCTCACATTCCCAGCAGTGTCAGGTCCCAGAGCGTAGGGTGGTCTCCGAAGCTGAGGTCGCCCACCACCGAAGTAAGTTGTAGTGTAAATATTTGGAGTATGTGGAAAATGACATCATCAGCAATAAACCTAAATACCTTGCCAATGTAATTAGCATAATGACATATGGCCTCATCCATTAATGAATTCCTTAGCATAATGACATATGGCCTCATGATTTATATTAAAAACCAATAATAATTCCATTCACAGCTGTGAAACATGTATTTGCAGAACAATAATTTTCTTCTTCTATTTTTTACAGACACCACACAGGAGAGATTAGCACAACTCACTGCGATGGTGTTTCAGCTTCAATGGGGACCACAGATGAAGAATAATTCTCTAGGGCCTGTCATGGCTTTGTAAATAGTTTTATAAAATTTTCGCATTTTATACATTTTAAAAGTTTTAAAAAAATATATATTTTTCTAAATAAAAAAAATATATATTGTTAAATAAAAACATAATAAAATAAAAAGTTTGCAAACTTGCAGAACCCCAACTTTGGGGGGTTCTCTTATCCCTACTTTATTGATGATTTCTTTTATTTTTCTGTCTTTAAAGAAAATTGACATCCATTGTTCTAGTATCTATAGCTGGTAATGGTATTACATGCAAGGAAGTCATCCAGACCTCTTTTGATTTTTTTTGTGTATTCTTCATGACTACCTCCTCTGCCAGAGAGTTTCATAGTGTCACTTGCTTTTGTCGCATTGCTCTTACAGAAAAGAATTCCCTCCTATGTCAGTGTAAGAAGCGTCTTTCCTCTAACTTTAGCAGATAACCCTCTGCTATAGTTACAGTCATGGGTATAAATAGATCTTTGTTTTGATCCTGGGTATATTTCTACATATTTTGTTAGATCCCTCAGGTGCATTTAGTTCAAACTAACACAATCTTTCAGGGTACTATACACCCCCCCCCCCCCCAATTTACGGAGGTGACAAGGTTTAGGGAGCCATATATTGAGATGCTGCTGCTTTCTCTCCCTACTGCTGGGGCTATAACAAACAAGATGAGTCAATCTGCCAGCTCCCTGCTGAGAGGTCCATCGTGTTACATTTTTATAGCAAAATAGCAATTCATTTATCTTAATTGATTGTATTGTAATGAGCTGTGGAACTTTCTAAAGCAGTTATGAGACTGTTATTGGAATTACCTGGACTTATACAGTGGTGGGCGTGGTCGGCGCTTGGGTGTCGGCCACGCCCCCCCTATACTAAGCCGTGTGTCTGTGTGTGAAGATGGCAGGGACAGCGGGGAGGATTGAAAGGAGTTTATTTCTTTTTCTTTTTTTTTTACTTTTGCCTATGGTGAATGGGAGGGAGGGGGAATGCCACACTACATATATGGGAATCCGGGGGGGGGGTGCCACACTGCCTATATGGGAATGGGAGGGGGGATGCCACACTGCCTATATGGGAATGGGAGGGGGGGTGCCACACTGCCTATATGGGAATGGGAGGGGGGGTGCCACACTGCCTATATGGGAATGGGAGGGGGGAATGCCACGCTGCCTATATGGGGAATGGTATGGGGAATAACACACTGCCTATATGGGATATGGGAGGGGGGAATGCCACGCTGCCTATATGGGGAATGGTATGGGGAATAACACACTGCCTATATGGGGAATGGGAGGGGGGAATGCCACACTGTCTATATGGGGAATGGGATGGGGGGGGATGCCACACTGCCTATATGGGGAATGGGAGGAGGTGGAATGCCACACTGCCTATGGGGAATAGGAGGGGGGAATGCCACACTGCCTATGATAATGTGATGGGGTATCCCACACTGCCTATGGGAATGGCACAGGGAATGCCATACTGCCTATGGGAATGGAAGGGGGGCATGCCACACTGCCCATGTGGAATGGGAGGGGGAATGCCACACTGCCCATGGAGAATGGGAAGGTGGAATGCCATACTGTCTGTAATGGGGTGTTTTAGCACAACATTTGGCTCAGAATATTTTTTTTTCTTATTTTGCTCCTCCAAATCCTAGGTGCGTCTTATGGGCAGGTGCGGAAAATACAGTACATTGCAATGTAATGTGTGCGTCGCACTGTGGGATGGGAAGGACTCTCTAATGATTGTCTCCTTTGTATTTATTAATTTGGTTGTCCACCTTTGAAAACGCTCATATTCTGATTGTACTCTACAAAATATTCTGTATGGTGTCTTACTAATGACTCAAAGGGTGGTAAAATTATATAGGATTTACCAGTAAATGCAAAGTGAATGAAAGATGCAGTCCCTGATAGCCAGCACGGGGCATGCAGACAGTGGGTTGATATAACCATTTTCCTGTAATGTCTGCCTTTTATCAGTTTAGACATGTCTTCTTATAAATAGTAGATTAGTCTGGTAATATAGGACCTTTCAAGATCACCTTTGACCACCTGCTTTTAAGGTAGCACCCGTTTGACTAATCTCCAGCCTAATTTTGTATATCGCCTTGTGCACATCCTTGTTCCTTAGGCTGTAGATTAAGGGATTGAGTGCTGGAAAACAGGATGTGTACAGGACAGCGAGAATCTTGTCTTGTTCTAATACATAAGATGACTTTGGCCTTACATACATACTGAGGATGATCCCGAAAAACAAAGCGATAACTGTAATGTGAGAGGAACAAGTAGAGAAGGCCTTTCTCTTCCCCTCATTGGATTTGATCATCATTATGTTGTAAATAATAAAGACATAAGTGACCAAGATAAATGCTAATGGCAAGAATCCAAAGATGATTCCAAATAACATAATAGCAGTTTCTGCTTTCTGAGTATTACCATCAGACAGCTTCAGAAGTGACTTCATGTCACAAAAAAAGTGATTGATTTTATTGGATCTGGTGAAGGAGTATTGAAAAACCAATCCAGTTAAAATTAGAGAATCCATCAGTCCAAATCCCCAAGATGTTAAGGCAAGGTAAAAGCAGATTCTTATGTTGATTAACCTGGAATAGCGCAGTGGAAAGCAGATGGCCACATATCGGTCATAGGCCATGACTGCAAGGAGAAAATATTCTGTTATAACGCAAATGATGAAAAAAAACAATTGCATGAAGCACCCTGGATAGGATATAGATATATTTTTCATCAGGTAGATATCTAAGAGCTTGGGCACAATGGTTGATGAGAAAGTAATATCAAGCACGGCCAAATTACACAAGAAGAAGTACATGGGACTGTGCAGGTTGGAGTCGTAGATTGTCACCAAAATTATGGTCAGGTTTGCAGTCAATCCCATTAGGTACACTAGCAGAAGTATTATAAATAGTATGAGATGAATATGTTGCCATTCATGGGCTCCGAGCAGAAAAAACTCTGAAGGCAAAGTCCTATTTTTGACCTCCATTTCCCCTTCAACTGTTAAAGGACAGAAGAAAGTAACAAAATTTACATCACTGTAAGTGTCAAATAAATGTTTGCTGTGGAGTGGACAGAGAAATGGACTACACCTAGAAATTGAATAGGTTTACCATCCTAGGCAACTGGAAGCTGGTGTACATATGTTTTGCACTAGCTTATGTCTTCTACAAAAGGAAACACTGGTTTAGATTAGGTAAGCTGGTAAATGACGGAGACAAGTCAAACAGAGGAGCAGGTGAGTTGCTAGAGTGGGGCAAGGGGGGCACATGCCCCGGGTGCAGCAAGTCAGGTGAGCACAGGAGGGGGGCGCCATATCGAACCTTTGCCCCAAGTGCCAGAAAGCCTAGCTACACCTCTGCAGAGGAGTATCATTTCAATGATGAGAACAACCTCCCTGCACATGGGGGAAGGTTACTGGAATAATCATCAAAACAATCTGCTTAACAGGATCCTACAAGCTGTCAACCAACATCTAGTGCACTTGCGCAAGGAAGTGTCAGGTCTGGAGTTCCACCACAGCTTGAGTTGCCCTGCTTTATGCTGCTTCACCAGCAGATGGCTCTGTCCTGCAGAAGTGTTGTTAATTAGCTCCTGTGGGACTTCCTGCTCTACATAAGCTGATCCTCCCATTCAGCTAGGGGATCATCATTAAATCTGTCTTCTGAACTTTACCCGGACTCTTTGTCTTTGGACAAATCTGAATCTGAACCTGTATCTTGTATGTATGCACTCTGACTTCACATGTTTATATATGTACAGCAGCCTGTTTGATGAGTGTGTTGTTCACTGGTTGTCACAATTAAACACAGTTTGTTGCATATTCATAGTCTCTCTGTCTCGCAGTTCTCAAATTTCTGGTCACTCTCCATTGAGAAGCCCCTGACAGGAGGAAGGCTAAGTTAGAATGCTAGGAACTGTGCATGTGCAAAGGATGGTTGACCAGCAATACACTGAACATGCGCAAAGTATTTTTAAAAGCATGTGCGCATTTGCACTTGCATGTTACACTTGCATTGGGCAATTATGTGCGCTACCTCCCGCTATTTGCTCTTTATGAGTGGCCTAACTTCCAGGAAGTGCTGGTCTGTCTTCCTAGATACTTCTGCTTCCGGTCATGTGACCCTTATACCCTGCATCAATGGATTGGATACCTAATTGTTGACCTTCGCTTTAACTTTGACTTCGGTTTCTGGACTTTGACTCTGCCTTGTGATCCTTGCTTGCACTTTGTTATTGAACCTGTGCTGACAGCCTTTGCCTAAACAGATGAACAACCCAGGGTGTTCCCACACCCCAGCCTGTCTCCCTTAGTGGGGGGCTCCAGTGAATCTCAAGGCACCTTGTAGACTCAGGTACCTGGTCAGGCTGAGATTTCAGCAGCTCCACCGCTTGAGCTCTACCAGCTTCTGCTGCCTCAGTGCAAATCAGCGGGTAACATGAGCTCAGACAGAGAACGTGTATCCTTTGAGGCACTGATGCAGCAATTACTGCAACTGTCTTGTTGTAGACAATGAAAGACCTCCAGGGGGCTGGTATCCACTGACAACACAAAAACTGCCTGGACTCTGCAGAATGCTCTTCCTATGGCTTCACCCCAGGCTCCTAAACCTGTTCCAGGTCACCTGCTTCCATAAGGGAACCTTTCTGGAGAAGCCAGGTTTTGGTCTCGCCCCCCAAGGCATCTAGATTTGCGATTTCCCGCTGTGTGAAACCCCCCAGAGCACCCAGAAAAACTCTCCTAAGCCCTACGGCGCATAGCCAATCTCCCTCTTTGCTCTATTCATCTCTATCGCCAAAGAATTGGCTAAAGGCCACATGTAGCTGAATTGGCCAAATGCTGCATCTAGCAGGGCGCGTGCCCGTGACAGCCATTCACAAATCCCTGGCACAAGCTTGTGTCTGGCTAAAGGTATAGCAAAATGCGGCCAATGGTCGGGGATCAGGTAGGTTTTACTGGGGATTTGGGTGTTTCACACAGCAGACCATCCTAAATAGGGGAAAGGGAATCAGGCATACGTAATATTTACAAAGATCCGGCCAGCGCATCTTTTACTTTAAGCAATGCTGCATAATTTACTCGAAGGGAGTTGCCCTGTTAAGGAATATGTTGCCGAGTTTCGTTGTCTCTCTGCTTATGTTCAGTGGAGCGAGCTGTCCTTTAAACCGGACCTTCACCATGATTTATTGAAAAGCCCAAACCCTTCAAAAACAATTCCCCAGCATCTAAAATTAATATATTTTAAGTTTTTAGCCACTTGCTTATTATTGTTTCCCCCATTGGGCTGCCACTCTGTTCAGGACTTTAGGATACGGGTGCCGCCATCTTGCAGCATCACATTTACTGAGGAGAGGAGGGTGGGATAAAGTGCAGGGGGTGGGGTTATAGGTGTGCTTTGCTCAGACAGAGAAGAGCTGGGATCAGGAAAAGGTCAGCAATCCCAGAATGCAGAGCAGCACAGTCAGAAGGCACTTCCTGTTTGCAGGCTGCCTGATGTTCCATGAGCTGCCATCTTGGATGTTTAAAGGTTCATAACATGCAGTAGATGCCGGTAGGATGATTTTTAATGTGAGCAATCTGTATGTACAGGGTGTGGGAAACATATAAGATAGACTCTTATTCAGAGTGAAGGACCGCTTTAAGCATCAATTTCAGCTGAGCCTGACAGCCTGAAGGAAGACACCCTGGATAGATTCATCAATCTGGTCAGACAGATTAAAATGAACCAAAACCATCTGATTCCCTCTCCCCGGGGCACCCTAAACTGGGATGCCTTGCTGTGTGAAACTCTGCAGTTCATCCATAATTCTTACCTCTCTCACTTGAGCCCGCGATGCATGCATGGCCAGCCTTATATCATCACTAGCACCCCCTTTTGACTGTGCCTGGCCAGCCCGCCATAACTCAATCCCCTCGATTCAAAATGCAAAAGTGAATTGATTTCGGATCGGGAATCGTAAGTTTGGGTGGGTGTTTGTCATTTTTTCCTTTTTTTTGGGCCATTTCGTATTCGCACGATCGTTCGCGCATAGACGTATATTAACATACGCATTTCGAACGTCAATTGGATTTTTTGCGTTAGTTCGTGTCTTTTTTCCGTCCAAATTGTATTTTTTGCGTTCGATCCTATTTTTACGTGATTGACATGGGCTTGCAACCAATTCAGAAAGCTGATTGCTAATTGTTTTGAAGGCCAGTAAATAGCTGCTTTCCGAAATGTTTGCCGGCAGCTATTTGGCGTCAGGAGTAGGATGGAGAGGAGCGATTTTGTGGCACATCAAGGTCTTATGCTTTTTGGCATCGATTTGATCTGGATGTCTGAGAGCAGATTGCCCCTGCGTCGTCGCATGAACATCGATAGAATGAATGATGTTGAGCTGTTCGAGCTGACCAGGCTTAATCGCGCTTCCCTCCATAAATTATATAGTGAGCTGCGGCCATGGTTAGCCCGCACCACAAGGAAGGGGCAAGCAATTTCAGGTATGACCAAGATGCTTGGCTGCCTGCAATTTTTGGCGAACGGCTCGTTCCAGAGGCTGGGTGCCCTCTCCGTGGGGATCTCACAGCCTACGCTGAGCCGCGCACTATCAAAATTTTTGGAAGGCATGGCTGCCATAACTCCCAAATATATTTTTTTTCCTGATGATATGGCAGCCAGAAACGCCATTAAGCTTGGTTTTTATAATCTCGCCGACATGCCCAACGTAATTGGTGCTGTTGACTGCACACATGTGGCACTCGTACCTAGGGCATCCGACGAGTATATATATAGGTAGATATTTTTTTTTTTTTTTGGTTATTATGGGGCCCAACGTGTAATGTAACCTGTTTTACTTTGCAGCAGCATATTTTTTTTTTTTAACTTTGGGTACATGCCTTATTTTGGATTATTTTGGATTTTCACTTGTTGTTTTAAATTGTGTGCAGACATGTTTTTGGTTTCCAATGTGTTTTGCCCTTATCACTTACCCATTTTTTCGAAAAATGGGACACTCCCTTAATTTCCAGGCAGTGGTGGGGCCGGACATGCGTTTCATGAGTGTTCTTGCTGGCTACCCAGGATCGTCGCACGATTCCTATATCCTGAGACGATCTGGTTTGTTTAGGCGATTAGGCGTTTAGGCGATTTGGTGAATTTTCGGGTGCATGGCTGCTTGGTAAGTGTGTCCTCTTTTTGTGTATAGATATTTCATAGGAATCTGTTATTTTTTGCTAGTTTTGCTTTTGAATTTTTTACATAAACATGAACCCACATTTTGCAAGTGTTTTTTTGGGGGTTTTTGTGGCAAAAACAAACAAGCGTTTGGCTCACTTTGTCCTTCATAATTTTCTAACTTTGGTTAGGATGTCTGTAACTTCCATGTCTAAAAATCTATTGGGTAGCAGATTGTACAGAAGTATCTGATAGTTTATGGTCCTTTTGTAGTATTGGTCTGTAAATGACAAAGTGGACTTAAACTGCATACAGTGCATTCTTTATAGAAATGTTGGGGGCCCCTCAGCACCATCCTAATTGTAACATTTCCTAAACCAGAAAAACAACCATATTTGGAAATACCCTTGTCCGAGCAGATGTGTTATCATTTTTTTGTTCATTTAAGCTGCTTTTTTCGTTATGTACTACATTTGTGCCAATAGTGATTTTTATAATGTGGCCTTGGTGTTTTTTTTGGGCCTTTAGCTTACATCATTTTGATATATGTAAAATTGTTTGTGTTTGTTGCCTTGCAATTTTGTAATTTTTTGCTTTTAATTGTCTTGTTAAGGTGACTCAGGTTACCCACTTCTCCCCTGGCTCATGACGCCTGTGCTGCGGCCCCAGGATGCTTCTCAGGAAGCCTACAACCGTGCGCACTGCAAGACCAGGGCTGTTGTTGAGAGGGCATTTGGACTGTTGAAGACCCGTTTTAGGTGTTTGGACCATACCGGGGGCGCCCTGCAATATGATCCAAAAAAGGTTATAGACATCATAATGGCATGTGCTGTTCTGCATAATTTTGCTATTAAAGATCGTGTACCCCGTTATGTGGATGTTCTGCCCTCTACAGCCATAGAAGATGATGGTGACAATTATGTTGGCCCACCCAGTGAGTCGGGTCAATCAGTGCGATCCAATTTGATCTTGCAGCATTTTAGTTAAAGCCTTGTTGTTGTTCTTTTCGATTGTGTGTGTGTATTTGCCTTTTTATTTTTTTTATAGGCCGTAATGTGGCATTACCTTCAAATAAATTTTTTTACCCTTAATTGTTGGCTAATGTGTTTCCTGGTGTTTCCTTAGATTGATATTTAAATTTTTACACCTCTTAAACAAAAATGTATCTGCTTTAGCCCAAGGTGATGTCAAATGTGTTTCAACTAAAAACGACACAAGTATTGTAACTGTGTAAATGTTTTACTTTTGGGACTTTGAATGGTTGTGCATAACATAAAACATTCCACATACAACTGTGGCTCAAAATGCATGAAGTTCTTAAACAGAAATACAGCACATCTACACCTGGAAGTGAGTGGCACAACCAAACAAGGACACCCAGTCCAAAGGCCAGCCTAGTCCAGTCATTAATATTGCCTGTGCCAAGGGATGTTTGGGCATGGCCATAATGTCACACAAACATGTCTGCAAACAGGAGTAGCACAAACCAAACATAAATGGAAAAAGCCATAAGTGGCCCATATTAATTGCCACCTACACTCCACATAGACCTATGGCATTGGCTAGTGGCCTTACTCATTACTCTGAGGAGCTCTATGGGAGCAAATCCAAAACCCAACCTGCATGTCACACACAAAATGGATGTAGAAAAACCTCAAACGACAAGTAAATACAGTGGGGGGGAAGAGAAAAGATGTCCCACACAATAATGGAGTAATTAATAGGGTGGCTGCCCATAAAACCCAGGGGGAGGTTCGTGTGGATGGGACCTAACCTGGGCCATGGTTGCATTGTTAATCTGCAACTGCTCCATAATGTTTCTCTGCATATTGATCAATTCAGCCATGGATGACTGGATTCCATTACTTGCATTGGCCATGTTGCTGTTGTGGGTCCGAAACTCAGCGAGGATGGCCTGTAAGGTGGAATTGAGGTTCGCCATATCGGCATGCCTTTCATCCCGCTCATTTTGCTGCTGTGCCTCAAAAGAGTCCCTCTCCTGGTTCCATAAATCAAGCAGGGCATTCTGCCTCCCCTGGGAAATTGTGCGGCGTAATGGAGTCCGCCGCACAATTACCCTGGCTCTTGGGCGTGCCCTGCCGCGTTGTCTCGGGCCCTCAACAGCAACAGGCATGCTTGGTAAATCCTCAGCAGCAGAGTGAACACTGGGGACTGTTGTCTCAGTCTCCCCATGTGCATGCACAATGGATGCAGATTCACTCTGTTGCTGAGGATTTGGCACAGAAACATTATGGAGCAGTTGCAGATTGGGACCCAGGGGGAGGTCTTCGGACGGGCCCAGCATGGATCCATCTTCCTCCATTTCCTGGATCTCTTCCATGAGTGTGTGGGTCTGTAGGGACATAGAGAAAAAAATGTTAAGTTTGCGTTCCTAATTATGATTCCATCAGTTTAACACATGCTTAATCACTTGGTAGCATTTTTGGTACTAAATAAACTTACCGGAAAACTCAGGATCTGGGCTCCTATGCTGTACGGAACTGGAAGGCATATTCAAATTGGGGGGTGAGTTTACACTTGCTGAGGGGTCATGCCGGGCTGAAGAAGAGAAAACGAAACAAGGTAAACACACACATAAGCATTGTTTCGGTAGGTAATTAAACAAGGCACTATTTGAAATCTGAAGCAACTCTACATCAACGGGGCCGATTTATCCAATCCACTCACTTTAAGATATGTGAAATGGATCGAGTAAACTGCTAACTGACCTCAGTTCGAAGTCAGGAAGTGTACCCAGTCAGCATACAACTTGCATAGAACCTATTTTGAGTTTGACTACCATTCTCTAGGTCATATATGTTTGTGCCTCTTGATTTAAATTGTTACCTCAAACACAACTCACACAACAACTAGACAGCACATCCATAATGATGTGTGTTTTGTGATTGAGTCCAAATATATCACTTTCCTTATTAAACTTCGTTACTTGACACATAATTAGTGTTAATTGGTCATTTACATAATGTATGTGGCTTCCCAATGACTGGACTGGACTGGCCAAGGGACTGGGTGTTCTTGCGTGGCTGGCCACAGAACTTCCAGGTGTAGATGAGGTAATTATATCTTGAAGGATGATGTCCTTTCTTGGCCCTCTTGGGGGGCTAGGTGGCCTGCTGGTGGATGGTCTTGGGCTAGGTGGCCTGCTGGTGCCTGGTCTTGGGCTAGGTGCCCTGCTGGTGCCTGGTCTTGGCCTAGGTGCCCTGCTGGTGCCTGGACTTGGCCTAGATGCCCTGCTGCGGTGCCCTTTATGGGCTGTGTGCCCTGCTTCGGGGCCTGGACGGGCTTCTGGCCCTGCTTCGGGACCTGTATGGGCTGTGTGCCCTGCTTCGTGGCCTGGACGGGCTTCTGGCCCTGCTTCGGGACCTGTATGGGCTGTGTGCCCTGCTTCGGGGCCTGGACGGGCTTCTGGCCCTGCTGCGGGGCCTGTATGGCCTGTGTGCCCTGCTTCTGGGCCTGGACGGGCTTCTGGCCCTGCTGCGGGGCCTGGGTTGGATAAGTGCCCGGCTTGAGAGCATGGGTGGTGTGGGGTCCCTTGTGCGGCCTCTTAGGGGGGCAGATGTGCTGGTGCCTGCTGTGGGGCTTCCGACCCATTTAGCCTGTTTTTTGGCCGCAGGGGCACGTGCCTTTGTGGGCCTTTTGGGCGAAATGGAGGGTCCACTGTCCCTTGGTGGGGCAGAGCTGCTACTTGCCTTTTTGGGCCGTAGCTTCTTTTGGGCTTGCTGGGACCTGGTTGTTGGGCCCGCAGAGGTCTGGCTTTGCTTGCCGCGTTTTGCTGCTGGCTTTTTGGGTGCCATTTTCTCCAAAATGTCAAAGAGAATGAGCTTTGGGTGCAGGGACCTTTAAATAAGGCGCCCAGCGTCTGACGCCTATGCGCACGCCTACGCGATCGTACGGACGTACGTTCGTGCGGAACCAGGAAACCACAGGGGTTTCACTTATCTGCTGCCTTGAAGAAGCATAAAGATGGCGCCCACTATCTTCACCCGTCAACAAGAAGAGATCCTCATGCTGGTAAGTGCCTTGCTCTGCCTTTTAAGCTCATACTGACTGATGTACTACATGTAAATGATGCGCTTGGAACAAGTTTGGAGGATCTTAATGTTTTATAACAGGGGTCCTCACACTACATCCTCAAGGGCCGAGACAGCCCACGTTTTTCTGCTCTCTATGCTGATGTAATAATTAGGGATATTGCTCTGGCTTAGCACCAGTTAATTAACCTGTGGAGTAGCGTGGAGAGCTGAAAAACCTGGCCTGTCTCGGCCCTTGAGGCGGATGTTTGAGGACCACTGTTTGGCTAAGACATAAAAACACAACGGCAAGCCACACACGTGCACAAAAACTCAGAAACCGGACCTTCAGCGTGATTTAATGCAAACCACTAAAACATAAAAAACGAGGACACAGCATATCAAATTAAAATATTGGACATTTTAAGCCACTAACGTATTATTCTTGCCTCCACTGGCATGCAACTCTGTTCAAGAAGTTAGGATATGCTCGCAGACATCTTGACTCAGAAGCATCACACTTACTGAGGGGAGGTGAGTGGGATAAGGTACAGGGGGGTGGGTTATAGCTGTGCTTTGCTCAGACACAGCAGAGCTGTGGTCATGGAAAGGTCAGCAGTCCAAGAATGCAGAGCACCACACACACTTCCAGTTTGCATGCACTTCCTGTTTGCAGGCTGCCTGCAAAGATGGCAGCTTACATAAGCCGCCATCTTGGATGTTAAAACCATCATAACATGCCATAGATGCAGGGGTGATGATTTGTAATGTTGCCAATCTGTATGTACAGGGTGTGTGAAACATATAACAGAGACTCTGATTCAGAGTGAACGTCCGCTTTAAGGCACAACCCAAAAATGGCTTTCACTCTAAATGTGTGTGTTAATGACATTAAATTCGAACCTTCTGATGCAACACATATGCCTCTGTGTGTAAAAGTAAAAGCTCTGTGTACATTATGTTTTTCAGATCATGCTTCAGCGCCGGTATGACTTCGTGCCCAATTGTTGTGAAAAAAGGGACATCGCCCGGGAGATCATCGCGGAAATACAACGTGTGACCAATACCACCTTCACTCACACACAGATAATGCAGCATTGGTCGGACCTGAAACGGCTGCAAATGTACCGGGTGCGGAGGTTTTTCGGGATCCATTTCCCAAGTAAGTACAAAGCGATTGCATGGTATATGTTCCCAATGTATAAGTTATGCCTTTATTTCTAATGACTTTTCTTGGTTAGTGTTTGAAATGGATTTCCGCATTCGCCGCACTCGGAGGCGCACAGGCCGACCAGTGCTGCATGATTCTGCATCTGTGAGTGAAGGTGGTGGATCTCCTGGGCGACGGACCTACCCCTCCTCTGTGGGTTCTTCCGAACAACCCCTGGACCTTACTACAGAGGAGGGGCGCAACCGCGTGGGCGCGGAGTCATACCCTGCCAGGCATAGGGAAGGCTCTGGTATGTCACTCTTCATGTATATGCACAAAGATATACATGCAAGTAAAAAAACTAAGTGCTCCTTTATTCTGTATTTCTAGATGCTTCGGGAGCGGGTGAGGTAGTGGAGGAGGAGGCAGCAGAGATGCTTGAAGTTGATCCTGGCGAAGGTGAGTGATGTCAGCCAGACTGGGAGCCAGATATTTGGGGAATAGTGACTCTGTCCAACAAATAACCAAATTTCACATGTTTCTCCAGGGACTTCTTCACAGCATAGCCAGGACCAAGGGCATCCTGTTGGCCCCAACCAGCCATCTGTCGGCCACCAACCAAGTAAGTAGCCATGCCATTATTCAGAATTATGTGTTTTTGGCTAATAACACACACATAACTAAAGGCGTAGCCAATGTATAGTTAACACTTTCATGTGGGCACTTCGTTAGCTTAAAGCGGACCATAACTCGTATTAAGAGCCTAGCTAATAAGTATCCCACACACTGTACATACAGATTGCGAACATTCCAAAACAGGCTACCTGCATCTACTGCATGTTAGGAGCCTTTAAACATACAAGATGGCGGCATAGGGCATGCGCCATATTTACAGGCAGCATGGCATCCAGATTTGCCAAAGTAATGTGCTGCCATGCATTGTGGGACTGCTGACCTTTCCCTGAACCCAGCTATGCTCTGTATTACCAAAGCACAACTGTAACCTGCTCCCCTGTACTTTATCCCACTCTCCTCTCCTCATTAAGTGTTATGCTTCTGAGTCCAGATGGCGGCGCAGTAATAAAAAATGCACCAAAATGTACTTTTATCTGGTGCCGAATCATTTATAAAGAGTTTTTGCTTTTCATTACATCATGTTGAAGGTCCGGTTTAAGGAGTTTCACTACTTACCTGTGGGAAATGCATTTACTTTATTCCTTTGAAGAATGACATATGTCATGCATTTACATGTATTTGATTAACCAAAAATCTATTCCCACCATACAAACCGGTCTGGTACTACTATTTATGTTTATTTCTCTTTTGCTTACAGGGATGAGCCCACAAACAGTGGCTGAAAAAAAAAAACGAATCCAGGAGTTGGTGGCCGAGCTGATGGCCATACAGGCGACGTTGGGGCCAACTGAAGAAGAAGAGGAGGATTAGTGCCCTTGGTCCTGGCTAATTTTGTAAAATAGTTTTAATTTTACTCCCAAAAAGTTTTAAAAGTTTTTAAAAAAAAAAAAAACATTAATAACAACCAATTTTTATAAAATAAATAAGATTTTAATGCTTTAGAAATGTGTCATTTCTAATATGCGCAAAAAAATACATTTACACAAACACGAAAATGCATGCTTATAAACATATAGACATATGTACATTAAGTGGTTTGGGTAAGTTTTATGCTCGAGAAAATGAAGAAGAATGCAAGCGCTAAGGGGTTTGGGAAAGTTTTAGGGTCATCAAAATGAAGAAGAATGCAACCGCTAAGGGGTTTGGGTAAGTTTTAGGGTCGTCAAAATGAAGAAGAATGCAAATGCTAAGGGGTTTGGGTAAGTTTTAGGGTCCAAGAAATGAAGAAAAATGCAAGCGCTAAGGGGTTTGGGTAAGTTTTAGGGTCCGAGAAATGAAGAAAAATGCAACCTCTAAGGGGTTTGGGTAAGTTTTAGGGTCGTCAAAATGAAGAAAAATGCAACCGCTAAAGGGTTTGGGTAAGTTTTAGGGTCGTCAAAATGAAGAAGAATGCAACCGCTAGGGTGTTTGGGTAAGTTTTAGGGTCGTCAAAATGAAGAAAAATGCAACCGCTAAGGGGTTTGGGTAAGTTTTAGGGTCGTCAAAATGAAGAAGAATGCAAGCGCTAAGGGGTTTGGGTAAGTTTTAGGGTCGTCAAAATGAAGAAAAATGCAACCGCTAAGGGGTCTGGGTTCGTTTTAGGGTCGTCAAAATGAAGAAAAATGCAACCGCTAAGGGTTTTGGGTAAGTTTTAGGGTCGTCAAAATGAAGAAGAATGCAACCGCTAAGGGGTTTGGGTAAGTTTTAGGGTCGTCAAAATGAAGAAAAATGCAACCGCTAAGGGGTTTGGGTAAGTTTTGACTGAGCCAAGTTCGGAAGATAACATACGAACGGACGGGCATTTTACAATGGGAAACGGATTAACTTATAGAATCACTTGCAAGTTCATACGAGTGCACGAGCGTTCGGAAACAATAGGATGATCGGCAACAAAATCAAAGCTGTAACATGTTTCTTTGAATCGACCCAAATGTCTGTACATGGCCACACACAGCTGAAGGATGCAAGAGATTATGCGCTGCCGATGTTTGCAGCTGGGGATTCCATTCAGCTTCTCCAGCCGTACATTAATACCAATTAAAACCGATTTCCAAGCAAAACAACTCCCACATGCTGACCCTGATGGAGGACAGACAACGTACAACAAGGGAGGACCGGGCTACCCCCATGTAAGCAGGCCTGGGGGATATTTGGGAACCTTTTTTTGTAGCGTTTGGCCAAAATGTTTAAGTTGCAAACCAAAGGTTCTGTGTTGGCCATTAGCAGCCCAACTTGTGGTGCACTAGGTATATGTGACACTAATAACACTTCAAAGAAAATTGTTTGGGATGTTGGTTTAATCACGCACAAAACAAAACACAAAGGGGTAGAACTTCACAACACAATACAGCAAAAAAAAATCAACAGCAAAACATAAAGCAGACCAAAAGTCAAAAAAAGCAGCTTCAGTAAATTGCACCCCTAAAGCCCCACTCAGTGAGAGGGCTTAACTCCGAGCAGATGTTATGGAATAGCAGGCAGATTCTATTCTACATAACTGCATGGGAGCAGTCATCTTGCCACATATATGAGTCCAGCTTATGAAAAGCTCAATCCCACAGTCAAATTTGTCTCACATATCAGTGCAATCCTCCTTTATTTCTAGTAGAAAGCCATCAGCTGTGATTTCTCATTGCTCTTCTGTTTTTAAAAGATATATGTTTACACTGACTGAATGGTGTGCGGTAAATCCAGTGAACAGTGATAAAGAAACATTGTTGCAGTTTTTCCTTTACACACACACAATCCCTCTAGCAACTGCTTTTCCAGTGTGTGTGTGTGTGTGTGTGTGTTTATGTAACGTAATACACAAGCTGCCCATGTCATTGAGGAATTTATCTCTCTCAGTTTGGTGTGAGCTGCTGCTGGCATAGCTCTCCCCTCATGCTTATGTGTGTGACAAGATGGTCGCCTGAGGGGGGCTTTATGGGAGCAATTTACTAAACTTTCTTTTTTTTTTTACTTATCGGATGCTTTAGGGAAATGGGGATCCACCAAATCCTGGTGAATAGATTGTCCTGCCTGGCTTTGTGTACCTGAATATAGGTGCCCGGGAACCTCAGGAGCTGCAGCGGGGGTTACCTCCTCCATATAGACAGCCACTCTCGATCAAGGCAAAGTTGTGGAGGGCAATGTACTCCTCTTTATCAAGTTTATACTCCAGGCACCGGATTTGAGATTTTAATAGTCCAAAGGCTCTCTCCACTACTGCCCGGGTGCAGCGGTGGACTGGTTAAATGACTCCTGGGCTGGTGTCTGTGGCCTTTAAAAGGGCGTGAGGAGCCAGAACAGCATTGGGTAACCAAAATCACCTAAAATGAAAAAAAAAAAAAACAAAATTAATAGACCAACAAAAAAATAAACCCTAAAATGAGAGAGATACTAGTACGGGGATCCACTAGGGCAAATGAGCTCTAACCACCACCCATCCCAAAAAATAGTAACATAAGGAGATAGGGGCTCACAGTTGTAAGAAAGAACAGATTTACATGGGCAAAACACAGCTGTCACTTAAAATTAATGGTGGAGTCAGTGTCACAACATTGTTCAGTGCATCACACATAAACACAAGTAAATATTAAACAAGAATACAAAAGAACAAAATACATGTATGGTACCCACAGAGTTTCTGGTCACGGGACTTGAAATAGTCCTTGACAATAGTTTTTTCAAATTTGTCACTGGGACCGCTACGGGGGGTGCAATGACCCCAGTCTTCGCAAATCTAGTTGTGGGACACCTGGAGGCACAATTTATGCTACTGTATGGAAAGGATACGTAGATGATGTCCTGTTATGGAATGGCATGGAAGTTCTCCTGAGGGAGTTTGTGTCTTTTATCAATAGTATCTTCACCATACTAATAGTATCTTTATCACATTTAACCCTGAATGGTCACTGGGGAAATTTAACTTCCCAGATGTGACTGTCACTAAGCATAAAACAGGGAAACTGATTACATCCTTGTATAGCAAACCCACAGATACGAACACACTGCTACAATATGACAGTGCTGAACCGGGGAACCTCACTGAGAACTTACCCATCTCCCAATTTTTTAGAGCACTGAGGATTTGCTCCAAACCCAGTGAGAGGGAGATGCAGATGAATCTAATGTGCAAGAAATTCAGTGAAAGGGGGTATCCCGAAACAACAATAATGAGAGCGAGACAGAAGGCACTAGAACTAGTGACTGTACCACATAAAAGCGAATGCATCACTGAGGAACATATAGCCTTTAACGCATACTCAGTACTGCCTTTGGGTTTTCACATTTCCTGCATATACGCTAGACTTACCCTGATATAGGCTTATTAACTGTTTATTTATGATAGACCAATTTACCTTGAAATTATATTATGTGTCCACTAATTCCTCGCATTTTTCTGTTTCTCTTTTTTTCTCCATTCTTTCCTTGTCCTGTTCTCCCATTCTGGTTCCTCCTTTTGTTCCCTTCTCTTTTTCATTTCTTCCTTCTTTATTCTTTTTTTCCTTTTTCCTAGATCTTAAGGTTAGGGAGGGGGCCACAATTACATATCTAATATATTTTGTATTCTTGTTGAAAGAACAATGATGTGACACTGGCTCCACCCAGGAAGTGAGGCAGAAAACAATCAACCCCTGTCTACCTCCTATTGATTCTTCTAGGTTTATTAGGGGGATAGTTATAGTGTTCTGTATGTTGCATGTGGATATACTGACTTGAGAAAGGGGGGCATTGACTCCCCGAAGCCTCAGCTGTATTTAATGTATCCTGTTTGAAACACCTTGGAAACACTTTGGAATATAATTCTTTTTGATTTAACTCTCAATGTGCTTGGATTTTCTGGATAATGCGGTACCTCCGCAAGCCATAGAACTCATTTATTATTTGCATTAGGAGTGTGCAGGAACATACAGACATACTTAAACTAAAGGTAAGGTGCAATGCAATGACCAAGACAGGAAAATAGGAACACAGGGAATGGGGACTGAAAATAGGCACATGAGCACACTGGTATAGAAACTACAAACAAAATAAACTAGGGGGCCCTGATGATAACTACGTACAACAGTGCAAATACAAGGTTAACAACAGAAACACAGAACAAATACAAGAATACACACACTGCGCACGATGAATGCATCGTGGTACAATTCGGGAAATCCAACCAGGACACCGAAGAAGTGCAAATCTGGTCCCACGAGACATTGCACATTAAGAGAGTGCAGTCTTGCAGTTTCTGGAACAAAAGCAGAAAAGACTCAGGCAAAGATGAAGCAGATGCATGGGCAATAGGGACACAGGGATCAGGGGGCACAATGAGCAACAAGGAATATCTAGTTTAGGGTAGCTGAACAAAGGCTAGCAATATCACAGGAGATTGGCCAAGAAGGAGGACCAATTAGCACCTAAAAATACCGAAACATATACCCCCCTAAACCACAGGGGGAACTAGCATCACCTGCGTACAATCAATGGCACCCATGACACTTGGCATATTCGCAATGTAGGAAAAAACCCAACTTCAACGAAATTCCAGTATAAACTCTGCAGAAAAAGCATGCAACAAAAAAAAAAGTTTTTAAAAAAGTATCTGTTTTATTGAGAGTTTTTCAGAGGAAGTTTTAATGCTTTTTGTGTACACTATTTGTTTGCGTTGTTGACATTATAAACAAATAAGCACCCTTTGGTGGATGGGTATATTACTCTTGGTTGAGTATCATTTGGTGGTAGTTCTTACACTGTATTTGATATATACATGGGGGTAATATATTAATTAATTAATTCATTCATTTTTATTAGTTTTTTAGCACTTTACATGAGATGGTGGATGGTGTTATAGGCCTGTTCCATGATACATGCTATGAGACAAGTAGCCTGGTAGACCAGAGTCCTGTGTGGAGGAAATGGGCATGACAAGCAGATATGAACTTGATGTAATAAGATGAAGGATCGGCGCCCACATGGAAGACTATACTCCAATCAAGAACAACAGGGACTTATAGTTGTATAAAGTCCTTATATTTATTTATTTGTATATTTGGTTAATACACAGTTTTTAAAGATCTTAAGGCGGCACAGCAAGGATGGACAAACAGGCTCAGCTCTTTGATGTTATTGAACATTGGTACAATGATCCATTTATTTATGTATCAAAGTGATACAATCCCGTTGGTACCCTTTTTGTCATGCTGCCCTGCAGTATTCACCTTTATATTGTATATCCTTTAGTGTATTTTCATGGATCATGGTTATGGGAGAATTCAGCAGAGATAAATAGTGATGCAGTAAATTTTGTTGGGAATATGTTTGGGCTCTTGAGATAGTTTAGTAGGAAACCCTTTGGGTAGGTATTGATTGCTAATTGGTATGTCAGAACTAGCTGTGGGGGCAACCATTGAGCTATGTCCCTTTAATAGAAGATACAAATGTATATGGGGTTTGATAGGATTGATTTCCCGGTTGGGGAGGAGGTATTTACGGGGTGGTTCTCCTGGTTCAACAAGATATGTAGGGTGGCGCGATTGAAAGTTTTGGATACCCATCAATATACGGCATTTGTGATATGTATCTATGTTTAGAATTAGCATATTATCCTTAGAATAGTAGTTATTTGTTTAAGTACACAGATCACTCGCATCACAGAGTGTCCTTGTCCCTGGATACTCACCTCTCTGGGCTCCTGTCTTGCGCTGTTTTCACTGCAGGGGGCAGGCACGAGCCTGACTTGTGCCGCGGACTTCCCCTCTGTGGAACGCACGCAGGCTAGTGGCGCACTTCCGGCCGGGGCACGTCATTGGTGTGTGTAATTGACAGGCTTTTTTAAATTTTTTATATTTTGCATTTTATGATGAAAAAAAAAAATTTAAATTTAAAAAAAAAAACATTTTCCAAAAAAGGGCAAACAAAAATGGCATTTGGTATTCAAAAAAAAAAAAAAAAAATTATAAAAGTTTCAGTGTCATTTCATTTACAAAATACATTAACACAAAACTAATAGGCCCAGAAATATTTAGAGATGAATATTCACATGACCGAGAAGTGATTTGGGTAAGTTTTAGGAGTCAAAACAGGGAAGATGGAGGATAGTGCTAAGTGGTTGGTGTGAGCTTTAAGGGTCCAAAAGGGAAGAGGGAGGATAGTGCTAAGTGGTTGGGGTGAGCTTTAAGGGTCCAAAAGGGAAGAGGGAGGATAGTACTAAGTGGTTGGGGTGAGCTTTAAGGGTCCAAAAGGGAAGAGGGAGGATAGCGCTAAGTGATTTAGCTAAACATTGTAGTAGAATTGAGGGTGGCAAATATGTAGGCGAGCACTTTAATGAGTTAAGTTTGTAGTGCGCAGGCGCTAGATCGTAAGGATTTATTTCCGGACGATTATTTATTGAAAAAGGGAATCAGAATCTAACGGGAAATGTAAAGGATTCGTTGGAGGAGACAATGGAAAAAGGGCAAAAACGAAAGCCTACGTTGTAACATGAGAAAATGAAACGGAAAAGTCATGCTGGAGAATGACATCCTCGTACTCGTACTCTGCCGTACGAACGGACGAAAACTTTACAGAAGGATAGCAATGCATGCACAGAATCGCTCGCACGCTCATACGAGAGCGGGAACATTTAAAAAAAAAAAACAGATTAGCACAAAAACAAAAGTCTTTTTTGTCTCTCTGAATCGAGTCTAATAAGTGGTGCCACCGAGCTTTTGTTTGGGTAGGGTTTTGGTGGGGTTTGTGGGACCCCCATACTTTTCATTTTCATAAGCAAATAAACATTAAAGTTTTGCTGATTTGGATGACAGTATTTTCACATTTTTTTCATTGTGCACGCTGCTGAATCAACCCCATTATATAATATCAACCTCCTGGAGGATGGGAAGGATCCTAATGCATAGAGTAAAACAAAATGGATGGAAATGGTATGATGGAACGACTTTCCTTATATGTGATTCCGGCTGTTGTAGAACTATGCTGTAACATCCTTTGCTGTAGCAGAGCCTGTGGCTCCCCAATAGTAATTGGGGCAGTTTTAAGGGGCAAATGTAATAGAGTAATAGAGAAAAATGTAATAGAGAAAAAAAGCAAGCAAAAGTAAACTTACATAATTGCCACTCCCGTGCTGCAGGTCGGGCTGCCGCAGCCACCGGGTGGCCAGACATTGGAGGAGTGGCGGACGGCAGAGGGAGAGGATAGGGTAACTGATCTCAGCCCGCTGTCCCCGCTGTGGAGGCGGCTATCCCCGTGCTGCTCCTCTGGCATGGCGCACACACACAAACACCCGGATTCAAGCAGTGGGGGAGCGAGGGCTGTGGCAGTCATCTATTGTCCCCAATGGACACTTGCTGCAGGCCACACCAACCCGCTGCACTGACCCAGGTGTTCATGTATGTGTACATGAGGAACATGGGCAGCATTGGCACCAGTGGCCAGCGATCAGTCACCTGGCCACCAGTCATTCTTCCAGCTCCTGGGACTCGGGTGAAGGGAGGGTCGGCTTGATTCTGTCACACTGCCTATGGGGAATGCCACACTGCCTTTGTGGAATGGGACGGAGGAATGCCACACTGCCTATAATGTGGAATGGGAGGGGGGACTGCCACAATGTCTATAATGAAGAATGGGAGGGGGAATGCCACACGACCTATAATTGGGAATGAGAGGAGGATGCCACACTGTCTATAACTTGGAATGGGAGGGGGATGCCACACTGCCTACAATGAGGAACGGGAGGGGGACTGCCACACTGTCTATAATGGGGAATGGGGGGGAATGCCCCACTGCCTGTGATGGAGGGGGGGGGGAGAATTTCCACTATGTTTGTATTGAGGGGATTCTGCACCTTGTCTAGTATTTGGTACTGAAAGTCACTTAACATTGTACTACACAGAAAATTGCAGTCTCTTTGGCACTACATGTTGCTCCACCTTCTTTTTGCTGATCACACAGACTAGAACTGAAGACTCAAAAAAGCTTGAAAAAGCAAAGCACTTACCTGACCCCTAACAAGATCAATCCTGCAGCTGACCCATTGCTGCACTTCAAGAAATGGCCACTGCTAATCATCTTATCAGTGGTGCCAAGCTTTGGCATGAGGGTCTGATGGCAATCAATAAGGAGAGGTACTCCATCATGTCTGGAAGCAGTGGCATATACCAAAGCCACTCTGGAGGTCAGGCAGATGTTTTGCTTTCAGGTTTCCGGTTAGGGCCATTAGGTAAACTAGGAATAATAGAGAAAAAAAATAGGAGATAGGAGGCTCGATTCAGAGAGACAAAAAAATACTTCCGTTTTAGTGCCGATTTAGTATTACTTTAAAATGTCCCCGCTCTCGTATGAATGTGCGAGCGATTCTATGCATGCATTGCAAACCTTCTGTAAAAGTTTCCGTCCGTTCGCATGCCAGAGTACACGTACGAGGATGTCATTTTCCATCGTGACTTTTCTGTTTCATTTTCTCATGTTACAACGTAGGCTTTCGATTTTGCCCTTTTCCCATCGTCTCCTCCCACGAATCCTTTACGTTTCCCGATAGATTATGTTTCACTTTTTCCAAAAATAATCGTCCAGACGAAAATCCTTATGATCTTGCACCTGCGCACTACAAGCTTAACTCATTAAAGTGCTCGCCTACATATTTGACACCCTCACTCCTCCTCCAATGTTTAGCTAAACCACTTAGCGCTATCCTCCATCTTCCCTTTTGGACCCTTAAAACTAACCACAACCACTTAGCGCTATCCTCCATCTTCCCTTTTGGACCCTTAAAGTTCACCACAACCACTTCCCGGTTAGGTTCTTCTTCCATTTTATGCCCCTAAAACTTACCCAAACCACTTTGCGGTTAGGTTCTTCTTCCATTTTATGCCCCTAAAACTTACCCAAACCACTTTACGGTTAGGTTCTTCTTCCATTTTATGCCCCTAAAACTTACCCAAACCACTTTGTGGTTAGGTTCTTCTTAATTTTCAGCACCCTAAAACGTACCCAAACCACTTCCCGGTTAGTTTCTTCTTCAGTTTTATGCCCCTAAAACTTACCCAATCCACTTCGTGGTTAGGTTTTTCTTCCATTTTAGGCCCCTAAAACGTACCCAAACCACTTCGCGGTTAGGTTCTTCTTCCATTTTAGGCCCCTAAAACTTACCCAAACCACTTTGCGGTTAGGTTTTTCTTAATTTTCAGCACCCTAAAACTTACCCAAACCACTTCCTGGTTAGTTTCTTCTCCAATTTTATGCCCCTAAAACTTACCCAAACCACTTCGCGGTTAGGTTCTTCTTCCATTTTAGGCCCCTAAAACTTACCCAAACCACTTCGCGGTTAGGTTCTTCTTCCATTTTAGGCCCCTAAAACTTACCCAAACCACTTTACGGTTAGGTTCTTCTTCCATTTTATGCCCCTAAAACTTACCCAAACCACTTTGTGGTTAGGTTCTTCTTAATTTTCAGCACCCTAAAACGTACCCAAACCACTTCCCGGTTAGTTTCTTCTTCAGTTTTATGCCCCTAAAACTTACCCAATCCACTTCGTGGTTAGGTTTTTCTTCCATTTTAGGCCCCTAAAACGTACCCAAACCACTTCGCGGTTAGGTTCTTCTTCCATTTTAGGCCCCTAAAACTTACCCAAACCACTTTGCGGTTAGGTTTTTCTTAATTTTCAGCACCCTAAAACTTACCCAAACCACTTCCTGGTTAGTTTCTTCTCCAATTTTATGCCCCTAAAACTTACCCAAACCACTTCGCGGTTAGGTTCTTCTTCCATTTTAGGCCCCTAAAACTTACCCAAACCACTTCGCGGTTAGGTTCTTCTTCCATTTTAGGCCCCTAAAACTTACCCAAACCACTTCGCGGTTAGGTTCTTCTTCCATTTTATGCCCCTAAAACTTACCCAAACCACTTCGCGGTTAGGTTCTTCTTAATTTTCAGCGCCCTAAAACTTACCCAAACCACTTCGCGGTTAGGTTCTTCTTAATTTTCAGCACCCTAAAACTTACCCAAACCACTTCCTGGTTAGTTTCTTCTCCAATTTTATGCCCCTAAAACTTACCCAAACCACTTCGCGGTTAGGTTCTTCTTCCATTTTAGGCCCCTAAAACTTACCCAAACCACTTCGCGGTTAGGTTCTTCTTCCATTTTATGCCCCTAAAACTTACCCAAACCACTTTGCGGTTAGGTTCTTCTTCCATTTTATGCCCCTAAAACTTACCCAAACCACTTTACGGTTAGGTTCTTCTTCCATTTTATGCCCCTAAAACTTACCCAAACCACTTCGTGGTTAGGTTCTTCTTAATTTTCAGCACCCTAAAACGTACCCAAACCACTTCCCGGTTAGTTTCTTCTCCAATTTTATGCCCCTAAAACTTACCCAATCCACTTCGTGGTTAGGTTTTTCTTTCATTTTAGGCCCCTAAAACGTACCCAAACCACTTCGCGGTTAGGTTCTTCTTGCATTTTAGGCCCCTAAAACTTACCCAAACCACTTTGCGGTTAGGTTTTTCTTAATTTTCAGCACCCTAAAACTTACCCAAACCACTTCCTGGTTAGTTTCTTCTCCAATTTTATGCCCCTAAAACTTACCCAAACCACTTCGCGGTTAGGTTCTTCTTCCATTTTAGGCCCCTAAAACTTACCCAAACCACTTCGCGGTTAGGTTCTTCTTCCATTTTAGGCCCCTAAAAGTTACCCAAACCACTTCGCGGTTAGGTTCTTCTTCCATTTTATGCCCCTAAAACTTACCCAAACCACTTGGGGGTTAGGTTCTTCTTAATTTTCAGCGCCCTAAAACTTACCCAAACCACTTCGCGGTTAGGTTCTTCTCCAATTTTATGCCCCTAAAACTTACCCAAACCACTTCGCGGTTAGGTTCTTCTTCCATTTTAGGCCCCTAAAACTTACCCAAACCACTTCGCGGTTAGGTTCTTCTTCCATTTTATGCCCCTAAAACTTACCCAAACCACTTGGGGGTTAGGTTCTTCTTAATTTTCAGCGCCCTAAAACTTACCCAAACCACTTCCCGGTTAGTTTCTTCTTCAATTTTATGCCCCTAAAACTTACCCAAACCACTTCGCGGTTAGGTTCTTCTTAATTTTCAGAACCCTAAAACGTACCCAAACCACTTCCCGGTTAGTTTCTTCTTCCATTTTAGGCCCTTAAAACTTACCCAAACCACTTCGCTGTTAGGTTCTTTTTCCATTTTAGGCCCCTAAAACTTACCCAAACCACTTTGCGGTTAGGTTCTTCTTAATTTTCAGCACCCTAAAACTTACCCAAACCACTTCCCGGTTAGTTTCTTCTTTAATTTTATGCCCTTAAAACTTCGCGGTTAGGTTCTTCTTCCATTTTAGCCCCTGAAACTTACCCAAACCACTTCCCGGTTAGTTTCTTCTTCATTTTCCGCACCCTAAAACTTACCCAAACCACTTCACGGACATCTGAATATTGCTATAAAAAATGTATTTGACCCTTTGTTTTGTGTAAATGTGTTGATATAAATGACAATGAAACTTTTTTTCTTTCGGTTTTTAAAAATATTAAAATTTTGGACATTAAAATTTAATAAAAACTTGGCATATTTACAAATTGGGGGCATAAAATTTTGGGTGAAAAAGGTTGTAAATGTAAACATTCGCGAAAAAGGTTTAAAGCAAAACAGGGACAGGACCCAGGACTCTAATCTTCTTCGTCTTCTTCTTCTTCTGTTGTCCCCAACGAGTCAACCATCACCTTCATATCGGCCACAACGCAAGGAGCCTCCGATTCATTTCCAAAATTCTTTGGCATCTGGTCCCTGTAACAAATAGAGAAAAAAACATTATTTTTATATAAATACATGTTTGCCACCTGTGGATTGAATGTTTTTAAGTTACAAAATTAAATAAAGGCGACATATGCAATTCTGTCAAGTCATTAAGCTAAGGAAGTGGCCACAGGTCAGTCTGGCAAGTCATTAAGCTAAGGAAGTGGCCACAGGTCAGTCTTATATTGCCATTGACTAGGGCTTGATGTATCAGTGTGTTCATGTCAAGTACCACAGAAATGCAAATAATGGCATGACTACTTACTTGGTTGGTGGCCGAGAGATGGCTCATTGGGGACAACAGGATGTCCTGGGTCCTGCCTCTGCTGTGAAGAAGTGCCTGTAGAAACATGGGAAATACGGTCAGTTTTAATGTCTTATTCAACAGTCATCAAAGGTCTCTTGAAATGTCTGGGTCACATCACTCACCTTTTTCATGTTCTGCTTGTTGCAGATCTGCTACCTCTTCCCCCACCGCACCCGCTCCCGAAGCATCTAGAAAAAGATTAAGGGAATCAGTTTGGTACGAACTAGCATGTATATGTATGTGCGTATACATGGAGAGCTGACCCAACAGAGGAGGGGTAGGACCGTCGCCCTGGAGATCCACCACCTTCACTTCCAGCTGCAGCTTCATGCAGCACTGGTCGGCCTGTGCGTCTCCGGGTGCGGCGTATAAGGTAATCCATTTCCAGCACTACCAAAGAAAAGGCATTTTAACTAAAGGCCTAAAGGCAATCGCTATGTACTTACTAGGGAATTGGATGCCGAAAAACCTCCGCACCCGGGGCATGTGCAGCTGCTTCAGGTCCGACCAATGCTGCATGATCTGAGTGTGAGTGAAGGTGGTGTCGGTGTGTTGCTGTATTTGCCCGATGATCTCCAGGGCGATGGTGCATTTATCAAAAGAGTTGGGCAGGTAGTCGTACCTGCGCTCCAGCATGGTCTACAAAACATAAAGCAAACATAGCATTTAGTTCCAATTGGCTACCAATATCTGTCAAAAATAGATCCTTTGACTAAATGACATTAACACACACATTTCTAGGCTAATCAAACACTTGAAGCAGGGCGAACCGGTGTTTGGCACGTGTGTGCCGTGACTTTGGTTGTGCATGGAGTTGTAGCCAATTTTAAATAAAGCCTTTACTTCCTGCGCTTCCTTAAGAGGTAGACATGCATTTAGCTGGCAAATCAAACTTGGATTTGCCCCATATAGCTCATTAGAGTCCTGAGGTAGGCCACTAGCCAATGCCAGAGGTCAAGCCTCACTGAACCGGCCACTCAAGCTGTTGCGCTGCAGCCTTGGCCCTAATTACATTGGTTGTGGCTCCTCCTGTTTGTAGGCATGATTGTGTGACATTCTGGACTGCCAAACTACTACCTTGGCCCCTGGCTGAGATTTTACTGGACTTGAATTGGGACTGGGTGTTCTTGTTTGGGTGGGCCACTGAGTAACAGGTGTAGATGTGGCATAGGTATGTCTGCTTACAACCTGTGCCTGTGGCAAATGTGCCCAAGCAGGAGAGGGTGTGTTTGTGTCCATATTTTGAACATCTCTTATTTATCCACTTGACGATGCTTGGCACATATATGTTAGTATGTTCTTTTTAAGGTTAACTTAGTCCTGGAGTGCCTTACTTTGTAAATCCATCCTGTGTGTAATTGCTATGTGGCATGATTTGGGCTAAATTTCATGTCCATGTATTCCCCATAACTATGGGAGTGACCATCAACTCCCAATTTTTTTGTTAAAAAATTAACAAAAAGAAAATAAAGTACAGATTAAGGGAATCAGTTTGGTACGAACTAGCATGTATATGTGTGTGCGTATACATGAAGAGTGACATACCAGAGGCTCCCACATGCATGGCAGGGTACGACTGCCTGCCCACGCCGTGCCGCCCCTCCTCTGTGGAAAGGTCCAGGGGCTGGTCTGAGGACCCCACAGAGGTGGGGTAGGACCGTCGCCCTGGAGATCCACCACCTTCACTTCCAGCTGCAGCTTCATGCAGCACTGGTCGGCCTGTGTTTTTAAGGTTAACTTAGTCCTGGAGTGCCTTACTTTGTAAATCCAGCCTGTGTGCAATTGCTATGTGGCATGATTTGGGCTAAATTTCATGTCCATGTATTCCCCATTACTATGGGAGTGACCATCAACTCCCAATTTTTTTGTTAAAAAATTATCAAAAAGAAAATAAAATATACGTGTTTCTGACTAAGTTGCTGTTTTTCGGTTTTTGCATAATAAATATGACTTAAAGTAGTAATTAACAAAAAAAGAGTCTCCAATTAAGTCATTACTGTTTAGTTATTAATTAAACCCAAAGCAAAAAACTAATGGAACAAAGCAATAACAACAAACAAGGTAAACACAAAACAAAAAAGAAGCAAACAATTAAGCAAAATGTGTTGCTATTAGATTAGCATAGACGGCTTGGCCAGACGGACTGTGCTGCCCAACATAGGCATCCTCTGGCTCATCTGCGAGTGGAGAGGGTGGCAAATCCACATACTGGGGGACCCGCTGCAAGATTGCAAAATTATGCAGTGCGGCACAGGCCATGATGATATCTATGACCTTTTTTGGGTCATACTGAAGGGATCCCCCGGTATGGTCCAAACATCGAAATCGAGTCTTCAATAGGCCAAAGGCCCTCTCCACCACTGCCCTGGTTTTGCTCTTGGGCGGCATTCTGTGGGCATAGAACAGGTGTCAACAGCCACGGGAGGAGTGTATCAAAAGAAAAAAATAAACAAAATTACTCCATACATTGAAGCCAAAAACCACACAAACAAACTGAATAAGAGGCCAGGTGACATTGGGCCAAAAACAGGATCATACATATTGCACAGGCCAAATCCACAAAGAAACATATCTAATAGATGGGGTCCAACATTAGAGAACCAATATTGCGGATGCTGGCCAATCAGCCAGACTGTTAAGAGCTATTGGTTTAGCTCTGTGCTGCTCAGCAATCTTGGATGGGTTAAGTTTTCAGGACCCATTATCTATCTCCTTTTCTGATGCCAAAACAGGTCTAACCCGGCCCCTGCACTTTATCCCGCTCTCCTCTACTCAGTAAGTGTAATGCATCTAAGCAAAGATGGCATAGACCCTATGATAAAGTCCACAACAGAATTGCAGACAAGTGTTGGGAAGACTGATTCCTAATTTGCCTCAAATTAGTCTTTAGATTTATCACTATGCAGGACCAGCATTTTGCAAGGCTTTGTTGTTTTGCTAATGTAATGGGTACAATCGTGTTTCACATGGTAACAAGGTGAGGAGAAAGGCATAGTTTAAGAAATGGGAACAAAACAAAAATCAAAGGCATACCTTGAAAATAAAATGACGTTATAGGACTCAACTTACCAAGGAGCCATGCACCGGAAAATTCCCCAGACTCAAACCGATGGAACAATCCAGATCTTCTAAGGATCTTCTAAGGCGTCATGGGATGAGCCTGGGTAGCCGGCGAGCCCGCATGTCCTGGGCCACCACTGCTTGCACATTCAGTGAGTGGCCCATTTTGCGGTTCCTGGGAAAAAAGAGAGAAAAAACATCAGTAAGGCTTGGCAAACAATTTAAACACCCTAAGTCAAACGTGGATGCCAATACAAATAACACAAAACAACTACATAAGAATTTAGTCCCCACAAAAAGGATATGTATGTTAGACAGTTTAAATTTAACATTTACATGTTCAATTAGAAGGCCACTTTAAAATGTTTGCCTTTGCACCACATGCTAAATTTTTTAAGCCAAAAATACGGGCCCTCGGTTCACATGCACTCCTGGCAAGGATGGGCTTTGCAAAGAGGGACTGTTTGAAAGGATGGAAACATTACAAGGAGGGAACAATTCCAATGAAGGAATATTTACCATGAGGGAATAATTAGTAGGAGGGACTATTTACAATGATGGAATATTGACAAGGAAGGAATATTTACTAGGAGGGAACAATTACAAGGAGGGACTAGTTACAAGGTGGGAATGTTTACACTGATTTCAAAATTTCAAGGAGTCACTAATTACAAGGAGGGATTTTTTACAAGGAGGGACTAAAAAATGAAAGTAGCCCATAAAATCAGAAAAAAGTTTATTTCAACATGACAGATTATACTTGCCTGTAGATGTACTCGTCGGCAACCGGAGGGACCAGGGCAACGTGGGTACAGTCAATGGCACCCATGACGTTGGGCATATCAGCGATATTATAAAATGCCAGCTTAATGGCGTTTCTGGCTACCATATCCTCAGGAAAACAAATATATTTCCGAGTTAGGGTACCCATGCCTTCCAAAAACTTGGATAAGGCGTAGCTCAGCGTAGGCTGTGAGATCCCCACGGAGAGGGCACCCAGCCTCTGGAACGAGCCATTCTCCAAAAATTGCAGGCAGCCAAGCATCTTGGTCATACCTGAAATTGCTTGCCCCTTCCTTGTGGTGCGGGCTAACCATGGCCGCAGCTCACTATACAACTTATGGAGGGAAGCACGATTAAGCCAGGTGAGCTCGAACAGCTCAACGTCATGCATGCCATTGATGTCCATGCGTCGCTGCCGGTGCAATCTGGCCTCTAACCTCCGGACGATCTCAATGCCCATGAGCTGCAGATCCTCATGCTCCTCAAATGCACTTGAGTCGTCCATAGCTGCTAGCCTTCCCGAGGTCAAAATGGTCCCGTAAGGGGATCGAAAATGAAATGGTTTTATTGGGTGTTGGCCCCCTCGGCAATCAGCTCTCTGACCATTGCAATAATGTAAGTGTTCTGAACGATTGAAACATTTCAGATTTGGATTGGAAAAGGTCCCGAACTTGCGCAAAAAAATTCTGATTTCCTTTGGATCATCGAAAGAGCATATACGTATTAGTTAGAACATTCGTGCAAGTAGAAAATGGACGAAAAAAAACAAAAAAAAAAGACTAAACACCCACCCAAACTTTCACAGACAGCTACGGAAGTCCGGATGAATGTGTCTTTGAATCGAGGTTAAGGTTGTGGCCAATATATTTTCTACACAGTGTTGTGTTTACTTAGTCCATTTTTAAGTGTTATTTACTATAACCGGAGAGACATGATTAGGTAATAACAACAGTAACTGTAAATCGACTAAAAGGAAGATTCATTTTTTTTAAGGTTTTTGCTGTTGTGTCTTATTGTTTTATTTTTGGGATGTAAAATAAACATTTGTGTCAGAATAGTGTCCCCCATTCCTTTGATTTACTTAATGAACATTGAGGGTCATGCTAAAGATTTAGTGAAGAAAGTTCAACACTGGGTGTGAATTGGGGTGTAAATTACCACCTGCGTATCAGTGAGCTTTTACATTTTTGTTTCAATATTTTTATTGAAATTTCCAACAATACAGTTCTGCAAGACATACAGCTGTGTAATGCCATCCCACGCAGGGGAGGTGTATAGAAAATGAAAAGGGCTAGCAGCGTACGTTTTTACAGTACAGCAGATGAACCCAACCAGTGTTTTAACAACTGCAAGCATGGAGAGGCACGGAACATGAGCTTGATACTACCAGTGCAATTTACATTACGTCATGACTGTGTCCGGGAACGTGCGGACCACTGAGCCCCGCGGTATCCACGTCCAGCACCACTCTGCGCACCCGCGATCTCGTGCTAGCCATACCATGACCATTGAGGTATGCCAGTGGGCTGTCCCACACAGTCGTGCGCACGCACAGAAAGAAACCGTCAAAAAAAACATCAATAAACATTTAAAGCTATTGTGTTGCAAAAAAGGAAAGAAAAAGAAGGTGACCCCAAAGTATAGAGAGGGGGGGAAGAGAAAGAGGGGGGGTTGTCGCTCCCGCGTTCCACCAGATGCCACATATGGTTATTATAGTGCCCGCAGAGATTCACCAGGCCAGGTAAATCTTATCCATGGTTCCCACACCGAGAGGAATTTGTCGTGGGAGTCGGTCAGGATACTAGACAGCCTCTCGTTGATGAGAAAGCCGTTCATTCTATCCGACACCTCCGAGATTGCGGTAAATTGCTTCTTCCAGGCCTTCTTGGCCGCCAGGAGAAGGTAGACAAAAAGTCTGTGTTGCTTATTGGACAACTCACAGGGCTTATGGTGCAGGAGGGCCACCCATGGATCCCTCCTCATGCTAGATCCGAAGATTTCATTGGCCATCCTGAATACCTGATTCCAAAGCGAGCCAGCATAGGGCAGGTCCACCAAATATGTATAAAGTCCCCATCTGCACTGCAGCCCCTAAAGCATGACCCAGCCTGGCCCGGAAACATCCTGCTCAAGCGGCGCGGCACAAGGTACCAGCGGAGCAGTAACTTATAGGCCGTTTCCACTGTCAGGATGTTAATAGAGAATTTTGAGGTACAAGACCATATCTCTGTCCACCCCCTGTCTTCGCCAGGTGGACCCAGATCCCTTTCCCAGCTACTCACATATGAATGGTTACATTTAGTGCAGAATAAATTAGGGAAATAGTTCCTCTTTGAAAGGGGTTATCAGCGCATAAATCCTCAAAGGGGGTCTTCGCCCCGGGAGGTAGGACACAGTTTTGTCAGGGGTAGACTCCCATGCCTTAGTTGAATATAACGGAAAAATTCCTTATGGGGGATACCGTATTTCTCCTGCAAGTCGCGCAAAGACCCCAGGCCTCCCTCCATGAGTAGGTCAGATATTTTATTTATACCCCGGTCCTGCCACCACTTAAAAGCCAATTTGTTCTGCACACCTGGGGGGAAACTTGGGTTATCCCATAAATGTGCCAGGGGGGTGTGGAGGGACATCAAGGAGGCAGAATACTTGACCGAATCCTATATTGCAAGTGAGTGACTCATTAGGGGGCTAAGCATTTTGGTCCTAAGTCTGGGGTCCGTCTAAAGTAAGCTGTCGATAGGTATCGGTGCGCAGTTGGGAAGCTCAAGGAAAACCCACAATGGGGGCTTGAGGGGCGAGTGCATGGGGACAGCTGGGCAATCTGCGAGGCTTTAAAATATTTAAATATGTCGGGCACTCCCAGCCCCCCTTGTGCTCTATGGGCTAGCATCGTACGTTTGGATATCCTTGGGCACCCCGCAGACCATACAAAAGCCAAGATCCTCCTCTGCATCACCCGGAGCATATACAATGGGATTTTAGTTGGCAAACGCTCTGAAGAGGTAGAGCAATTTCGGGAGAATCGTCATCTTAACCGCGTTAATGCGACCAATCCAAGAGATTGGGTATGACCTCCAGACCTCCAATAGGCGAGTTAGGGACTTAAACAGAGGAGGAAAATTGGCTTCATATAGGTTGGTATACTTAGCTGAAATGTGCACCCCCAGATATGGAAGCGGCTCCGTCGCCCAGCGGAAAGGGAAGTTAGCTTTGATCTGGTCCACCACGTCCAACGGCAGAGACACATTCAACGCCCCTTGACTTCTCATTATTGATTGGTAAGCCTGAAATTTGGGCAAATTGTCCAAGGACTTTGTACAGGTACGGGAGCGAGGTGACCTGCTGAGTTATGGCAAGCAGGGCATCGTCCGCGAAAAACATAGCTTTGTACTGGATGCCTGCCACCTCCAGACCTTTAATGCTAGGAGAGTTTCGAATTGCTATGCCCAACGGCTCCATGGCCAGGATGAAGAGGAGCGGGGATAAAGGGCATCCCTGCCGAGTACTCCTAGCAATACCGAATGTCCCTGAAGTAAAGCCCAGGTATCGTACTCGGGCTGCAGGTGACTTGTAGAGGGCTCCCACCCATTCCAGGAACAGCTGCCCAAATCCCCATTTTCGAAGCACCCACAACAGGTAATCCCAAGATAGGGAATAAAACGCTTTTTGGATGTCTAAGGAGAGTAGAAAGGCCGGGATACCTCTGGAGTGGGCGTGGTGGACCAGATGTGCAGCCCTCCTGATGTTATCCCTGGCCTGATGGTTTGGGACAAATCCTACTTGGTCTCCATGTATAAGGTCAGCTTCAAATGTGTTCAGCCTCGCCGCCTAAACTTTAGCTAGCAGCTTCACGTTAATGTTTATCAAAGATATGGGCCTATAATTTTGAGCGAGCAGACCGTTTTTATCTGGCTTGGGAATCATACAGATGTCCGCCAACAGCGAACTGGGGTCAAGTGAGGTATCTGCACACAAAGCATTAAAGAGGTTCGAAAGATGTGGCGCCAGGATGGGGGAAAACTTTTTATAGTACAGGCCACCGAACCCGTCAGGACCCGGGGTCTTGGCGGTCTTTAGAGATTTAATGGCAAGGAGCACTTCATTTTGTGTAATGGGAGCCTCCATCCTGTCCACATATCTCTGCTCAATATGGAGTAATTCAACCTGGTCAAAGAACTCGTCCCGTACAGCTGTATTCGTGCCCGCTGGGGCTGAGTAAAGAAAGAGCCGAAAGAAAGTCCCCAAAGGTCAATACAACTTTATTGGGGATCCGCCGTAACAACACCCGAGCTGGGCTTCAGTTTTATGGGCTGCCGTCTATCAAGGTCAGCAGCCCTCAGCTTCCGGGCCAACATTGTGTCTTATTGCCTCTCAAATAGAATTTTTGTTTCGATCACCTGAGTAATTTCTCAGCCTGTTCGTCCTGGAGAGAATTAAGCTCTAATCGCAGTTTGTCCTGAACCCTTTTATTTCTAGCGTTTGGGGCCCCCTTCCACAGGATCTCAGGTCGCTCAAAACTCAAGGTCAGCTCCCCCAACCTGCTTTGTCTTTCACGCTTTTCAGCAGAGGCTATAGAGATAATATTCCCTCTCATGGTGGCCTTATGGGCCTCCCACAAGGAGATTGGGGAAGAGACCGAGCCAGAGTTGAGGGAGAAGTACTCCTGAAGGGCCTCTTTGATTTTAAAGCAGGTGGGTTTTTTTGATAGAAGAGAATCATTGAGCCGCCAGCTAAAAGAGTGCTTAGTCGTGACCAGGAGGTCCAGGACCGCCATTATTGGACTGTGATCGGACCGGGCTGTAGAGTAAATTTTAGAGTCAACAGCAGCAGGTAGCGCCGATTGAGGGACAAATATGTGATCTATCCTACATAACGTACCATGGGGATTAGAATGAAATGTGAAGTCACGGACTCTGGGGTTCTTTTTCCTCCAGACATCGCACAGGCTGTGGCGATTAAGGAGGTCACGGAAGACCCCAGACTGGGCATCCGGGGCTGGAAGCACCGTCCCCTGCCATCCAGTGTGAAGCCTGTCCAATCCAGGGTTTATTACCAGGTTTGAATCCCCTCCCATTCAGAACCCCTCTGGTATTATTCTGGACAACCGTAAGCAGATGCTTGAAGAAACGGGTCTGGAAGGTGTTGGGGGCATAGTACGTGACCGAGGTGATCTCCACATCATAGAGGGTACCTTGCAGTATGATATATCTGCCTGTGGGATCTGAGATCTCCTTAGAGCAGATAAACGGGAGGTTCTTGCGGAAAGGCACAAGCAAGAGAGGGCAAGGGGAAGTGGCCACTAAGGTACCTTGGCCTGGAGTGGGTGGAGAGTCTGGTTTCTTGCAAAAAAATCACATCCGCAGTACAGGACTTGTAGTAGTGGAAGGCCTTGTTACGCTTAGCAGGAACATTAAAGCCCTGGACATTGTGTGACAAAACCTTAAGGTGCAGCCCAACCACGGCGGACCTGATGGTGTAGGACATTAATGTTCAGCCTAGTGGAACGCGGGAAACCCAGATGGGGAAGGGGGGGGTAGAGGGAGCGGGAATGGAGTGTAGGGAGGGTAGAACAAAAGATTGGGAAACATAAAAACACATAAAAACAAAAAACCTTGTGCGGAACAATACCGCCAAGGACCCGTCCAGAATCTGCAGTAGCAGAAATAGAACCATTAGTCAAGACCAAGCATGGCCTTGACTAGACCATTTGACAACTTGTCAATTGGAGGGCTTACCCCGGGGACATAGGACAAACCTGCGGAAAACAACTTATTCAGGCAAAAAACAGGGAAGCAAACCGTAATGAAGTAGCCCAAAATTTAGCAGTAATATAGGGCTCAATATTGGGCAACAGAGGCCAGCATGGAATAACGCGTCCTAAGCTTAACCTTCGGCAAGCATAAAACATTACAAACAAGTAATCAGAACTTTGTGAGAAGCACGACTATTGGTGGAACCGCACAGCCCGCAGTCAAAGCCATCTCCCGATGCGAGGCCCAGGGCAGCAGCAGGTAATGTGAGCCTGGCCCTGAACCGAGAGTTGAGGTGGCATCACTATGAGGGGCCCCTATAGTGCCTGAAACACACACCCTGGAGCTGGCAGCAGCAGGGGCCCAAAAATTTGCTGAATCAAACCCTGGAGTTGCAAGCAGCAGCAGCAGGAGCCCAAACATAGCCTGAAAGAGACACTGGAGTTGGCAGCAGGAGCCCAAAAATTAGATGAATCACACCCTGGAGTTGCAAGCAGCAGCAGGAGCCCAAACATTGCGTGAAAGAGACACAGGAGTTGGCTGCAGGAGCCCAAATATTGGATGAATCACACCCTGAAGTTGGCAGCAGCAGGAGCACAAACATAGCTTGAAAGAGACACTGGAGTTGGCAGCAGGAGCCCAAAAATTGGATGAATCACACCCTGGAGTTGCAAGCAGCAGGAGCCCAAACATAGCTTGAAAGAGACACTGGAGTTGCAAGCAGCAGCAGGATCCCAAACAAAGCTTGAATGACACACTGCGGTTGGCAGCAGGAGCCCAAAAATTGGATGAATCACACCCTGGAGTTGCAAGCAGCAGCAGCAGGAGCCCAAACATAGCTTGAAAGAGACACTGGAGTTGGCTGCAGGAGCCCAAAAATTGGATGAATCACACCCTGGAGTTGCAAGCAGCAGCAGCAGGAGCCCAAACATAGCTTGAAAGAGACACTGGAGTTGGCTGCAGGAGCCCAAAAATTGGATGAATCACACCCTGGAGTTGCAAGCAGCAACAGGAGCCCAAACATTGCTTTAAAGAGACACTGGAGTTGGCTTCAGAAGCCTAAACATTTGATGAATCACACCCTGGAGTTGCAAGCAGCAGCAGCAGCAACAGGAGCCGAAACATAGCTTGAAAAAGACACTGGAGTTGGCAGCAGGAGCCCAAAAATTGGATGAATCACACCCTGGAGTTGCAAGCAGCAGCAGGAGCCCAAACATAGGTTTAAAGAGACACTGGAGATGGCAGCAGGAGCCCAAAAATTGGATGAATCACACCCTGAAGTTGGCAGCAGCAGGAGCCCAAACATAGCTTGAAAGAGACACTGGAGTTGGCAGCAGAAGCCAAAAATTGGCTGAATCACACCCTAGAGTTGCAAGCAGCAGCAGCAGCAGGAGCCCAAACATAGCTTGAATGACACCCTGGAGTTGCAAGCAGCAGCAGGAGCCCAAACATAGCTTGAATGACACCTTGGAGTTGCAAGCAGCAGCAGGATCCCAAACATTACTTTAAAGAGACACTGGAGTTGGCTGCATGAGCCCAAAAATTGGATGAATCACACCCTGGAGTTGCAAGCAGCAGCAGCAGGAGCCTAAACATTACTTTAAAGAGACACTGGAGTTGGCTGCAGGAGCCCAAAAATTGGATGAATCACACCCTGGAGTTGCATGCAGCAGCAGGAGCCCAAACATGGCTTCAAGGGGACACTGGAGTTGGCTTCAGGAGCCCAAAAATTGGATGAATCACACCCTGTAGTTGCAAGCAGCAGCTGCAGGAGCCCAAGCATAGTTTGAAAGAGACACTGGAGTTGGCAGCAGGAGCCCAAAAACTGGATGAATCACACCCTGGAGTTGTCATCAGCAGGAGGCCAAAAATTGACTGGAAGGCACATCCTGGAGATGGCATCAGCAGGAGCCCAAAAATTGGATGAATCAAACCCTGGAGTTGCAAGCAGCAGCAGCAGCCCAAACATAGCTTGAAAGAGACACTGGAGTTGGCAGCAGGAGCCAAAAAATTGGATGAATCACACCCTGGAGTTACAAGCAGCAGCAGGAGCCCAAAAATTACTTTAAAGAGACACTAGAGTTGGCTTCAGAAGCCTAAACATTTGATGAATCACACCCTGGAGTTGCAAGCAGCAGCAGCAGGAGCCCAAACATAGCTTGAAAAAGACACTGGAGTTGGCAGCAGGAGCCCAGAAATTGGATGAATCACACCCTGGAGTTGGCAACAGCAGCAGGAGCCCAAACATTACTTTACAGAAATACTGGAGTTGGCTTCAGGAGCCCAAAAATTGCATGAATCACACCCATGAGTTGCAAGCAGCAGCAGCCCAAACATTGCTTGAAAGAGACACTGGAGTTGGCAGCAGGAGCCCAAAAATTGGATGAATCACACCCTGGAGTTGCAAGCAACAGCAGCAGCAGCAACCCGAACATAGCTTGAAAGAGACACTGGAGTTGGCAGCAGGAGCCCAAAAATTGGCTGAATGTCACCCTGGAGTCGCAAGCAGCTGCAGTAGGAGCCCAAACATTACTTTAAAGACACACTGGAGTTGGCTTCAGGAGCCCAAAAATTGGATGAATCACACCCTGGAGTTGCAAGCAGCAGCAGCAGCAGCCCAAACATAGCTTGAAAGAGACACTGGAGTTGGCAGCAGGAACCCAAAGATTGGATGAATCACACCCTGGAGTTGTAAGCAGCAGCAGGAGCCCAAACATTACTTTAAAGAGACACTGGAGTTGGCAGCAGGAGCCCAAAAATTGGATGAATCGCACCCTGGAGTTGCAAGCAGCAGCAGGAGCCCAAACATAGCTTGAAAGAGACACTGGAGTTGGCAGCAGGAGCCCAAAAATTGGATGAATCACACCCTGGAGTTGCAAGCAGCAGCAGGAGCCCAAAGATTGCGTGAAAGAGACACTGGAGTTGGCTGCAGGAGCCCAAATATTGGATGAATCACACCCTGAAGTTGGCAGCAGCAGGAGCCCAAACATAGCTTGAAAGAGACACTGGAGTTGGCAGCAGGAGCCCAAAAATTGGATGAATCACACCCTGGAGTTGCAAGCAGCAGCAGCAGCAGGAGCCCAAACATAGCTTGAATGACACCCTGGAATTGCAAGCAGCAGCAGGAGCCCAAACATAGCTTGAATGACACCTTGGAGTTGCAAGCAGCAGCAGGATCCCAAACATTACTTTAAAGAGACACTGGAGTTGGCTGCAGGAGCCCAAAAATTGGATGAATCACACCCTGGAGTTGCAAGCAGCAGCAGCATTAGCCCAAACATTACTTTAAAGAGACACTGGAGTTGGCTGCAGGAGCCCAAAAATTGGATGCATCACACCCTGGAGTTGCAAGCAGCAGCAGGAGCCCAAACATGGCTTGAAAGAGACACTGGAGTTGGCTTCAGGAGCCCAAAAATTGGATGAATCACACCCTGTAGTTGCAAGCAGCAGCTGCAGAAGCCCAAGCATAGTTTGAAAGAGACACTGGAGTTGGCAGCAGGAGCCCAAAAATTGGATGAATCACACCCTGGAGTTGTCATCAGCAGGAGGCCAAAAATTGACTGGAAGGCACACCCTGAAGATGGCATCAGCAGGAGCCCAAAAATTGGATGAATCACACCCTGGAGTTGCAAGCAGCAGCAGCAGCCCAAACATAGCTTGAAAGAGACACTGGAGTTGGCAGCAGGAGCCCAAAAATTGGATGAATCACACCCTGGAGTTGCAAGCAGCAGCAGGAGCCCAAACATTACTTTACAGAGATACTGCAGTTGGCTTCAGGAGCCCAAAAATTGCATGAATCACACCCTGGAGTTGCAAGCAGCAGCAGCCCAAACATTGCTTGAAAGAGACACTGGAGTTGGCAGCAGGAGCCCAAAAATGGGATGAATCACACCCTGGAGTTGCAAGCAGCAGCAGTAGCAGCAACCCAAACATAGCTTGAAAGAGACACTGGAGTTGGCAGCAGGAGCCCAAAAATTGGCTGAATGTCACCCTGGAGTCGCAAGCAGCAGCAGCAGGAGCCCAAACATTACTTTAAAGAGACACTGGAGTTGGCAGCAGGAGCCCAAAAATTGGATGAATCACATCCTGGAGTTGCAAGCAGCAGCAGCAGCCCAAACATAGCTTGAAAGAGACACTGGAGTTGGCAGCAGGAGCCCAAAAATTGGATGAATCACACCCTGGAGTTGTAAGCAGCAGCAGGAGCCCAAACATTGCTTTAAAGAGACACTGGAGCTGGCAGCAGGAGCCCAAAAATTTGATGAATCAAACCCTGGAGTTGCAAGCAGCAGCAGCAGCAGCAGGAGCCCAAACATAGCTTGAAAGAGACAGTGGAGTTGGCAGCAGGAGCCCAAAAATTGGATGAATCACACCCTGGAGTTGCAAGCAGCAGCAGGAGCCCAAACATTACTTTAAAGAGACACTGGAGTTGGCAGCAGGAGCCCAAAAATTAGCTGAATTACACCCTAGAGTTGCAAGCAGCAGCAGGAGCCCAAACATTGCTTTAAAGAGACACTGGAGTTGACAGCAGCCGCAGCAGGAGCCCAAAAATTGACTGACACACCCTGAAGTTGGCAGCAGCAGCAACCTAGAAATTGGCTGGAAGGCACCCTGAAGTTGGCAGCAGCAGGAGCACATACATTAGCTGGAAGGCACACCCTGGAGTTGGCAGCAGCATAAGCAGGAGCCCAAACATTGCTTGAAAGACACCCTGAAGTTGGCAGCAGCAGGAGGCCAAAAATTGGCTGAAAGGCACACCCTGAAGTTGGCATCAGCAGGAGGCCAGAAATTGGCTGGAAGGCACACCGTAATTATGGCCCCCGTCGCACTAAACACCCGCTCAGATGGCACGCTACTTGCCGGGCAGTAGTTGCGGCCACAAGCCAAGTTTGGCTGCCCATAAATCCAGCGGATCCTCAAGGTGTGTTGGCATGGTCATGTCAAGGTATGACATGACCTGCTGGTTGAAGTCCTGCTCCAGGTCTTCCTGCTGCTCATGAGTAGCCTCACTATGCGGGTGTAGAAAGCTACTCATTAGCGACTGAAGACTGAGGCTGCTGCTGATGGAGCTGCTGCTGCTGCTGCTCCTGCCAACCCCCCCAGCAGCCTTGGCAGTGGAAGGTGAGCGCAGAGGTCCCCCAGAGTCAGACCTGCGAGAGTATGGACCATGGCGCAGATAGGCATCGGCCAAATGACTACGTAGAATGTCTTTGTAGTAGTTCAGTTTTTCCTCCCTCTCGGCGGGTTTAAAAAATGCCCCCATTTTGTGCCGGAAGCACGGAAGAGGGTCCAATAAGGTGGACAGCCAGAAGTCATCCTGGCGACAAATGGAAACAATTTTGGGGTCACTACGCAAGCACGTGAGCATGCTTTCTGCCATTTGTGCAAGTGACACGGAGGGACTACCTGTCTCCATCTCCACTGCATACTGCCACGGTGTGTCCGGGTCCTCTGTCTCGCCTTCCTCCAAACCCTCTAGCTCCTCTGGCTGCTCCTGCTCCTCCTCTCCTGTCTGCTGACTAGATAAACCAGCCATTTCGCCAAGCCTAAACTGTGCTTCACTGGGCCACTCCTCCTCCTCTTCCTCCTCCAGTTCAGCTCCAACGGGGCTCATGTAGCCGTAAGATGTAGAGGCCATGTCTCCAGTGCCCTGACCAGCCATGGTTTCCAACATGTGCTGTAGTACATGAAACAGTGGAATCACATCGTTCATCCCGTAATCCTGCCGACTGACAAATAAAGTGGCTTCCTCAAAGGGCCTGAGCAAACGGCACGTGTCACGTATGAGCTGCCACTGGTTGACATTGAAGTTACACAGGGGAGTCCCCCTATCCACTTGGATCATCAGGAAATCCGTGATGGCTTTTCTCTGTTCATATAATCGGTCCAACATGTGAAGGGTGGAATTCCAATTGGTGGAAACATCGCAAATCAGACTATGTTGGGGGCTACCGTTCTGACGCTGTAGCTCAAGAAGGGTGTGTTTGGAGGTGTATGAGTGGCTGAAGTGCATGCAAAGTTTCCTTGAAGTTGTTAGGATGTCTTGCAGATGGGGGGGAACACTTCAGAAACCACTTGAAAACCAGATTGAAGACGTGAGTCATGCAGGGGGCATGGGTCAGGCTTCCTTGGCGCAGCGCAGACAAAATGTTCTTCCCATTGTCGGTAACCATGATTCCCATTTTAAGTTTTCTTGGAGTAAGCCATGTTTGGATTTCCTGATGAATAAGCAGGAATAATTTAAGCAGTTCCTCCCCTTTGTGACTCCCTTCTCCAAGACAAACCATGTGAAGCACAGCGTGACACCTCCGTGCCCTGCACACATGGTAGACTGGAGGGGCACTGAGACTTGAGTCTACAGTGGAGGGTGAGAAGATGGCGGAGGATAAGACGAGTCGCATGGTGTCACAGGCCCAACGGGCAGGGAGCGCGGAGGCCGAAGCGGCGTGACCTGTCCAAGTTGCTGCTGCTGCTGCAAAGGGACCACATTCACCCAGTGGGCCGTAAACGACATGTACTGTCCCTGACCGTAATTACAGCTCCAGACGTCGGCGCATGCACTTTGCTACACACCGACAGGCTCAAGGACTGGCCCACCTTCTGTTCAACAAAAGTGTGCAGCGCTGGTACTGCCTTCTTCGCAAAGAAATGACGGCTTGGGACTCTCCACCTTGGCTCGGCACAAGCCATCAGTTCTCTGAAAGGTGCAGAGTCCACCACCTGAAAAGGGAGCGACTGCAGCACCAGCAACTTGGACAGGAGCACATTCAGCTTCTGCGCCGTAGGATGAGTGGGCGCATGCTGCTATCTCTTGGACATGGCTTCGCTGATGGATTGCTGGTGGGGTGCATGACTTAGAGGAGGAGGAGCAGGAGCGACAGAGGATGGGTATGATGCACAGCTGCCTTCGGCTGAGGTGCTGGAGCCTTGGCTGGCAGAAATTGGAAGCGGCGTGCCACTTGGTGAGGAAGCAGGCTGGACCACCTCTTCGGAGCCTCGGTTCTCTCAGGCCGCTTTATGGTGACGCATCATATGTTGACGCAGGGCCGTGGTGCCAACATTTGGGCCCTGACCACGCTTCAACTTCTGCCTACATATCTTGCATGTGGCCATGTTACCCTCCTGCGGATGCTTCAGGAAAAACTGCCACACTGCCGAGTAGCTACTTTTCCCACCAACAGGCCTCACTGATTCCCTGCTACTGTCGCCAACTCCAGGAACCCCTGCTCCACTACCTCCCGATAAGGTAGCCTGCCGCACAGCAGGTGCTCTACCCCGGCCCCGTTTGGCTCCAGGCTTTACAATTGTGCCCCTATGCTGACTGCCAACCATGCTGCTAATGCCTTGCTGCCTCAGCTGCTGACTTCGGGGGCAACCTGCGCCCCTCTTCTCCTGATGATGATGATGAAGCCCCTTCATCACCCGGCTCCCAAGTGCGATCGGCTTCATCATCATCACCGAGTTGTGGCTGCACGTCACTGATGTTCTTGGTTTCCTCAACAGTGTCTGGCGCAGGAGCTGGAACGCTCGCAACACCCACGACACTGTCCACATCACTGTTTGTCTGCCTAGCTAAAGAAGCCACCTCCATTTCTGTAGCTGCTGACTGTCTTCTATCTGATCGTCCTCCTCACTAAAGAGTGGAGCTGAACCCAAAGCATAGGATACGTCGCTGGGGGAGGGAACGGCGTAGGACAGAGATAATGGGAGGACAGGGACTGCTCTCGGGGCATGCCAACTCAGAGTTGTGTCAGAGGAACCTACCGACCTTAGACTGGGGGTCTCAGATGTAATTTGTGATGATGTTGATGAGCATGTTAACCACGGCAGATGCGTTACTGGTGGAGACACAACCGCTAGCAGATACTGGCAGATCAGGTCTCTCACCGTGACTCCTGCTGCCACTCGCTCCTAGTCTGCTGCGACCTCTGCCTGCTGAATCTTGGCCTCTGCCACTCCTCTTTGAACATCCTTGCACTTGTCTGCCTGACATTTTTATGTATTTGAAATGCGCAATTGGTACGATAAAAAATGTGTTTACTTTAAAAAGAAGAAGCTAAATAAAGTGAGGGACTGCTTCTCTGCACCAGATACTATGAAAATTGGCAAAATGAGATACCCTGTGGCCTAGTGTTTTGGCAGCAGACCAAAAACCAATTCAAAATGAAATACTTTGATTAAGCTGAGGAAGGATCAACAAGCATATTTAGTATAACAGATAGGCTGCTAAGTGCAGGTTTGGGATGCCCTGCGGCCTGGTGTTTTTTTTGTTAAAGGCAGACCAAAAACCAATTCAAAATACAATACTTTGATTAAGCTGAGGAGGATGAACAAGCGTATTTAGTATAACAGATAGGCTGCTAAGTGCAGGTTTGGGATGCCCTGCGGCCTGGTGTTTTTTTGTTAAAGGCAGACCAAAAACCAATTCAAAATGAAATAGTTTGATTAAGCGGAGGAGGATCAACAAGCGTATTTAGTATAACAGATAGGCTGCTAAGTGTAGGTTTGCGATGCCCTGCGGCCTGTTTTTTTTTTTTGTTAAAGGCAGACCAAAAACCAATTCAAAATGAAATACTTTGATTAAGCTGAGGAGGATGAACAAGCGTATTTAGTATAACAGATAGGTTGCTAAGTGCAGGTTTGGGATACCCAGGTGGGCTGGTGTTTTTTTTTTGTTAAAGGCAGACCAAAAAATATTTAAACTAATCCAGTTATATTATGATAAATGCTTGTGTGTAACAGATAGGGTTAAATAAGCCACTGCATAGATGGCATGCACAGTGGCAAGACAGACTTACAGCACAAAGAACTGAAATTGAATTGAAAACTGATCTGGCTAATGAAAAAAAAATTTTCACTGTCACTTCTAAGCTGTCCATGGCTGGATGGTTCCAGTTTTTCCCTATCTTTCCCTATCTTTCCCTGGCTCTGTCTGCCTCTCTGACTCACCCTGCCTGTCTGTAAGTCTCTCCCTGTCTGCAGCAACCTCCGTTGCTACCTCTGCAATGCAAGGCTGAAATGCGCACAAGCAAGATGGCCACCGCTTTATATAGCACGGTGATGTCACCGGGCTTCCTGGCTGCTGATAGGCTGCATGTGACTTACCCGTGATACCTTGCCCCAGGGGATATGTCTGGACATGTTCATCCTCCATTTTAGAATGCCTGTAATTGAAATAAATGGAGTTTAAAGGAAAACTTCGATCGATCGAATCGCGGGAAAATTCGGATTCGTTCAGAATCTAATTTTCCATGAAATTCGGAACGAATCCGGGTTCGTCCGGATCGATTCGCTCATCCCTTATTGCAATAACACAAGGTCAAACTGTTTTTTTTCTAATTACACTTAGAATTATAGAGTATAGTTAGTTTTTAAAAAGGAAAAAATATAACATTGCCACATGTAGCACTACACAATAAGAATGCTTTTGAGAGTGACTGGACAATAACTTTCCAGTTTGTCACTTCAAAGCAGACCGTAAATGTGTATGGCAAATTTTAATAACCTTACATGTTATTTTCAATTACCATTTTATTCCTAAATGGTATCACTTTTTTTTCCCAAAAGAATAACATAACAATGACACTTACCTCTTATGAGGTATAAGAAGTATAAAAGGCCCTTAATATAGAAGCAGACCTTTAGCACTCAAGGCTGTTAAGGTTGTTAAAACGACATGGCCCTAGGGCACATCCAGTCTTGATTGGATTGTATTGGAAGTATTCTTTATATGCATTCCCTGACCTTTATAGATGCTCCAAATCCTGGGAGAGGCTGATGCTTGCCAAAGTTTGCAAAACTATTAATTCGTATAAGTTAGTTACTTAATTAAGTTAGAAATAGATTCTAATTTTTAATTAAGTAAACAACTTTTAACAAGTTCTAACTTTTATTTTAGAATGTGCTGCCCATTTAAAGCCCATACATTTTGTTTTGGTTTTGGACAATGTGAGGAAGGGTTAGAATTAATTTAGGGGTCATTATTTTAAATTCGGAGAACCTCTTCTAATCTCCTTAGGTGTTTTTGTTTTGTTTTTTTTTTTGTTTTATTGTTTTCTTGTGAAATATATGGGTTGATTCAAAGAAACATGTAACAGCTTGGATTTGGCTCACGATCATCCTATTTTTCACGTCCGCTCGTGCGTTCGTATGAACTTGCGAGTGATTCAATAAGCAAATACGTTTCTATCCTAAAAGATACGTCCGTTCGTATGGCAGTTCGGGAATCAGACCTATGTCAGTTTCCATCCTGAATTTTCCGTTTCATTTCTCAGGTTGCAACATTGGTTTTGCCCTTTTTCCTTTTTTGTCTGGACGTAAATCCTTCTGATCTTGCGGCTCCGCACTACAAACTTACCTCATTAAAGTGCATTCTAAATATTTGGTCTTTTATTTTTCTTTATTTCATTCATTTTGTAGTAACCAACCATTAATGAATGCATTTGCATAAGTAAATCTTACTTTGTTTAATTTTTACTTAACTTGCATTTTTTACTTGTGGATTTATTTTTAATATTTATGCTTCAAATGGTACAACTTTAAATTTTTAGTGTGGTTACCCACACCCTCTACATACAGATTGCTCACAAATATTAAAAAACACCCAGAAACTTCTGCATGTTATGAGCCTAGAAACAGCCAAGATGGCGGCTCAGGTATTATCGGGCAGCCTGCAAACAGAAAGGGCCTTGTGACTGTGTTGCTCTTGATTCTTTGATTTCTGACCTTTCCATGCCCCCAGCTCTACTGTGTCTGTGCAAAATACAGCAGTAACCCACATCCTGCACTTTATCCCGCTCTCCTCTCCTCAGTAAGTGTGATGCATCTGACCAAAGATGTGCTTAAATAATTAAACAAAGCAAAGGTAAACAACTACACCAATAAATGCAATCTAAAAATATTATTCTAGTACCTCAATTTTAAATTAAATAACAAAGGACATAAGTTTCTTTAATTAACGCAAATATATTGCCAAATAAAGGTTTACATGCAAAGGACTAATTAAGGTCCACATTACAATGCTTTTATAAGGCATACATGAATCAGGTATGCATTGCCATACAATTTATGGCTTCGGCCATGCTGATACATGCAGTTCATTGGAGCACAAGACGCGCAGACTCCTCCACTTAGCCAAAAAACCTGTTCACGAACAGCAATCCGGCTGCTAAAAGGTGTCGGCTGTGGCTTTCTTTTAAAACGCGTTTAGAGGTTTCTCTGAATCACACCTAAACACATCCAATTAACCTAAGTTTTACGTTTTGATCGTAATTTTTACGTTTTGATCCTAAGTTTTACGTTTTGATCCTAAAATTTAGGAACGAACTTCCGCTGATCGTAAGAGCATATACGCATTCGTACGTAGGCTCGTGCGAGTCGTAAATGGCCAAAAAAACAGGAAAAAATGACTAACACCCACCCAAACTTACGATTCTCGATACGAAATCAATTAACTTTTGCTCTTTGAATCGAGGGGATAGTGTGAAATAAACATTTGTGTTAGTGATCCCATAACTGTGATTTACTTATCAACATGCTGTTTCCAAGATTTTTATGTGGGCGGGCCACCCTGAGTGGCAGCTTTAATGTATGGCTTTAGTAACTGGTGTGTCTGACCCCTTTGATCATCTGTATGGGCGCAGTTCAAAAGCTACATCAAAATCTGTCAAGTACCACCTGTGAGAGGTCATCACCAGGCAGTTTAATAGGGCCGGACGAGGGTGAAAGGATGTGGATCAAGCGCAAAGGAGGTTTGTGGACATGAAATATGCTGTTTGATCCAAGCAACGGAACTGGGTCTTGAGTAAGCCAAAAGCATGCTCCACAACAGTCCTGGTCTTCCTATGTGCCCGGTTTTAGGCCGCATATGGCCGACTCTGAGGCCGCTGAATGAGGTCATGAACCATGGAAGCAGGGCATAGCCAGACACACATACAAAAAAAAAAAAACATTATGAGCCACATACATAATACAAATATTATCACCTGAAAAAAAGGGGGGGGGACAGTTGATGATGCAAAAATACTACAAGCACTAATAAGGACTTACCAAGTAGCCATCCTCCAGACAACTCACCAGAGTCAAACCAGCCATAGAGTGTTGAATTCCGCGGAATATATGGATCATGGGTGGAGCCTGAAAAACCAGCCATCACACTATAAACCTAAGGTCAGGAGCTGCAACACATTGGACATTGATACCGTAGAATGTCCAATCTTACGGTTCCTGCCCAAAAGACACAAAGCACACCGGTCAAGAGCAAAGCAACATTCAAGCACACCTACACTGACAGAACAGATGCTAAGCAGAAAGTAACAACCACTGGTAAGACTGCCTTCATTGGCTGAGTAATAAAAAGACTGCTTGTGTAAGGTGGGGCGGGGCATAACCTATGTGAAAAAAAGGACAAGGAAGTTCTTAAATTGAACCTTCAGCATCATTTATAGAAAAGCCCAAACCTTTAAAAAAAATATTCCCCAGCATCTAAAATTAATATATTTTATGTTTTTAGTCACTTATTAGTTATGTTTCCCCCACTGGGCTCTGTTTAAGACTTGAGGATCTTGCCTCAAAAGCATCACATACTGAGGAGAGGAGGAGGGGCAGAAGTGCAAGGGGGGGGTTATAGCTGCAGAGCAGAGCTGGGGTCAGGAAAAGGACAGCAAATCCAGAATGCAGAGCGACACATTCAGAAGACACTTCCTGTCTGCAGGCAGCCTAAGACTCCACGGGCTGCCATCTTGGATGTTTAAAGGCTCAGAAAATTCGGTAGGTGCGGGTAGAATTATTTTTAATGTGAGCAATCTGTATGTACAAGGTGTGGGAAACATATAAGATAAGACTCTTATTCAGGGTGAAAATCCGGTTTAAAATTTAAAAACATTATTGCCTTACTTTAGAGTGAAGCAGCTACAGGAAACAAGGGACTACTAGTCGAAAGGGGAGACTGAGGTCCACTTTACAGGAACCGAAACAATGCAAGGTGACAAAACACACCAAATATGGGAAGGCTAGGCTCCCCCAAAAAATAACCACATTGCATGAAATGAAGTAGGCAAAGGGAAAACAAAGACATACCTGTAGAGATACTCATCAGCGACTGGAGGTACCAGTGTCACGTGCATGCAATCAATCGCACCCATGACATTAGGCATATTGGCCAGCTCATAAAATCCCAACTTAATGGCATTCCAGGCTACCATGGTGTCAGGGAAACAGATGTATTTGTCCACCCAGGTAGCCATACCATCTAGAAATGTATTGTGTGTGCGGCTGAGCGTAAGCTGGGACATGCCCATGGATAGGCACCCAGCCTCTGGAACGAGCCGTTCGCAAGAAATTGAAGGCAGCCAACCAATTTGGTCATATCCACAATTGCATGGTCTTGGTTGTGGGGGCATGCTATTTGAAATAACTCAAATTAGTCCATAGGGTGCTGTTGGTTTCAAAAGTTCAAAAAATATCCTTACCTCACTGGATTATGTATGTATTGTTTGTAAAAATGCCCCATCACAGGGGCAATTGACGTGGGCAACATTTTTTATTGCAATTTATTGTGCATTAGGCTACGTTTACACTGCCTGAGTGCATATGCGTTTCTGCATTTTGCAGATCTGCAGAAAAAGTCATGTCATGTATCCTCTATGGCCCCTTTCACACCTCTCCGTTTTGATATAGTGTGAATGGAACGTAGCCAAAAAAAGTCCTGCCACTGTGTTCCAACCGAACTGCAAATGCAGATGTATTCTGTGTCTATTCTATGGAACTGTAATTGCAAAAAAAAAAAACAGTTGCAAAATGTAGATCAAATGCAAAAAGCAAAACACACCTGCATCTGCAACTGCATCGGCATCTGCATAGTGTGAATGTAGCCTTAAAGTAACGAAAACACACTCAGATATAAATTTTAATTCACACCCAAAGTAAACTTGCTTCACTAAATTATTACCATAATGACCCCCATAGTATAGCATGGATGAGATTCAGAACCAGGTGGAAATAGAACACTTCTTTATTTTTGCCTAAAATTTACTTTTTGTACCTTGTTCTGAATCCAGCCCAGGGTGTTTAAAGTTGAATAAATTCCAGCTCGATCAATTCCCTCCCCCGGGGCATCCAAAATTGGAATGCTCCACTGTGTAAAACCCCGCCAGGTCACCCCATTCACTTACCTTGCTACATCTGCAGCCGCATCCCCATTATACCTCTAGCAGGGCGTATGCCCGTACCTGCCATTTGTGAATGGCCGGCGCAGGCATGCTCACCTGTTAGAGGGAAGTGGGGGATGTAACTGCCAGCACGCTTGGAGCCGCTGGCCTTAGATGCTGTCTTAGATGACGTGACGTCAGTGGCTCCAAGTATGCTGATTGGATGAGTGGCTGTGCATGCGCCGTAGGACTGGGAAGAGGTGACATTCTTCAGGTGATCCCGGGGTAAAGGACCAAAACTCATGATAGTCAAAATCCTGGGTTTTGGTCCACTTTAAGTAGCTCCAAGTATGCTGTGGCCACAGAGCCACAACTGTTTTGTGATAGAGTGTCCAAAAACCCCAAGAACAACTTTCAGCCTAAAGAGGACTAGGGGGGTTATTTAAGAAGTTCTAGCGCCAGGTAGCGTCTGGTGAACGCCGGGCGCTGTACACAAAACCACATTTAAGAAAGCGAATCTGATGGGCGACTCTAACAGTGCCATGTAGCGTCACATGTATTACTAGAGACGGCTCAGTGTATAGCGCCGGCCCTCTAGGTTCCAGAGTGCCATGTATTACCTTTCTCTCAGTGTTGCTCTCCCATACATTTCAATGGGGTTTCAGAGGTGGGACGTCTCCTGGCTGCTTTTATACACTTTTATACATTTTTTTTGACTATTTATATTTTTATGCAGAATTGTCATTACAGGTCTGGCACTAAAGTGTTATTGTCACAGTGTTAAAACAATGTCATTCCATGTATTTTCACTTTGTTACTGGTGATATGTGTTCAAAAACAGACTTTGAACACACAGCATCTGGCGCTCTATGCTATAGCGACCAGATCCAGAGCACCGACGTTCTGTGTGTCAGTTTTTTTGTTAAATATGCCCCTCGATTCAAAGAGCAAAAGTTAATTGATTTCGTATCGAGAATCGTAAGTTTGGGTGGGTGTTTGTCATTTTTTCTTGTTTTTTTGCCCATTTCGTATTCGCACGATCGTTCGCGCATAGACCTATATGAACATACGCATTTCGTACGAGAATCGTATATTTTGCGTTAGTTCGTGTGTTTTTCCCGTCCAAATCGTATTATTTGCGTCCGATCCTATTTTTTACGTCCTTCATATGGGCTTGCGACCAATTCAGAGAGGTGATTGCTAATTGTTTTGAAGCCCATTAAAGAGCTGCTTTACGAAATGTTTGCCGGCAGCTATTTGGCCTCGGGAGTAGGATGGAGAGGAGCGAGTTTGTGGCACATCAAGGGCTTATGCTTTTTGGCATTGAGTTGATCGAGATGTCTGAGAGCAGATTGCCCCTGCGTCGTCGCATGAACATCGATAGCATGAATGATGTTGAGCTGTTCGAGCTGACCAGGCTTAATCGCGCTTCCCTCCATAAATTATATAGTGAGCTGCGGCCATGGTTAGCCCGCACCACAAGGAAGGGGCATGCAATTTCAGGTATGACCAAGATGCTTGGCTGCCTGCAATTTTTGGCGAACGGCTCGTTCCAGAGGCTGGGTGCCCTCTCCGTGGGGATGTCACAGCCTACGCTGAGCCGCGCACTATCTAAATTTTTGGAAGGCATGGCTGCCATAACTCCAAAATATATTTATTTTCCGGATGATATGGCAGCCAGAAACGCCATTAAGCTTGGGTTTTATAATGTGGCCGACATGCCCAACGTTATTGGTGCTATTGACTGCACACATGTGGCACTCGTACCTAGGGCTGCCGACGAGTATATATATAGGTATTGAGATTGGTTATTATGTTGGCCAACGTGTAATGTAACCTGTTTTCCTTTGCGGCAGCATATTTGTTTATCCCTCATTTGTGTAGCTGCTTTATCTAGGCTTTTCATTAGTCTTTCCCAATAGAGTGCAGACATGTATTTTTTTATTTATTTATTTTTTTTCAAATATCAATTACCCTTTTTGTATGTTTTTGCCTTAAGGAATCGAAAAATGGGACACTCCCTTAATGTCCAGGCCGTGGTTGGTCCGGACATGCGTTTTATGAGTGTCCTTGCCGGCTACCCAGGATCGTCGCACGACTCGTATATCCTCAGGCGATCTGGGTTGTTTAGGAGATTTGAGGCAGGTGAATTTTCGGGTGCATGGCTGCTTGGTAAGTGTGTCCTATTTGTGTGCTATTAAATGTGGGATTAATCTTGTATTTGTTGATATGTTTGTATTTGAATTCTTTACATAAGCCAGAAACTGCCTTTTTGTTGGGTCATATATTATGAACTCCAAAAAAAAATGCTTGGCTCGCTTTGTCCTTCAGAATGTTTTCCCTTTAGTTAGGATGTCTGTAAGTTCCATGTCCCTAAATATATTGGTTGGGAGTTTATACCCAAGGATCTGTGAGCTTTTGCTCCTTTTGTAGTATTGGTCTTTAAATGTCAAAGTGGACTTAAACTGCATACATTGTAGTTTTCATCTAAATGTGGATAGCCCCTCAGCAGCATCCTAATTGTAACATGTCAGAAACCTCTAAATATATTTAAATTCCAACTACCCTTGGCCGTGCAGATGTTTGTTAATTAATTGGTATATTGAAGTGCCATTTTTAATTATGTACTACATTAGTGGCAATATTTATTTTGCTAATGTGCCCTGGGTGTTTTTTTTGGCCCTTTACCTTACATCATTATGATATATGTAAAATTCTTTGTGTTTGTTGTGTTGCCTTTTTAATTTTGATTACATTTAATTGTCTGTTTAAGGTGATTCCGGGTACCCACTTCTACCCTGGCTCATGACGCCTGTGCTGCGGCCCCAGGATGCCTCTCAGGAAGCGTACAACCGTGCGCACCGCAAGACCAGGGCTGTTGTGGAGAGGGCCTTTGGGCTGTTGAAGACACGTTTTCGTTGCTTGGACCATACTGGGGGCGCCCTGCAATATGATCCCAAGAAAGTGATCGACATAATCATGGCATGTGCTGTTTTGCACAATTTTGCGATACTGGAACGTGTCCCACGTTATGTGGATAGCCTGCCCTCTACAGCTCTAGAGGATGATGTAGAGAATTTTGTTGGGCCACCCAGTGAGTCTGCCCAATCAGTTAGAGCAAACTTGATCTTGCAGCATTTTAGTTAATTTTATTTCGTGTCTCAACATTCTGTGTGTCTGTGTTATCCTTTTTGTTAAATATGTTGTTTTGCCGTAATGTGGCATTACCTCAAAGTAAAACATTTTTACCTTAATTGTTGCCTAATGTATTTCATGTAGTTTCCTTAGCTTGATATTTGCATTGTTACACCTCTTAAAACCAAAATTATCTGGTTTAGCCCAAGCTGTTTAAAATGTGTTCCCACTAAAAACGCCACAAGTATTGTAAGTGAGAATATTTTTTTACTTAGAAAAGTAAAAATTATTGTGCTTAACAGAAAACATTCCACATACATCTGTGGTTACAAATGGATGACATAACAAAAAAAACATCGAGCACATCTACACCTGGAAGTGAGTGGCACAACCAAACAAGGACACCCAGTCCAAAGGCCAGCCTAGTCCAGTCATTAATATTGCCTGTGCCCAGGGATATTTGGGCATGGCCATAATGTCACACAAACATGTCTGCAAACAGGAGGAGCACCAACCAAATACATATTTAAAGCCATAAGTGGCCAGATACACTCCACATAGACCTATGGCATTGGCTAGTGGCCTTAAGCATTACTCTAAGGAGCTATATGGGAGCAAATACAAAACACAACCTGCATGAGCAACACAAAATGGATTGTTTGAAACCTCAAAGGACAAGTAAATACAGTGGGGGTTAAGAGAAAAGATGTCCCACACACCCATGGCTTAATAGGGTGGCTGCCCATAATACCCAGGTGGAGGTCCAGGTGGAGGTCCATGTGAATGGGACCTAGCCTGGGCCATGGCAGCATTGTGAATTTGAAACTGCTCCACAATGTTTCTCTGCATATTGGTCATCTCAGCCATGGCTGACTGGATGCCATTACTTGCAGTGACCACGTTGCTGTTGAGGGTACGCAACTCCGCGAGGATGCCCTGTAAACTGGTATTGATGGTGACCATGTCGGCATGCCTTTCCTCGCGCTCTGTAACGAGCTGTGCCTCATAAGAGTCCCTTTCTTGGGTCCATAATTGAAGCAGGGCACTCTGCCTCCCCTGGGAAATTGTGGGGCGGCGTAATGGAGTCCGCCGCACAATTACCCTGGCTCTTGGGCGTGCCCTGCCGCGTGGTGTCGTCCCCTCAACAGCAACAGGCCTGCTTTGCAAATCCTCAGCAGCAGAGTGAACACTGGGGACTGTTGTGTCAGTCTCCCCATGTGCATGCACAATGGATGGAGATTCACTCTGCTGCTGAGGATTGGCCAGAGAAACATTATGGAGCAGTTCCAAATTGGGACCCAGGGGGAGGTCATCCGACGTGCCCTGCATGGAGACATCATCATCTTCCTCCATTTCCTGGATCTCTTCCATGAGTGTGCGGGTCTGTAGGGACATATAAAAAAAAAAGTGTAAGTTGGCGTCCAAATTTGGGATTCCCACAGTTTAACACATTCTTAAGCACTTGGTAGTATTTATGGTACTAAATTAACTTACCGGAAATCTCGGATCTGGGCTCCTATGCTGTACGGACCTGGTAGGCATAACCAAACTGGGGGGTGAGTTTACCCTTGCTGAGGGATCATGCTGGGCTGAAGAAGAGAAAAACAAACAAGGTAAACACACACATAACCATTTTTTGGATAGGTAATCAAATAAACCACTATTTGTAATATTAAGCAACTCTAGAGCAATGGGGACATTTGTTAAAAGACACGCAAGTTTAGATAGGTGCAATGGCTCGCGAAAACTGCTAACTGACCTCAGTTCTAAGTCAGGAAGTGTACCCAGTCAGCATACAACTTGCAACGCACATTTTTGGATTTAGAGTACCATTCGCTAGGTCCGGGGTACTCAAACAATTCTTGTAAAGGTCCATTTAAAGGTATGTGGTGAGAGGTGAATGTCTGGCCATGGGGCTGACGCAGGGGGTGTCTAGTTAGAAATAAACACACTGGTGGAGGGGCTTGAGATTTCAAAGTGCAAACTAATAAAGGCTGCTTGCCCTTGCTGGGCTGGATGGGGCAGAGCTGAGGGGACAGGGATTGGATGGCTAAAGGGGGGAGTTCACGAATTGATGGTGATGGGATGGATGGAGCAAATCTGTTACAAATGTATGGGGCTTATGTGGGGGGGGGGCATGGGGGGACTGTGGCAGATGGGGCAGAGCAGGGGCAGCGGGACACGATTGTGCCAAGAGAAAGATGTACCAAGTTACTGTGTACCTTGCAATGCCACTTCCTGTGCAGTACTTCATATTGCAATGCTATGTTTCAGGGAGCCATGACATTGGGCAGGAGAACAACCACTACATCGCCGATCAAGGGGGCAGCTCTGAGCACGTCAACACAGAAGTAACTGAGTGCAGGGCTGTCTGGGCAGGGGTCCTGGAATCTGGTGCCAAGGTCCGCATTGGGACCCCGGCCCGCCAGTTGAGTCTCGCTGCTCTAGGTCAGATATGTTTGGGGGTGGGTAATTAAATTGTTAACTCAAACACAACTCACACAACAAATAGGCAACCCATCCATAATGATGTGTGTTTTGTGATTGATTCAAAATATATCACTTTTCAGGAGAAACTTCATGACTTGACCAATACAATTTGAAATTTGATCTTTGCCATAATGGATGTGGTCCTAAATGTGTGATTCACAGGGACCAAAAGAGGACACAAACAGGCACAGTAGTGTGAGGCCAAGCAAGGCAAACCATAGGGCCATCCCGTCATCTTGTTACTAGTGAACTTTAGATTATTTAGCAAACAGGCAAACATGCAGATTTAAGAGTACTCACCGTGGGTACGGGTCGGTGAGTCTGTGTCCATTAGACCAGCATGTCCACCGACCGCGACCGGATGGAGAAGTCCCAGCACAATCTCCTCAGCAGGGGTAAACTCCAATTTTGAAGGAAAGCCACCTCCAGTTTTCAGGCTGAAAAGAGAAAATCGTTTGGTACTCAGAAAAGGTGCATACAGTACATCCTAAACATTATATTTGGAGACATCATTTATTTACCTGTAATTATGCCTTTTAATTTCTTTTTGCCGTACAGCATACTTCAGATCAGAGATTTTCTTCTGAATTTGGGACACATCTTTCCTCTCTTCCCCCGCTGCATTTACTTGTCGTAGGATGGTTTCAAACAATTCCATCTTGCGCTGCTTTGTGGTGTGTTTTGATTTGCTCCCATAGAGCTCGTCATAGTATAATGTAAGGCCACTAGCCAATGCCATATTTTGGTCATGGGAGAATCTCCCACTCAACTGGCCGCGGCGCAATGTGCGGCCAGATGGTTGGCTTGGCTGCTCCTCCATGTGTGCAGACACATGTGGTGACATTATGGCCTGGGGCTGGGTAGGGGAATGGCCGGATTGTTGGCTTCCCAATGACTGGACTGGACTGGCCAAGGGACTGGGTGTTCTTGCGTGGCTGGCCACCGAACTTCCAGGTGTAGATGTGGTCATGGTGGAAATTCTGGGCCCTCTTGGGGGGCTATGTTCCCGGCTGGTGCCAGGTCGGGGGCTCTGTTCCCGGCTGGTGGCAGGTCGTGGGCTTCTGGCCCTGCTGCGGGCCCTGTAGGGGCTTCTGGCCCTGGATGGGGTTCTGCGGGCCCTGGCTGGGCTTCTGGCCCTGGATGGGGTTCTGCGGGCCCTGGCTGGGCTTCTGGTCCTGGATGGGGTTCTGCGGGCCCTGGCTGGGCTTCTGGCCCTGGATGGGGTTCTTCGGGCCCTGGCTGGGCTTCTGGCCCTGGATGGGGTTCTTCGGGCCCTGGCTGGGCTTCTGGCCCTGGATGGGGTTCTTCGGGCCCTGGCTGGGCTTCTGGCCCTGGATGGGGTTCTTCGGGCCCTGGCTGGGCTTCTGGCCCTGGATGGGGTTCTTCGGGCCCTGGCTGGGCTTCTGGCCCTGGATGGGGTTCTTCGGGCCCTGGCTGGGCTTCTGGCCCTGGATGGGGTTCTGCGGGCCCTGGCTGGGCTTCTGGCCCTGGATGGGGTTCTGCGGGCCCTGGCTGGGCTTCTGGCCCTGGATGGGGTTCTGCGGGCCCTGGCTGGGCTTCTGGCCCTGGATGGGGTTCTTCGGGCCCTGGCTGGGCTTCTGGCCCTGGATGGGGTTCTGCGGGCCCTGGCTGGGCTTCTGGCCCTGGATGGGGTTCGGGCCCTGGCTGGGCTTCTGGCCCTGGATGGGGTTCGGGCCCTGGCTGGGCTTCTGGCCCTGGCTGGGCTTCTGGCCCTGGATGGGGTTCGGGCCCTGCTGCGGGGCCTGGGTTGCCGAACTGCCCTACTTGAACCCATGGCCGGTGTGGGCTCCCTTGTGCGGCCTCTTCTGGGGGCAGAGGTGGTGGGTGCTGCTGTTGCCTGCTTTTTGGCTTCAGGGGCACGTGGCTTGGGGCCCCTTTTTTGGGTTCCAGAGGGTCCAGTGTCCCTTGGTGGGGCAGAGGTAGTAGTCTTGGCTCTCAGCTTTATCCTACCTTGCTGGGACCTGGTTGTTGGGCCCTCCGCGGTCTGGCTTTGCTGGGGTCGCTTGGAGATTGCCTTTTTAGGTGCCATCTTCCACAAATGCTCAAAGAGAATGAGCTTTGGGTGCAGGGACCTTTAAATAATGAGCCCAGCGTGTGACGCCTATGCGCACGACTACGCGCTCGTACGAACGTACGTTCGAGCGGAACCAGGAAACCGCTGGGGTTTCACTTATCTGCTGCCTTGAAGAAGCATAAAGATGGCGCCCACTATCTTCACCCGTCAACAGGAAGAGATCCTCATGCTGGTAAGTGGCTGCCTGTGCATTTTAATCTAATAGTCAATGATGGCCTAAATGTAAATGATGCGTTTGGAACTAGTTTGGGGTCTCTTAATGTTTAATAACTGGCTCCTCACACTTCATCCTCAAGGGCCGAGCCTGGCCACGTTTTCACCTGTCTATGCTGATGTCCTAATTAGGGCAATTGCTCAGGCTTAGCAACAGTTAATTAACCTGTGGAGTAGCGGGGCTAGCTGGCAAACCTGGCCTGTCTCGGACCTTGATGCGGATGTTTGAGGAACACTGTTTTCCTAAGCCATAAAAACACATCGGGAAGCCACACACGTGGTCCAAAAGCCTAAGCATAAGCCTACATCTTGGATGTTTAAACCATCCTAACATGCCATAGATGCAGGTGGCCTGATTTTTGATGTTGGCTATTATCTGTATGTACATGGTGTGTGATACATATAACATAAGACCAGACTCTCATTCACAGTCAACGTCCTCTTTAAGGCACTCCCCAAAAATGGCTGCCACTCTAAATGTGTGTGTTAATGACATGAAATTCTCAACTTGTGATGCAACACATATGGGTCTGTGTGTAAAAGTAAAAGCTCTGTGTCCATTATGTTTTTCAGATCATGCTTCAGCGCCGGTTTGACTTCGCGCCCAATGTGTGCGAGAAAAGGGACATCGCCCGGGAGATCATCGCGGAGATACACCGTGTCACCAGCACCACCTTCACTCACACCCAGATAATGCAGCATTGGTCGGACCTGAAACGTCTGCACATGCCCCGGGTGCGGAGGTTTTTTGGAATCCATTTCCCAAGTAAGTACAAAGCAATTGCATGGTATATGTTCCAAATGTATAAGTTATGCCTTTATTTATAATGACTTTTCTTTGGTAGTGTTGGAAATGGATTTCAGAATTCGCCGCACCCGGAGGCGTACAGGCCGACCAGTGCTGCATGAGTCTGCATCTGTGAGTGAAGGTGGTAGATCTCCCGGGCGACGGACCTACCCCTCCTCTGTGGCCTCCTCAGACCAGCCCCTGGACCTTACCACAGAGGAGGGGCCCAACCGCGTGGGCGTGGAGTCATACCTGGCCAGGCATGGGGAAGGCTCTGGTATGTCACTCTTCATGTATAGGCACAAAGATATACATGGCAGGCCAAAAACTAAGTTATCCTTTATTATGTATTTGTAGAAGCTTCTGGTGCGGGTGAGATAGTGGAGGAGGAGGCAGCAGAGATGCTGGAAGTCGATCCTGGCGAAGGTGAGTGATGTCAGCCAGACTGGGAGCCAGATATGTTGGGAATAGTGACTCTATACAAGTACTAACCAAATGTCACATGTTTCTCCAGGGACTTCTTCACAGCATAGCCAGGACCAAGGGGAGTCTGTTGGCCCCAACCAGCCATCTGTCGGCCACCAACTCCGTAAGTCTCCATGCCATTATTCATATTAATGTTTGGTTAGCTAATAACACACACATAACTAAAGGCGTAGCCAATGTGTAGTTCACACTTTCATGTGGGCACTTCGTTAGCTTAAAGAGGACCCTAACTTGTATTAAGAACATAAGAATTAGCCAACACACTGTACCTACAGATTTGAAACATGGAAAAACACCATTCAGCCATCTAATGCATGTTATTAGACTGAACAAAACCAATATTGCGGAATATGGAATGCGCAATATTTACAGGCAGCATGGGATACAGATTGAAAAAAGTAAGGTGCTGCCATGCATTGTGGGAGTGATGACCTTTCCCTCAACCCAGCTATGCTCTGGATTCCCAACGCACCACTGTAAGCTACTCCCCTGTACTTTAGCCAACTCTCCACTCCTCATTAAGTGTTATGCTTCAGAGTCCAGATGGCGGCGCTGTAATCCAAAAACCTCCTAAATGTACTTTGATCTGGTGCCTAATCATTTGGGAATAGTTATTGCTTTTCATTAAATAATGTTGAAGGTCCGGTTTCAGGAGTTTAAACACTTACCTGTGGGAAATGCATTAACTTTATCCCTTGGAAGAATGACATATGTCATGCATTTACATGTATTTGATTAACCCCAAATCTATTTCCAGCATACCAACCGGTCTGGTACTCCTATTTATGTTTATTTCTCTATTGCTTACAGGGATTATCCCAAAAACCAATGCAGAGAAAAAAAAAAGAATCAAGGAGTTGGTGGCCGAGCTGCTGGCCATACAGGCGACGTTGGGGCCAACAGATGAAGAAGAGGATGATGAATAGTGCCCTTGGTCCTGGCTACTTTGTTTAACTTGTTTGTAGAGTTTTAAAAATTTTAAACATGTTTTATGTTTTTAAAAAAAAAAAAATATATATGTTTTTTAAAAAAAACAAAAAAAAATTTTTATATGTGTTTTACCAAAAAAAAAAAGTTAGACTATGTTTTAAACAAAACAAAAAAAAAAAAAAAGATGTTTTGAAAATTACTCAAAACAAAACAAACCAAATAATTTAAATAAATTATATTTTAAGCCTTCCTAAATGTGTCTTTTCTAATATGCACACCCAAAAAAAATTACACAAACCAGAAAAAACACGCTTAGAAACATATAGACATATGTACATTATGTGGTTTTCTTACGTTTTAGGGACCGAGAAATGAAGTTGGATGCAGGCGCTAAGAGGTTTAGGTAAGTTTTAGGGACCGAGAAATGAAGTTGGATGCAGGCGCTAAGAGGTTTAGGTAAGTTTTAGGGACCGAGAAATGAAGTTGGATGCAGGTGCTAAGGGGTTTAGGTAAGTTTTAGGGACCGAGAAATGAAGTTGGATGCAGGCGCTAAGAGGTTTAGGTAAGTTTTAGGGACCGAGAAATGAAGTTGGATGCAGGCGCTAAGAGGTTTAGGTAAGTTTTAGGGACCGAGAAATGAAGTTGGATGCAGGCGCTAAGAGGTTTAGGTAAGTTTTAGGGACCGAGAAATGAAGTTGGATGCAAGCGCTAAGAGGTTTAGGTAAGTTTTAGGGACCGAGAAATGAAGTTGGATGCAGGCGCTAAGAGGTTTAGGTAAGTTTTAGGGACCGAGAAATGAAGTTGGATGCAAGCGCTAAGAGGTTTAGGTAAGTTTTAGGGACCGAGAAATGAAGTTGGATGCAGGCGCTAAGAGGTTTAGGTAAGTTTTAGAGACCGAGAAATGAAGTTGGATGCAGGCGCTAAGGGGTTTAGGTAAGTTTTAGGGACCGAGAAATGAAGTTGGATGCAGGCGCTAAGAGGTTTAGGTAAGTTTTAGGGACCGAGAAATGAAGTTGGATGCAGGCGCTAAGAGATTTAGGTAAGTTTTAGGGACCGAGAAATGAAGTTGGATGCAGGCGCTAAGAGGTTTAGGTAAGTTTTAGGGACCGAGAAATGAAGTTGGATGCAGGCGCTAAGGGGTTTAGGTAAGTTTTAGGGACCGAGAAATGAAGTTGGATGCAGGCGCTAAGAGGTTTAGGTAAGTTTTAGGGACCGAGAAATGAAGTTGGATGCAGGCGCTAAGAGGTTTAGGTAAGTTTTAGGGACCGAGAAATGAAGTTTGATGCAGGCGCTAAGGGGTTTAGGTAAGTTTTAGGGACCGAGAAATGAAGTTGGATGCAGGCGCTAAGAGGTTTAGGTAAGTTTTAGGGACCGAGAAATGAAGTTGGATGCAAGCGCTAAGAGGTTTAGGTAAGTTTTAGGGACCGAGAAATGAAGTTGGATGCAAGCGCTAAGAGGTTTAGGTAAGTTTTAGGGACCGAGAAATGAAGTTGGATGCAGGCGCTAAGGGGTTTAGGTAAGTTTTAGGGACCGAGAAATGAAGTTGGATGCAGGCGCTAAGGGGTTTAGGTAAGTTTCTGGTTGAGGGTGCGCATGCGCAAGATCTTATAAACATACGAACGCACGAATCTAAGAGGCCAAAAACCAATGAAAACCAGAGGCAAACGCAAGTAATTGGAAGAGGTGGACGATGGAAGCAGCAGAAAAAACAGGCTGCCGCCGCAACGGGTGAGCACATGAACGTGATTTTTACGATTGCCAACTGACTGAGGCAAGTTCGGGAGATATCATACGAACGGACGTATCTTTTAGGATAGAAACGTATTTGCTTATTGAATCACTCGCAAGTTCATACGAACGCACGAGCGGACGTGAAAAATAGGATGATCGTGACCCAAATCCAAGCTGTTACATGTTTCTTTGAATCAACCCAATGGTGTGGAGCGCCGAGTGCCGGATGAACTGAGCTGGCGCTACCTCTCACTCGCTGCAACGTTATACTGTTGTTAGAGCGCCCAACATACATCACATTCATCAATGAGGGCCAGGTCACTACAGCGTCCGAGACGCTAGGTTACAGAGCCCAATACCCGCTTACAGCGTCTATTAACGGTCGCTCTAAGCACCGCTATACAGACGCTCATCTGGCAATACCTGACGCTAGTAGTGAATCAGCCTCCACGTTCCAGGACAAAGAACCAATACCACATCAAACAGTAAATAAATTATAATATATTTTATTGGGAATCTAAAAACACTTGCCTACCTAGAGATTTTGTCACCTTCTGTTGCCAGACCATGTTTCACAATTTTGTGCAAGTTCAACTGTGATTTTTGAAGGGATTTTCCGGGATTTACCAGGAAAATGATATATTGTTTATTTTCAGCAGAGTCCGGGGAGGCAGGTAATGGGGGCAGAGGTTGAGCCCCCAACACGCGGCTGCTGACCGCCGCTTCCGTAGCCGCCGGTCCCCGCTTTCTCTGTAGCCGCTGCCCCTTGCCGGCGCCGTAGCTGCTGCAAGCTCAGAGTGAGTCAGTTATGGCCTCTAGGTGGGTGCGGCCTATTACTCTCGCCAGCGTCACTGGGCGCTGGTACGAGTAAAAGGTCACGGCCAACTTGGCGGCCAGAACCGACTCGCTCCGATCTCACAGCGACCACAGAAATGGTGGGCAGCAGCAGGAGCCGCAGCCACGGAAGCGGCAGTCAGCAGCCCCAAGCTCAGAGCGTGCCGGCCCGGCTCCCAGGTGGGCATGGCCCATGACTCCAGCCAGCATCATTGAGTGCTGCCATGAGTCACAGGCCATGCTGTGACTACTTTTCTTTGCTTGTTCTTGGGGCATGCTGCACAATGCATGTATTTGGGATGTCCGACACACTGCCTGTATTTGGGATGCCCGCACACTGTCTGCAATTGGGATGCCTGCACACTGCCTGTAATTGAGATGCCTCACAATGCCTGTATTGGGGATGCCAGCATACTACCTGTATTGGGGATGCCTGCTCACTGCCTCTATTTGGGATACCTGCGCACTGCCTGTAATGTGGGATGCCCGCACACTGCCTGTAATTGGGATGCCAGCATACTGCCTGTATTGGGGATGCCCGCTCACTGCCTCTATTTGGGATACCTGCACACTGCCGGTAATGTGGGATGCCCGCTCACTGCCTGTATTTGGGATACCTGCACACTGCCTGTACTTGGGATACCTGCACACTGCCTGTATTTGGGATGCCCGCTCACTGCCTGTATTTGGGATGCCTCACACACTGCCTGTATTTGGGATACCTACACAGTGCCTGTATTTGGGATACCTGCACACTGCCTGTATTTGGGATGCCCGCTCACTGCCTGTATTTGGGATGCCTCACACACTGCCTGTATTTGGGATACCTACACACTGCCTGTATTTGGGATACCTGCACACTGCCTGTATTTGGGATGCCCGCTCACTGCCTGTATTTGGGATGCCTGCACACTGCCTGCATTTGGGATGCCTGCTCACTGCCTCTATTTGGGATACCTGCACACTGCCTGTAATGTGGGATGCCCGCACACTGCCTGTAATTGGGATGCCTGCTTACTGCCTGTATTGGGGATGCCAGCATACTGCCTGTATTGGGGATGCCAGCACACTGCCTGTATTGGGGATGCCTGCACACTGCCTGTATTGGGGATGCCAGCACACTGCCTGTATTGGGGATGCCTGCACACTGCCTGTATTTGGGATGCCAGCACACTGCCTGTATTTGGGATACCTGCACACTGCCTGTATTTGGGATACCTGCACATTACCTGTATTTGGGATACCTGCATACTGCCTGTATTTTGGATACCTGCACACTGCCTGTAATGTGGGACGCCCGCTCACTGCCTGTATTTGGGATACCTGCACACTGCCTGTATTTGGGATACCTGCACACTGCCTGTATTTTGGATACCTGCACACTGCCTGTAATGTGGGACGCCCGCTCACTGCCTGTATTTGGGATACCTGCACGCTGCCTGTATTTGGGATACCTGCACACTGCCTGTATTTGGGATACCTGCACACTGCCTGTATTTGGGATACCTGCACACTGCCTGTACTTGGGATACCTGCACACTGCCTGTATTTGGGATACCTGCACACTGCCTGTATTTGGGATACCTGCACACTGCCTGTATTTGGGATACCTGCACACTGCCTGTATTTGGGATACCTGCACACTGCCTGTATTTGGGATGCCCGCTCACTGCCTGTATTTGGGATGCCTGCACACTGCCTGTATTGGGGATGCCTGCACACTGCCTGTATTTGGGATGCCTGCACACTGCCTGTATTTGGGATGCCTGCACACTGCCTGTATTTGGGATGCCAGCACACTGCCTGTATTTGGGATGCCTGCACACTGCCTGTATTTGGAATACCTGCACACTGCCTGTATTTGGGATACCTGCACACTGCCTGTATTTGGGATGCCGGCTCACTGCCTGTATTTGGGATGCCTGCACACTGCCTGCATTGGGGATACCTGCACACTGCCTGTATTTGGGATGCCTGCACACTGCCTGTATTTGGGATGCCTGCACACTGCCTGTATTTGGGATGCACGCACACTGCCTGTATTTGGGATGCCTGCACACTGCCTGTATTTGGGATACCTGCACACTGCCTGTATTTGGGATGCACGCACACTGCCTGTATTTGGGATGCCTGCACACTGCCTGTATTTGGGATGCCTGCGCACTGCCTGTATTTGGGATGCACGCACACTGCCTGTATTTGGGATGCCTGCACACTGCCTGTATTTGGGATACCTGCACACTGCCTGTATTTGGGATGCCTGCACACTGCCTGTATTTGGGTTGCCTGCACACTGCCTGTATTTGGGATGCCTGCACACTGCCTTTAAATGGAATGCCATACACACAGCCTGGATTTGTTCTGGTAAGACTGTACAGACATTGCGCATCGTGTAGCCAGCATAACATTGGGAATCCCCAGAACATGTCCTGCCACAAGAGCTTCTAATCTGTGCTGCCAGGACACCGGAGAATTCTCTTCTTAAAATGGCAGTGGTGCCATCTGAATCCTGGAACCATAAGCTGTATGAATCCTCTCCTTTATTTTAGTCAGAAAAATAAATGCTCTGGAAAGTCCCAGACTTTCTCAAAGTTCTAAAAATAACAGTCATAATGAAACTCGGAACTTGGGAATAGAGCAGCTGTAACACCAAGAAACCTGACAGTAAGTAAAATTGATTGTTGTCTATGAAAAAATAAGATATAATTGAGAATAAGCTCTAACATATCTTTTGGAGTAACAGTTGATATAAGACCCTGTCTTACATTTGGGGAAACATGGTATGTGTCCACAGCCCTCTGATCTCTAACAGTTCCTCTGATTTTGTTGCAGCTTGTCACCTGCTGTATGAAAAGGCCTCATCTGTGGGGTGTGCATGCGAGCAGCAAAGTAGCCAAACTCCGCTAACCCGAAGGCCAGAAACTTACAGTTAGATCTTTGGAGGGCTCTCCGCATTTTACAAGTATCCCTAGTCCCCCCGGTCCACTTACTTGACATGCGGCAGAAGAAACTCAAAACCAGAAAGTCGGTGGCACTGGCTCCTTCTAAGATATCAGCCCCTAAACAAGCTGAGGTAGAAGAGCTGGTTTCATGGATTCGGCCTATCACAGTTTCCCTCAGACCTGCAGGGAGCTGACCAGCAGATGTCCCTTGACTTAAGGACTCTGCAGCAGCTCAGGTATATTGGAGTTAACTCAGTACCTTATTTTTCACGGTTTATTAGAGAGAAATCACCTTCACCCTCACCTTTTCTCATTATTTTTTTTTCATGGTACAATTCACACACACACACACACACACACACACACACACACACACACACACACACATACACACACACATATATATTTGGTTGTGCATTTTTTTTTTCAATCATGAGAAAAAGTGTTTTCTCTAAAATAATGTCTCAGCTAATCTCAGCTAAAAACACTGCTGACCTTATGTAAAAATTGAGAGCACTAGACTCCAGACCCTTATAGTTAAAGGCTATAATAAACAATGCCCTTACGGTATTGGAGAGCCATCAGTCTGGGGTGGAGCGACATAAGGGGGTTATTAATCATCTGCAGAGTCTCCATGAGTTAAGCCTCACTAGGATATACAATATGTGGTTCATAGGTCTTCCAGAAACCATTGAGGATGTCAACGGCTCGACAGATAGATAGATAGATATACAGGTATAGATAGATAGATAGATAGATAGATAGATAGATATACAGGTATAGATAGATATACAGGTATAGATAGATATACAGGTATAGATAGATATACAGAGATAGATAGATAGATAGATAGATAGATAGATAGATAGATAGATAGATAGATAGATAGATAGATATACAGGTATAGATAGATATACAGGTATAGATAGATAGATAGATAGATAGATAGATAGATAGATAGATAGATAGATAGATATAGATAGATAGATAGATAGATAGATAGATAGATAGATAGATAGATAGATAGATAGACAGGTATAGATAGATATACAGGTATAGATAGATAGATAGATAGATAGATAGATAGATAGATAGATAGATAGATAGATAGATATAGATAGATAGATAGATAGATAGATAGATAGATAGATAGATAGATAGACAGGTATAGATAGATAGATAGATAGATAGATAGATAGATAGATAGATAGATAGATAGATAGATGATAGATAGATAGATAGATAGATAGATAGATAGATATACAGGTATAGATAGATAGATAGATAGATAGATAGATAGATGATAGATAGATAGATAGATAGATAGATAGATAGATAGATAGATAGATATACAGGTATAGATAGATATACAGGTATAGATAGATATAGATAGATAGATAGATAGATAGATAGATAGATAGATAGATAGATATAGATAGATAGATAGATAGATAGATAGATAGATAGATAGATATACAGGTATAGATAGATATACAGGTATAGATAGATAGATAGATAGATAGATAGATAGATAGATAGATAGATATAGATAGATAGATAGATAGATAGATAGATAGATAGATAGATAGACAGATATACAGGTATAGATAGATAGATAGATAGATAGATAGATAGATAGATAGATAGATGATAGATAGATAGATAGATAGATAGATAGATAGATAGATAGATATACAGGTATAGATAGATAGATAGATAGATAGATAGATAGATAGATAGATGATAGATAGATAGATAGATAGATAGATATACAGGTATAGATAGATAGATAGATAGATAGATAGATAGATAGATAGATGATAGATAGATAGATAGATAGATAGATAGATAGATAGATAGATAGATATACAGGTATAGATAGATATACAGGTATAGATAGATAGATAGATAGATAGATAGATAGATAGATAGATAGATAGATATAGATAGATAGATAGATAGATAGATAGATAGATAGATAGACAGGTATAGATAGATATACAGGTATAGATAGATAGATAGATAGATAGATAGATAGATAGATAGATAGATATAGATAGATAGATAGATAGATAGATAGATAGATAGATATACAGGTATAGATAGATAGATAGATAGATAGATAGATAGATAGATGATAGATAGATAGATAGATAGATAGATAGATAGATAGATAGATATACAGGTAGATAGATAGATAGATGATAGATAGATAGATAGATAGATAGATAGATAGATAGATAGATAGATACTTTATTCTGACAGGTAAGTACAGGATACATAAAAGGAATGCTTTTTGGCAAGATACACCAGGAGAGCTAATAACAATTACATACACATTTAGGGGGTTATTTAAGAAGGGATAGAGCCAGGAACTGTACGGCAAACCACATTTAGGAAAGCAATTCTGGTGAGCGCTTTTAACAGCGTCATGTAGCGCCACATGTATTATTACAGGCGACTCAGTGTTTAGCACCGGCGCTCTAGGCTCAGGCGCACCATGTAGTACTTGTCGCTTAGTGTCGCTCTCCCATACATTTCAGTGGGGGTTCATTAGTTGTGTATAACAAGCGTGTTTGGCAATTTACATTTTTTTTTTTTTTTTTTGCTCAAATCATTGTGTGACCTCCCTTGGCTGCAAACAAACACTTTTATAAATTTTGTTGACTTTTTATATTTTTATGCAGAATTGTCATTACAGGTCTGGCACTAAAGTGTTATTGTCCCAGTGTTAAAACAATGTCATTCCATGTGTTTTCGCTTTGTTACTGGTGGATATGTGTTCAAAAACAGACTTTAATCACACAGTGTCTGGCGGTCTATGCTACAGCGCCCAGCTTTAAATTGCCGACACTTTGTGGGTCTAGTTTTTTGTAAAATATGGTGTGGAGCGTCGAGTGCCGGACGTATTGAGCTGGCACTACCTCTCACTTGCTGCAGCGCTATACTTTTGTTACAGTGCCCAACACACATCACATTCATCAATGCCGGCCAGGTTACTAGAGCGACCGAGGAGCTCTGTTACAGCGCCCGATACCTGCTTACAGCGTCTACTAGCAGTTGCTCTAAGCGCGCTATACAGACGCTCATCTGGCAATACCTGGTGTTAGTAGTAAATCAACCTCTTACATTTTACTATTACTGCACTTCTACAGGAGCTTTTGAAAGATCTTCCAAAAGAAAGGCTGGCACTTTATAGGGCCCATTGTGCCTTCACCAGAAAAATAGTGGATGCATTTCTAGAACTCGCGCAAATCACCATTACGTAGAGGAGGTGCTTGAAGCTTTACCTACAGTCTTACAAGCACAAGGCATTATTTACCTATAATGGTAGACAGCACCAAGCAACCCATATTGCTGTAATGAGAGATACAAATAAATCAACCTCCAGATATGATCCAGATCCAGACTCTCTGAAATCTCCAACTGCCCAGTCCTCTGGTACATCTTCTGCCTGCAATAAATCTCCAGGAGCTGCCAAGACGGGCAGGCTGATTCATCACTAACGCCAGGTAGCGGCAGATGAGCGTCTGTAGCAGGCATTTTCAGAGCGCCCGCTAGTAGTCACTGTGCTCAGCCGTGGGTCGCTACTTCATAGCGACTCAGTCGCTGTCCAGTAATGTTGAATACATTGTGAGGAGTCGCTATTTGACCAGTACGTCGCTGTATGGGAGTGCATGGTAGCGACTGCTCATAGCGACCGACTCACACCATATTCAGCAAAAAAACAGCCTCACAAATCTCTGGCACTGAAAAATGCTTGTTTGAAGCCCAGAGCGCCGGAGGCGGTGTGTTTAAAGTCTGTTTTTCAGCATCTTTCCACTAGTAACAAAGAGAAAACATGTGGAATTACATTGTAACAACATTGTAACATGAACACTTTAATGGCAGGCCTGTAATGTCATTTCTGAAGAAATATATAAAAAATAAAAAAAATGTGAAAAAACTGCTTATTCAATGCCGGGAGAGGTCACAGAATTATTTGAGATTTAAAAAAAAAAATAAATAAATAAAAAAAGTTTAAAGAGAAGGAAAGGATCGTCCATTGAAATGTATGGCAGAGCGTCAGGTAGCGAGAGGTCATACCTGGCGCTGTTCAAGGCTGAACGCCGGCGCTGTTCGCTGAGGCTGGGAAAATGATGAATCAGACGCTACATGGCGTTATCCCAGTCACTAAACAGATTCTGCTTGATAAATGTGTAATTGCGTGCCGTGTCCGGCGTTCACCAGTCGCTACCTGTGGCTACCTCTCATTAACCAGCCACTACCTGACGCTATCCCTTCATGAATAAGGCCCCAAGACGCAGAAGCAACAACCTGGCGATTGATGTGTTCAAGCCTTAAAGCAGCTACTGTCCCAAGCTTATGAGGCTGCTAATGATGGCTGACTCGCCAACAGGTGATCTTTTGTAATTTGAAATGATATCACCAATATTTGGCCAAATGGTCAGGACACTCACTGCTAGCCATATCGTGTCTGAATAGTGGACTTTCCAGAGTAAGGAAAATTGTAAGTTCATAACCAGAGTAAGAGTTTAGTTCTGATATTAAGATGCCATTAAAACTGTTTTTCATTCAAATATTTGTTGTAAATTTGTAACCCTAGGAGGAGCAATGAGTCCAAGGCCCTTATTTAACAAGGGATAGCGCCAGGTAGCGAATGTTGAGCGAACGGTAATGACGGTCACCGCCACGAGAACGCCGGCTCCCCTCCGCAATCACACATTTATCAAGCCAATCCTGCTTAGCGACTGACAGAGTGCCAGATAGCGAATCATTCATCATTATTCCAGCCTCACCCCACAGCGCCAGCGAGCGACCTTGAACAGCGACAGGTATGACCTCTCGCTACCTGGCACTCTCCAATGCATTTCAATGGAGCAATCTTTAAAAATTCTTAATTAATTGCTATTATTTATTTATTTTTTTTTTTTTTTTAAATGTCAAAAATTCTGTGACCACTTCTGCAGTGTTAGATTTTTTTTTTTAAGGTAAAAAAAAAAAATTGTGCAGAATTGATATTACAGGTCTGATATTAATGTATTCATATTACAAAATGTTTTGAAAAACTTGTTTTTTTTTTTTTTCCAAAAATATGGTTGTTTGGGGGTTAAAAAACTACTTTTAACCCATCGCCGCCAGCACTCTGGGGTTTAAACAAGCATTTCACAGCGCAAGAATTTTGTGAGCGTGATTTGTTAATGAATATGCTGGGAGCCGTTCGCTATGGCCATTCGCTGTCATGCGCTCCCATACAGCGCGGAACCTGTCAAACAGCGACTCCTAACCCCGTATTCAACATTACCGCACACCGACTGAGTCGCTGTCAACAGCCGAACAACGGCCAAGCACAGCGAATACTAGCGTGCGCTGTGAAAATACCGCTACTGTCGCTCATCTGTCGCTACCTGGCGCTATTAATGAATCGGCCTCCCCAACTTCCATTGGTCCCTTGAAGTTTTTTTTATATTTAAAATCTTCATTATGCTTCTAGTATTATGCTAATTTCAATTTGATAGTTAGATTTTTAAATAACTAAGCCCCTCTGCTTCTGTACAGTATTATATTACTGGTATGTGATACATAGCATAGAACATTATAGCAGGGAATTTGTTAAATTCCCATTATTAAACACTCAACACCACTGTAGCCATTATCCCAGGACTTTAAGGTGTCATGTCCCTAACTAGATGCACCCATTGATACCCATACCACTTTAACTAACTTCCTGTAGCTCTGCAATTAATTACCTCCAAAAATGTATATGTTGTAGTTACCAAATGTGTGACTATCATGTGTTTGTTACCTTTTTCATTTCTCTTGCGGCTTTGACCCTTGAAGCTATAAAATCTGTGCAGTCGTATCCGCATGTACTGGTGTCTTTCATATGGCTAATGGTACATGTCAGGTCTGAAGTTCCTCCACAGCTTCCTCTGTTTAGTACTGCGTCCCTTTCTGGAACTTTCCCTGCAATATGCCACTCCACCAGCAGATGGCTCTGTCCTGCAGAGGTGCAGGTAATCATGCCTTCTTGGCCTATTTAAGATGAACCACTCATTCAGGCAGTGGATCAGCATTGAATTGTCATCCAGAACTCTGAACCCAGATCCCAGAACTCTGTACCCAGATCTCTGTACCCTGTATCACAGCCATGGTCACAGCCACAGCCACAGCCTCAGCCATTGTGTTTCCTTCCCCGTCTAAGCCTTGTATCCGTCTTTGGACTTTCCTTGGACTCTTATGCATGTAGGTTTTCTGACTTCACATATATATATATATATATATATATATATATACACATATATATATATATATATATATATATATATATATATATACAGCAATCTGAGTGTGTTTCATGTTTTCCTGTTTATCTATGTATCTGCACAGCCATGATCACCTGTATTCTTGTTTAGTCATTGCAGTATATTTAGGTGTCCATGTGTATATATATATATATATATATATATATATATATATATATATATATAGCAGCCTGGTTGATGTGTACTCAATTTTTTGTTACTATTAAACACGGTTTGCTGCATATCCGCCTCTGTCTATCAGTCTCAATTTCTGGTCACTTACTACAATCGGGATTTCTCTGTTGAGAAATCCCTGACAGTAAATGTTTGCAATATGTATTCTTTACATATTCCCCAAATACAGGCCACTTCGCACAAACACCAAACCAGGGACCAAACACCAGGATAATCAAGTAAGTGGAGTAACAGAGGCATTAACGCCCAATTTAGCATATATAAATATAAAGCAGCCTAAACGAAAGATGCCAACCATGACAGCCAGCATGAGGAGAGCAGAAAGAAGCTAAATTAGTCCTTTGCCTGGAATGTTCCTTTAGAGCCACTTTAACCTCTGTATTGTTTAATTTAATTTCAGCAAACTGCATACTCCTTCATGGTTAAAAATACTCCTCCAAGATGATGGGATGAGTATTTCTACTCCTTGGGAAAAAGTTTAGGGTGACCTCTGATAAGGAGGGACCCCATTTACCTGCAGAGTGTCTATCAGATGCCCCTGCCAGCTTTGTTTTAATCAACGTGGCGCTGGACACATGGCAAGGAATAGGTTAATTAGGCATAATAAAATATTTTTTGTGGTGTGGTTATTTATGTATTTATTGTATGTGTCCATTGTCCACAGCCCTATTATCTGTAGCTGGTGCCCAGCTTTCCTCTTCTTGCCTTGAAGTATGCAGCATCTGAGGGCTGGAATTCCTCCATCTCTGGCTAGCCAGAAGTGAAGCATCCAGCTTCAGGCTCCGGATCAACAAAGAGTGATCAACACCACAGGATCAGATGAAAGGTAAGCAAGGGAGACTTGAACCCCTGATCTGAGGTCTGTGGCCTCCATTAAACGCTTTTAGTAAGTAAGGAAGGAGTGCACAAGAGCCTTCTGCTAGGAGGAGATGTGTTAGGGGTAGGGCAGACAGAAATTTGTGCAGATAGATACTAAACGTAGGGCCAGAACCCTGTTTGTTTTTGCCCCTGTAGAGCTGTACATCTGTTCTGGGCACCCCATCTAGTGCAAAGACTACCCCCTAGTCTGGGGCATTGTGCTCACTCAAAAAACTCAGCGGTGCTCATTCAATTTCTTAAAAAATTGGTGCAGTCGAAGCACACCTTCAGCATATGTAGCGATAAGGATCAAAAAAGTTTACCAAGAATGGTGTTCTGTCTTCCTTCAACCTATTCAGGTCAAAGTACAGTCCAGCGTATCCAGATAAAATGTAACTTTTAATTACTTTCCCATAAAAAAGCTTAGGCACAGCATGTGAAGACGGGTCAAGCCCCGAGAAACAGCAGCAGGTTGTGACGCGTTTCAGGCCCGGGCGGGCCCTTAGTCATACCATTCCTTCAACCTATGTTTTACTACACAGGGAACAATGTATAAGGTATATGAAAGAAAGAAAGGCAATCAACCAGGATTTGAATGCAAAATAGTACAGGGATTTTAATTGGGGGAAGTGTACACAGGTGCTGATATATACAATATAGGTTACATCATATAAAAAAAGCTGGGTGGTAGACCCAAAAATGACCGCTAGGTGGCGCTTATGAGGTAAATAAGCAGTCAGTGTAAATACACACACATATGTCAAGCAGGAGATAATAAGAGGGATCAATAGGAATGGAAAAACATGCATAAGGCATAAGACAAGTAGATACCATATAATTAGCAAGTGTGGAGACACCCCATGATCCCAATACCATCAATACAGGTAATCCAAATCAGTATGCAATCATAGAGACAAAATGTGAAAATAAGAATAAATCTTACAGTAATAGTAATACCCCAGTAAATGCTGCAATGTGCAGGATGTCGGGGGTAAAGGTGCGCATTTCCTGGGATATTTAAACTGTTCGGCTGCATAGAACTGGTACCGCTCCCTCTTGAAAAAGGTCATTGCAACTGAAACGTCGAGGGTTATTACTTCCACCGTGGTGCTGCCTGTAAGATTTATTCTTATTTTCACATTTTGTCTCTATGATTGCATACTGATTTTGATTGCCTGTATTGATGGTATTGGGATCATGGGGTGTCTTACACTACTTGATTTTATCAGTTCCAGACAGACATGTGCTAGTGCAGAGACTACATTGAGCCACAGAGAAAGGGGGTCGGGTGCACAGAGGGACAGAAGCATCCTGGGCAGCCAGCAAGCAAGTCAACAGAGGGAGGATACAGTCAACCTTAGGATGAGTGGAGAAATTAAACTAAAGACTTTCTATCAGGTACCAATAGATTGTCCACCCCAGCCCCTAGAGCAGTACATGAGTGCAGAGACCGTCTTTAACAATGCTGATGCTGCTGAAATGAAAGTTGTTGTGTTGAATAAAGTAAAGAGACTGTTTAACAGAGTCATTCCTCTCTGGAGCAATCCAATGTGTTCAGATTAGAGATAAGCGAACTTTTGAAAAATTCGACTGATTCGCCGAATTTTCCGACAAAAATCGTTTCGACCCGAATTTATTCGCGACAAATCGCTATTAAAAACGGCTATTTCTGAGCCTCCTAGAGCCTCAATAGGGTTGTAAACCATTCTGCCTTGCTGTAACACACATAGGATGCGTGCTGGGTTACTGAAATAATACTGTAAATAATTAGGACATGCAGATCAGAGGCATCGCTATTAGAATCGCAGAGCGGCACAATTACAGAGAGTTGAGGTGGCATCACTATGAGGGGCCCCTATATTGCCTGAAAAACACACCCTGGAGCTGGCAGCGGCAGGAGCCCAAACATTGGATTTGGCTCAAAGAGACATTGGAGTTGGCAGCAGGAGCAGCAGGAGCCCAAAAATTGGCTGAATGACACCCTGGAGTTGCAAGCAGCAGCAGCAGGAGCCCAAACATAGCTTGAAAGACACACTGGAGTTGGCAGCAGGAGCCCAAAAATTGGATGAATCATACCCTGGAGTTGCAAGCAGCAGCAGCAGCCTAAACATAGCTTGAAAGAGACACTGGAGTTGGCAGCAGGAGCCCAAAAATTGGATGAATCACACCCTGGAGTTGCAAGCAGCAGCAGCAGGAGCCCAAGCATAGCTTGAAAGAGACACTGGAGTTGGCAGCAGGAGCCCAAAAATTGGATGAATCACACCCTGGAGTTGCAAGCAGCAGCAGCAGGAGCCCAAACATAGCTTGAAAGAGACACTGCAGTTGGCTGCAGGAGCCCAAAGATTGGATGAATCACACCCTGGAGTTGCAAGCAGCAGCAGCAGCGGGAGCCCAAACATTACTTTAAAGAGACACTGGGGTTGGCTTCAGGAGCCCAAAAATTGGATTAATCACACCCTGTAGTTGCAAGCAGCAGCAGCAGCCCAAACATTACTTTAAAGAGACACTGGAGTTGGCAGCAGGAGCCCAAAAATTGGATGAATCACACCCTGGAGTTGGCAGCAGCAGCAGCAGGAGCCCAAATATTACTTTAAAGAGATACTGGAGTTGGCAGCAGGAGCCCAAAAATTGGATGAATCACACCCTGGAGTTGGCAGCAGCAGCAGCAGGAGCCCAAACATTACTTTAAAGAGACACTGGAGTTGGCAGCAGGAGCCTAAACATTGGATGAATCACACCCTGGAGTTGCAAGCAGAAGCAGGGGCACAAACATTGCTTTAAAGAGACACTGGAGTTGGCTGCAGGAGCCCAAAAATTGGATGAATCACACCCTGGAGTTGCAAGAAGCAGCAGCAGCCCAAACATTACTTTAAAGAGATACTGGAGTTGGCAGCAGGAGCCCAAAAATTGGATGAATCACACCCTGGAGTTGGCAGCAGCAGCAGCAGGAGCCCAAACATTACTTTAAAGAGACACTGGAGTTGGCAGCAGGAGCCCAAAAATTGGATGAATCACACCCTGGAGTTGGCAGCAGCAACAGAAGGAGCCCAAACATTACTTTAAAGAGGCACTGGAGTTGGCAGCAGGAGCCCAAAAATTGGATGAATCACACCCTGGAGTTGGCAGTAGGGATGAGCGAATCGATCCGGACGAACCCGGATTCGATCCGAATTTCAGGAAAAATTCGATTCGGATCGAATCCGAATTTCCCCGCGATTCGATCGCTCGAAGTTTTCCTTTAACATCCATTCATTTACATTTACAGGCATTCTAAGATGGCGGACGGGACATGTCCAGACATGTAAGCTGGGGCAGTGTATGCTGGGACAGTCACATGCAGCCTATCAGCAGCCAGCAAGCCCGGTGACGTCACATCGCTATTTAAGGCCGGCCATCTTGCTTTTCCTTCCTCATTTCTCTATTGCATTTGTGCGAGACAGAACGCTGTGTAGCTGAGGGAGAGAGGCAGTTAGACAGGCAGGGACAGACAGGGACAGGCTGGAGATAGGCAGGAGACAGACAGGAGACAGACAGAAAGTCAGCGAAAAACAGGGAAAGGTAGAAAAATCGGAGGCTGTCACAGGGAGATTTTTTTTTTTTTTCATCCAGCCTGAGTGTTACTAGCTGGCTGAGAGGCTTTGTTAGCGTTTTCAGGCTGCTTATACTAACTAACTGTGCATATATACTGAACTGATCTTAAGTCTGCTGTGAGGCATCCCATTCTGTGACTACACCAGCCTCTGTTTAAGACCATATAACCATTTGCACTTATTATAATTGAAATTAGCCTGATAAAGACACTTTTGCTGGGCATAGCACTTCTGGACCCTGCCAGGTCCACTTCGTTTTTGGGGCATCCCATTCTGTGACTACAGCAGCCTCTGTTTAAGACCATATAACCATTTGCACTTATTATAATTGAAATTAGGCCTGATAAAGACACTTTTGCTGGGCATAGCACTACTGGACCCTGCCAGGTGTACTTACTGCTGGTTTTTAGGGCATCCCATTCTGTGACTACAGCAGCCTCTGTTTAAGACCATATAACCATTTGCACTTATTATAATTGAAATTAGGCCTGATAAAGACACTTTTGCTGGGCATAGCACTTCTGGACCCTGCCAGGTCCACTTCTTTTTTGGGGCATCCCATTCTGTGACTACAGCAGCCTCTGTTTAAGACCATATAACCATTTGCACTTATTATAATTGAAATTAGGCCTGATAAAGACACTTTTGCTGGGCATAGCACTACTTGTCCCTGCCAGGTGTACTTACTGCTGGTTTTTAGGGCATCCCATTCTGTGACTACAGCAGCCTCTGTTTAAGATCATATAACCATTTGCACTTATTATAATTGAAATTAGGCCTGATAAAGACACTTTTACTGGGCATAGCACTACTTGTCCCTGCCAGGTGTACTTACTGCTGGTTTTTAGGGCATCCCATTCTGTGACTACAGCAGCCTCTGTTTAAGACCATATAACCATTTGCACTTATTATAATTGAAATTAGGCCTGATAAAGACACTTTTGCTGGGCATAGCACTTCTGGACCCTGCCAGGTCCACTTCTTTTTTGGGGCATCCCATTCTGTGACTACAGCAGCCTCTGTTTAAGACCATATAACCATTTGCACTTCTTATAATTGAAATTAGGCCTGATAAAGACATTTTTGCTGGGCATAGCACTTCTGGACCCTGCCAGGTCCACTTCTTTTTTGGGGCATCCCATTCTGTGACTACAGCAGCCTCTGTTTAAGACCATATAACCATTTGCACTTATTATAATTGAAATTAGGCCTGATAAAGACACTTTTGCTGGGCATAGCACTACTTGTCCCTGCCAGGTGTACTTACTGCTGGTTTTTAGGGCATCCCATTCTGTGACTACAGCAGCCTCTGTTTAAGACCATATAACCATTTGCACTTATTATAATTGAAATTAGGCCTGATAAAGACACTTTTGCTGGGCATAGCACTACTTGTCCCTGCCAGGTGTACTTACTGCTGGTTTTTAGGGCATCCCATTCTGTGACTACAGCAGCCTCTGTTTAAGACCATATAACCATTTGCACTTATTATAATTAAAATTAGGCCTGATAAAGACACTTTTGCTGGGCATAGCACTTCTGGACCCTGCCAGGTCCACTTCTTTTTTGGGGCATCCCATTCTGTGACTACAGCAGCCTCTGTTTAAGACCATATAACCATTTGCACTTATTATAATTGAAATTAGGCCTGATAAAGACACTTTTGCTGGGCATAGCACTTCTGGACCCTGCCAGGTCCACTTCTTTTTTGGGGCATCCCATTCTGTGACCACAACAGCCTCTGTTTAAGACCATCTAACCATTTGCACTTCTTATAATTGAAATTAGGCCTGATAAAGACACTTTTGCTGGGCATAGCACTTCTGGACCCTGCCAGGTCCACTTCTTTTTTGGGGCATCCCATTCTGTGACTACAGCAGCCTCTGTTTAAGACCATATAACCATTTGCACTTATTATAATTGAAATTAGGCCTGATAAAGACACTTTTGCTGGGCATAGCACTACTTGTCCCTGCCAGGTGTACTTACTGCTGGTTTTTAGGGCATCCCATTCTGTGACTACAGCAGCCTCTGTTTAAGACCATATAACCATTTGCACTTATTATAATTGAAATTAGGCCTGATAAAGACACTTTTGCTGGGCATAGCACTACTTGTCCCTGCCAGGTGTACTTACTGCTGGTTTTTAGGGCATCCCATTCTGTGACTACAGCAGCCTCTGTTTAAGACCATATAACCATTTGCACTTATTATAATTGAAATTAGGCCTGATAAAGACACTTTTGCTGGGCATAGCACTACTTGTCCCTGCCAGGTGTACTTACTGCTGGTTTTTAAGGGCATCCCATTATGTGACTACAGCAGCCTCTGTTTAAGACCATATAACCATTTGCACTTATTCTAATTGAAATTAGGCCTGATAAAGACACTTTTGCTGGGCATAGCACTACTTGTCCCTGCCAGGTGTACTTACTGCTGGTTTTTAAGGGCATCCCATTCTGTGACTACAGCAGCCTCTGTTTAACACCATATACCATTTGCACTTATTATAATTGAAATTAGCCTGATAAAGACACTTTTGCTGGGCATAGCACTACTGGACCCTGCCAGGTGCACTTCTTTTTTGGGGCATCCCATTCTGTGACTACAGCAGCCTCTGTTTAAGACCATATAACCATTTGCACTTATTATAATTGAAATTTGGCCTGATAAAGACACTTTTGCTGGGCATAGCACTACTGGACCCTGCCAGGTGTACTTACTGCTGGTTTTTAGGGCATCCCATTCTGTGACTACAGCAGCCTCTGTTTAAGACCATATAACCATTTGCACTTATTATAATTGAAATTAGGCCTGATAAAGACACTTTTGCTGGGCATAGCACTACTGGACCTTGCCAGGTGCACTTCTTTTTTGGGGCATCCCATTCTGTGACTACACCAGCCTCTATTTAAGACCATATAACCATTTACACCTATTCTAATTGAAATTAGGCCTGATAAAGACACTTTTGCTGTGCATAGCACTACTGGTCCCTGCCAGGTGCCCTCCTTTTTGGGGCATCCCATTCTGTGACTACACCAGCCTCTATTTAAGAACCTAACCATTTGCACCTATTCTAATTGAAATTAGGCATGATAAAGACACTTTTGCTGTGCATAGTCTTACTGCTGCCTGCCAGGTGCTCTCTGGTTTTTGGGGCATCCCATTCTGTAACATACCATTAGCCTCTGCATTTACTGTAAGCTGCACAGTTATTTAAAGAAATTTGGCCTGTATGAGCCTGCTTACACACTGCTGCTGTGTGCATATATACTGATCTCAAGTCAACTTTGGGGCATCCCATTCTGTAACATACCATTAGCCTCTGCATTTACTGTAAGCTGCACAGTTATTTAAAGAAATTTGGCCTGTATGAGCCTGCTAACACACTGCTGCTGTGTGCATATATACTAATCTCAAGTCTGCTTGGGGCATCCCATTCTGTAACATAACATAACCTACCTACCATACTAAGCAGCTCTCTTATTTAAACTAAGCAGGCCTCTTGGAGGCTGATTGTCCACTTTTGGGTGTGCATTTATATTCGGTTTCATATACAGTGGGGTATCCCAATTTGTAAGATAACCTACCCCAACCATGTAAACTAAATAGGCCTGTTGCAGCCTGAGTTTCTCTGCTTGCGTATGGCCTGCATTACAATCTGTCTCTTTCAATGACACTGCTGCCTGGGGTATCCCAATTTGTAAGATAACCTACCCCAACCATGTAAACTAAATAGGCCTGTTGCAGCCTGAGTTTCTCTGCTTGCGTATGGCCTGCATTACAATCTGTCTCTTTCAATGACACTGCTGCCTGGGGTATCCCAATTTGTAAGATAACCTACCCCAACCATGTAAACTAAAGGTTATGTCCTTCCAGATAGAAAACTTATGCCGAACACTATTTTTGTTAGGGGCATTGACCTTTGGATTGATCGGCATGAAATTAATTTTTTTTTTCAAAGTATGGCGCTGTAAAGAAGGTCAAAATGATGTCTCATACTTGGATTATTGTTACTTTTTGTTCAGCTTGAAGTATAACAGGCCACACGGGCATCCCAAGGCACATGCTATTTTAAACCTATCTGTTATACAACATAAGCGTTGATCAGCATCAGCTGCTTTATTAAGCTACTTCAATTTGCACTTGTTTTTGACTGCTTTTAATAAACCAGGCCGCAGGGCACCCCAAAGCTGCACCTTGCACCCTATCTGGTATACAACATAAGCGTTGATCAGCATCAGCTTCATTAAGCTACTTCAGTTTGCACTTCCTTTTTGACTGCTTTCATTTAACCAGGCCGCAGGGCACACCAAAGCTGCACCTTGCACCCTACCTGTTTATACTAAATAAGCATCTACAGCCTCAGCTTTATTAAGTTATTGCATTTTGAATTGGTTTTGGTCTGCTTTAAATACACCAGGCCGCAGGGCATCCCAAACCTGCATGTTGCACCCCATCTGTTATACTAAATAAGCGTTGATCAGCATCAGCTTTATTAAGCTATTGCATTTTGCATTGGTTTTTGTACTGCTGCCAAAACACTAGCCCATATGGGCATCCCAAACCAGCACATGTCACCCTATCTGTTATACTAAATAAGCTTCTACAGGCCCTTTTTTTATTTATTTATTTTTATTTATATAGAGCTGCAATAGCTTATATTGTGAGGTTAATTTGCCATTTTGCAGCATAATATAGAGCAGCCCCTGTGTAAATCTGAGGGGCAATAGCTTATATAGTGAGGTAAATTTGCCATTTTGCTTCGTTATATAGAGCAGCCCAGTTGCCATCTAAATCAACTACTGTCCGGCCAGTACAGCTTTTCCAGGGCAAACTCTGCTAGTTGCGGGCACAAGTCAAGTTTGGCTTCCCAGCAAATCCAGTGGATCTTGAAGGTGTGTTGGCATGGTCATGTCAAGGTATGACATGACCTGCTGTTTGAGGTCCAGCTCCAGGTCTTCCTGCTGCTCATGAGTAGACTCACTATGCGGGTGTAGAAAGCTACTCACTAGCGACTGAAGACTGAGGCTGCTGCTGATGGAGCTGCTGCTGCTGCTGCTCCTTCCACCCCCCCAGCAGCCATGGCAGTGGAAGGTGATCGCAGAGGTCCCCCCGAGTCAGACCTGCGGGAGTATGGGCCATGGCGCAGATAGACATCGCCCAACTGACTACGTGGGATGTCTCTGTAGTAGGTCAGTTTGTCCTCCCTCTCAGCGGGCGTAAAAAATGCCCCCATTTTGTGCCGGAAGCGAGGGTCCAATAAGTTGGAGAGCCAGAAGTCTTCCCGCTGACAAATGGAGACAATTCTGCGCTCACTAGTACGCAAGCATGTGAGCATGCATCGTGCCATTTGTGCAAGTGACTCGGAGGGACTACCTGTCTCCATCTCCACTGTAAACTGCCATGGTGTGTCTGGGTCCTCTGTCTCGCCTTACTCACAACCCTCTAGCTCCTGTGGCTGCTCCTGCTCCTCCTCTCCTGTCAGATGACTAGATAAAATTGTCATTTTGTGAAACCTAAACTGTGGTTTGCTGTGCCCCACCCCCTCCTCCTCCTCCACTTCAGCCCCCACAGGCTTCATGTGGCTGTGAAATGTATGTGCCATGTCTCCAGTGCCCTGACCAGCTATGGTTTCCAACATGTGTTGTAGTACATGAAGCAGTGGAATCTCATCGTTCATCTCATAGTCCTGGCAACTGACTAATAACGTAGCTTCCTCAAAGGGCCTGAGCAAACGGTCGGTGTCACGTATGAGCTGCCAATGGTTTACATTGAATTTACACAGGGGTGTCCCCCTATCCGTTTGGATCATCCAGAAATCCGTGATGGCTTTTCTCTGTTCCTATAGTGCAGTGGTCCTCAACCCTGTCCTCAAGGCCCACCAACATGTCATGTTTTTTTGGATCTCTAAATAGCCAGCTCTATTGCTCTGCAGCTGCACTAATTACTCCACCTGTGCATCTTTGTGGAGATCTGCAAAACCTGGCCTGTTGGTGGGCCTTGAGGACAGGGTTGGGGACTACTGCTATAGTGGATCCTGCATATGGAGGGTGGAATTCCAACGGGTGGAAACATCGCAAATCAGACTATGGTGGGGTACACCGTTGTGACGCTGAGGCTCAATAAGGTTGTGCTTGGTGGTGTAGGAGTGCCAGAAGTGCATGCTAACTTTCTTTCCTGTTGTTCTTTCAGATGAGGCCAAGACTTCAAAACTAGACTGAACACGTGTGCCATGTCAGGACGCATGACTCTGGCTTCCTTGTCGCAGCGCAAACAAGATGTTCTTCCAAGTGTAATGCAGCAGGCTGGACTTATGGTGACGCTGTCTGAGAGGAGAAATCCCTCAGACATCAAGATTAAAAATTCCAAGAATTTTTGAGGGCTAATTATTCAGAGGCAAATGATAGCTAGTTGTTTCTGATTTAATTACATGGTGGAAACACATCCTCAAACAAAACTTCACTTTGGCAATACTATTGCATTTGTCTATTCATAATTTTATGTATATACACTAACTAACCTACTTTTTCTCCACAGGATGCTGCATGAAACACTGCCACATCGCTGAGTAGCTGATTTTTCCGAACAACAGTCCGCAATAATCTGCTGCTGCTGCTGCCGCCGCCGCCACCGCCGCAGACTCCAGGGACCCTCTTCCACTACCTCGGCTTGCAACACCTCCTCCCACGACACTCTCCTCATCACTAATTGCCGGCTAGTGGAAGAAGAGGCGAGTGTCTCCTCCACTTCTTGGCTGGGCAGTAGCTGCTGAATTTTATGATTATCAGATCTTCATCAATGGATAGTGGAGCTGAACCCAAAGCATAACAGACAGACAACAGACAGTTGACTGGGGGTGTCAGATGCCACTTGTGATGCAGTGGACTGCTTTTGCAGCACTTCGAGACAAAGTTGCTTCATTGGCTGACACAATGACTGGTAAAGCTGTGGAACATATGGTTGAAAAGCAAGAATAACCATTTGTTTTTATATGAAAAAGACCCTGGTTTATACAGACTTTTTTTTTCCAGAGACTGCCCTGCGTGGAAATGAATGGCGCATGGATCATCCAAGCTTTCCTCCCAACAATGCCTGATGTATTCCAGTAGATTGATGACGGGGCCAGACCTACACTAAAGAAAGATGGATCGTGCAAAACAGATTTAAGGCGCTGCTCTCCAGTTGCAGACATTCCTCCGCATTGGACCACAAGTAAGTATTGATAAAAAATCCTTTACGTTACTCTTACTTTTTATTAATATTCTTCGGATAAGACGGATCAGACATGATTCCAGATTAAAAATTCCAAGAATTTTTGAGGGCTAATTAGTCAGAGGCAATGATACCTTCTTGTTTCTGATTTAATTAAAAGGTGGAAACACACCCTCAAACAAAACTTCACTTTGACAATACTTTTGCATTTGTTTATTCATAATTTTATGTAGATATTACTAACTAAGCTACTTTTTCTCCACATGACTCTCCACAGGGTGTTATTCATCCAATTTTTGGGCTCCTGAAGCCAACCCCAGGGTCTCTTTAAAGTAATGTTTGGGCTCCTGCTGCTGCTGCTGCCAACTCCAGGGTGTGATTCATCCAATTTTTGGGCTCCTGAAGCCAACTCCAGTGTATATTTGGGCTCCTGCTGCTGCCAGCTCCAGGGTGTGATTCATCCAATTTTTGGGCTCCTGAAGCCAACCCCACTGTCTCTTTAATGTAATATTTGGGCTCCTGCTGCTGCTGCTGCCAACTCTAGGGTGTGATTCATCCAATTTTTGGGCTCCTGAAGCCAACTCCAGTGTATATTTGGGCTCCTGCTGCTGCTGCTGCCAACTCCAGGGTGTGAATCATCCAATTTTTGGGCTCCTGAAGCCAACCCCAGTGTCTCTTTAAAGTAATATTTGGGCTCCTGCTGCTGCCAACTCCAGGGTGTGATTCATCCAATTTTTGGGCTCCTGAAGCCAACCCCAGTGTCTCTTTAAAGTAATGTTGGGGCTCCTGCTGCTGCTGCTGCCAACTTCTGCCAACTCCAGGGTGTGAATCATCCAATTTTTGGGCTCCTGAAGCCAACCCCAGTGTCTCTTTAAAGTAATATTTGGGATCCTGCTGCTGCTGTTGCCAACTCTAGGGTGTGATTCATCCAATTTTTGGGCTCCTGAAGCCAACTCCAGTGTATATTTGGGCTCCTGCTGCTGCTGCTGCCAACTCCAGGGTGTGAATCATCCAATTTTTGGGCTCCTGAAGCCAACCCCAGTGTCTCTTTAAAGTAATATTTGGGCTCCTGCTGCTGCCAACTCCAGGGTGTGATTCATCCAGTTTTTGGGCTCCTGAAGCCAACCCCAGTGTCTCTTTAAAGTAATGTTGGGGCTCCTGCTGCTGCTGCTGCCAACTTCTGCCAACTCCAGGGTGTGAATCATCCAATTTTTGGGCTCCTGAAGCCAACCCCAGTGTCTCTTTAAAGTAATATTTGGGCTCCTGCTGCTGCTGCTGCCAACTCCAGGGTGTGATTCATCCAATTTTTGGGCTCCTGAAGCCAACTCCAGTGTATATTTGGGCTCCTGCTGCTGCTGCTGCCAACTCCAGGGTGTGAATCATCCAATTTTTGGGCTCCTGAAGCCAACCCCAGTGTCTCTTTAAAGTAATATTTGGGCTCCTGCTGCTGCCAACTCCAGGGTGTGATTCATCCAATTTTTGGGCTCCTGAAGCCAACCCCAGTGTCTCTTTAAAGTAATGTTGGGGCTCCTGCTGCTGCCAACTTCTGCCAACTCCAGGGTGTGATTCATCCAATTTTTGGGCTCCTGAAGCCAACTCCATTGTATATTTGGGCTCCTGCTGCTGCTGCTGCCAACTCCAGGGTGTGAATCATCCAATTTTTGGGCTCCTGAAGCCAACCCCAGTGTCTCTTTAAAGTAATATTTGGGCTCCTGCTGCTGCTGCTGCAAACTCCAGGGTGTGATTCATCCAATTTTTGGGCTCCTGAAGCCAACTCCAGTGTCTATTTGGGCTCCTGCTGCTGCTGCTGCCAACTCCAGGGTGTGAATCATCCAATTTTTGGGCTCCTGAAGCCAACCCCAGTGTCTCTTTAAAGTAATATTTGGGCTCCTGCTGCTGCCAGCTCCAGGGTGTGATTCATCCAATTTTTGGGCTCCTGAAGCCAACCCCAGTGTCTCTTTAAAGTAATATTTGGGCTCCTGCTGCTGCTGCTGCCAACTCTAGGGTGTGATTCATCCAATTTTTGGGCTCCTGAAGCCAACTCCAGTGTATATTTGGGCTCCTGCTGCTGCTGCTGCCAACTCCAGGGTGTGAATCATCCAATTTTTGGGCTCCTGAAGCCAACCCCAGTGTCTCTTTAAAGTAATATTTGGGCTCCTGCTGCTGCCAACTCCAGGGTGTGATTCATCCAATTTTTGGGCTCCTGAAGCCAACCCCAGTGTCTCTTTAAAGTAATGTTGGGGCTCCTGCTGCTGCTGCTGCCAACTTCTGCCAACTCCAGGCTGTGAATCATCCAATTTTTGGGCTCCTGAAGCCAACCCCAGTGTCTCTTTAAAGTAATATTTGGGCTCCTGCTGCTGCTGCTGCCAACTCTAGGGTGTGATTCATCCAATTTTTGGGCTCCTGAAGCCAACTCCAGTGTATATTTGGGCTCCTGCTGCTGCTGCTGCCAACTCCAGGGTGTGAATCATCCAATTTTTGGGCTCCTGAAGCCAACCCCAGTGTCTCTTTAAAGTAATATTTGGGCTCCTGCTGCTGCCAACTCCAGGGTGTGATTCATCCAGTTTTTGGGCTCCTGAAGCCAACCCCAGTGTCTCTTTAAAGTAATGTTGGGGCTCCTGCTGCTGCTGCTGCCAACTTCTGCCAACTCCAGGGTGTGAATCATCCAATTTTTGGGCTCCTGAAGCCAACCCCAGTGTCTCTTTAAAGTAATATTTGGGCTCCTGCTGCTGCTGCTGCCAACTCCAGGGTGTGATTCATCCAATTTTTGGGCTCCTGAAACCAACTCCAGTGTATATATGGGCTCCTGCTGCTGCTGCTGCCAACTCCAGAGTGTGAATCATCCAATTTTTGGGCTCCTGAAGCCAACCCCAGTGTCTCTTTAAAGTAATATTTGGGCTCCTGCTGCTGCCAACTCCAGGGTGTGATTCATCCAATTTTTGGGCTCCTGAAGCCAACCCCAGTGTCTCTTTAAAGTAATGTTGGGGCTCCTGCTGCTGCTGCTGCCAACTTCTGCCAACTCCAGGGTGTGATTCATCCAATTTTTGGGCTCCTGAAGCCAACTCCAGTGTATATTTGGGCTCCTGCTGCTGCCAACTCCAGGGTGTGAATCATCCAATTTTTGGGCTCCTGAAGCCAACCCCAGTGTCTCTTTAAAGTAATATTTGGGCTCCTGCTGCTGCTGCTGCAAACTCCAGGGTGTGATTCATCCAATTTTTGGGCTCCTGAAGCCAACTCCAGTGTCTATTTGGGCTGCTGCTGCTGCCAACTCCAGGGTGTGAATCATCCAATTTTTGGGCTCCTGAAGCCAACCCCAGTGTCTCTTTAAAGTAATATTTGGGCTCCTGCTGCTGCCAACTCCAGGGTGTGATTCATCCAGTTTTTGGGCTCCTGAAGCCAACCCCAGTGTCTCTTTAAAGTAATGTTGGGGCTCCTGCTGCTGCTGCTGCCAACTTCTGCCAACTCCAGGGTGTGAATCATCCAATTTTTGGGCTCCTGAAGCCAACCCCAGTGTCTCTTTAAAGTAATATTTGGGCTCCTGCTGCTGCTGCTGCCAACTCCAGGGTGTGATTCATCCAATTTTTGGGCTCCTGAAACCAACTCCAGTGTATATATGGGCTCCTGCTGCTGCTGCTGCCAACTCCAGAGTGTGAATCATCCAATTTTTGGGCTCCTGAAGCCAACCCCAGTGTCTCTTTAAAGTAATATTTGGGCTCCTGCTGCTGCCAACTCCAGGGTGTGATTCATCCAATTTTTGGGCTCCTGAAGCCAACCCCAGTGTCTCTTTAAAGTAATGTTGGGGCTCCTGCTGCTGCTGCTGCCAACTTCTGCCAACTCCAGGGTGTGATTCATCCAATTTTTGGGCTCCTGAAGCCAACTCCAGTGTATATTTGGGCTCCTGCTGCTGCCAACTCCAGGGTGTGAATCATCCAATTTTTGGGCTCCTGAAGCCAACCCCAGTGTCTCTTTAAAGTAATATTTGGGCTCCTGCTGCTGCTGCTGCAAACTCCAGGGTGTGATTCATCCAATTTTTGGGCTCCTGAAGCCAACTCCAGTGTCTATTTGGGCTGCTGCTGCTGCCAACTCCAGGGTGTGAATCATCCAATTTTTGGGCTCCTGAAGCCAACCCCAGTGTCTCTTTAAAGTAATATTTGGGCTCCTGCTGCTGCCAACTCCAGGGTGTGAATCATCCAATTTTTGGGCTCCTGAAGCCAACCCCAGGGTCTCTTTAAAGTAATATTTGGGCTCCTGCTGCTGCTGCCAACTCCAGGGTGTGATTCATCCAATTTTTGGGCTCCTGAAGCCAACTCCAGTGTATATTTGGGCTCCTGCTGCTGCTGCCAACTCCAGGGTGTGAATCATCCAATTTTTGGGCTCCTGAAGCCAACCCCAGTGTCTCTTTAAAGTAATATTTGGGCTCCTGCTGCTGCCAACTCCAGGGTGTGATTCATCCAATTTTTGGGCTCCTGAAGCCAACCCCAGTGTCTCTTTAAAGTAATGTTGGGGCTCCTGCTGCTGCTGCTGCCAACTTCTGCCAACTCCAGGGTGTGATTCATCCAATTTTTGGGCTCCTGAAGCCAACTCCAGTGTATATTTGGGCTCCTGCTGCTGCCAACTCCAGGGTGTGAATCATCCAATTTTTGGGCTCCTGAAGCCAACTCCAGTGTCTCGTTAAAGTAATATTTGGGCTCCTGCTGCTGCTGCTGCCAACTCCAGGGTGTGATTCATCCAATTTTTGGGCTCCTGAAGCCAACCCCAGTGTCTCTTTCAGCCAATGTTTGGGCTCCTGCTGCTGCTGCTGCCAGCTCCAGGGTGTGATTCATCCAATTTTTGGGCTCCTGCTGCTGCCAACTCCAGTGTCTCTTTAAAGCAATGTTTGGGCTCCTGCCTCTCATAGTGATGCCACTTCAACTCTTTTGAATTCAATTGTGCCGCTCTGCGATTCTATTAGCGATGCCTCTGATCTGCATGTGATATTTCTTCAAAGTATTATTTAACTAACCCAGCACGCATCCTGTGCGTGTTACAGCAAGGCAGAATGGTTTACAACCCTATTGAGGCTCTAGGAGGCTCAGAAATAGCCGTTTTTAATAGCGATTCATCGCGAATTTATTCGAGTCGAAACGATTTTTGTCGGAAAATTCGGCGAATCAGTCGAATCGAATTTTTCAAAAGTTCGCTCATCTCTAGTTGGCAGCAGCAGCAGCAGGAGCCAAACATTACTTTAAAGAGACACTGGAGTTGGCAGCAGGAGCCCAAAAATTGGATGAATCACACCCTGGAGTTGCAAGCAGCAGCAGCAGCAGGAGCCCCAGCATAGCTTGAAAGAGACACTGGAGTTGGCAGCAGGAGCCCAAAAATTGGATGAATCACACCCTGGAGTTGCAAGCAGCAGCAGCAGGAGCCCAAACATGGCTTGAAAGAGACACTGCAGTTGGTTGCAGGAGCCCAAAGATTGGATGAATCACACCCTGGAGTTGCAAGCAGCAGCAGCAGGAGCCCAAACATTACTTTAAAGAGACACTGAGGTTGGCTTCAGGAGCCCAAAAATTGGATGAATCACACCGTGGAGTTGCAAGCAGCAGCAGTAGCCCAAACATTACTTTAAAGAGGCACTGGAGTTTGCAGCAGGAGCCCAAAAATTGGATGAATCACACACTGGAGTTGGCAGCAGCAGCAGGAGCCCAAATATTACTTTAAAGAGATACTGGAGTTGGCAGCAGGAGCCCAAAAATTGGATGAATCACACCCTGGAGTTGGCAGCAGCAGCAGGGGCACAAACATTGCTTTAAAGAGACACTGGAGTTGGCTGCAGGAGCCCAAAAATTGGATGAATCACACCCTGGAGTTGGCAGCAGCAGCAGCAGCAGGGGCCCAAACATTACTTTAAAGAGACACTGGAGTTGGCAGCAGGAGCCCAAAAATTGGATGAATCACACCCTGGAGTTGGCAGCAGCAACAGCAGGAGCCCAAACATTACTTTAAAGAGACACTGGAGTTGGCAGCAGGAGCCAAAAAATTGGATGAATCACACCCTGGAGTTGGTGGCAGCAGCAGCAGGAGCCAAACATTACTTTAAAGAGACACTGGAGTTGGCAGCAGGAGCCCAAAAATTGGATGAATCACACCCTGGAGTTGCAAGCAGCAGCAGGAGCACAAACATTGCTTTAAAGAGACACTGGAGTTGGCTGCAGGAGCCCAAAAATTGGATTAATCAAACCCTGGAGTTGCAAACAGCAGCAGCAGCCCAAACATTACTTTAAAGAGACACTGGAGTTGGCAGCAGGAGCACAAAAATTGGATGAATCACACCCTGGAGTTGCAAGCAGCAGCAGCAGTAGCCCAAACATTACTTTACATAGACCCTGGGGTTGGCAGCAGGAGCCCAAAAATTGGATGAATCACACCCTGGAGTTGCAAGCAGAAGCAGGAGCCCAAACATCACTTTAAAGAGACACTGGAGTTGGCAGCAGGAGCCCAAAAATTGGATGAATCACACCCTGGAGTTGGCAGCAGCAAGAGCCCAAACATTACTTTAAAGAGACACTGGAGTGGCAGCAGGAGCCCAAAAATTGGATGAATCACACCCTGGAGTTGGCAGCAGGAGCCCAAACATTACTTTAAAGAGACACTGGAGTTGGCAGCAGGAGCCCAAAAATTGGATGAATCACACCCTGGAGTTGCAAGCAGCAGCAGGGGCACAAACATTGCTTTAAAGAGACACTGGAGTTGGCTGCAGGAGCCCAAAAAGTGGATGAATCACACCCTGGAGTTGCAAGAAGCAGCAGCAGCCCAAACATTACTTTAAAGAGATACTGGAGTTGGCAGCAGGAGCCCATAAATTGGATGAATCACACCCTGGAGTTGGCAGCAGCAGCAGCAGGAGCCCAAACATTACTTTAAAGAGACACTGGAGTTGGCAGCAGGAGCCCAAAAATTGGATGAATCCCACCCTGGAGTTGGCAGCAGCAGCAGCAGGAGCCCAAACATTACTTTAAAGAGACACTGGAGTTGGCAGCAGGAGCCCAAAAATTGGATGAATCAAACCCTGGAGTTGCAAGCAGCAGCAGCCCAAACGTTACTTTAAAGAGACACTGGAGTTGGCAGCAGGGGCCAAAAAATTGGATGAATCACACCCTGGAGTTGGCAGCAGCAGGAGTCCAAACATTACTTTAAAGAGACACTGGGGTTGGCTTCAGGAGCACAAAAATTGGATGAATCACACCCTGGAGTTGCAAGCAGCAGCAGGAGCACAAACATTTCTTTAAAGAGACACTGGAGTTGGCTGCAGGAGCCCAAAAATTGGATGAATCAAACCCTGGAGTTACGAGCAGCAGCAGCAGCCCAAACGTTACTTTAAAGAGACACTGGAGTTGGCAGCAGGAGCCCAAAAATTGGATGAATCACACCCTGGAGTTGCAAGCAGCAGCAGCAGTAGCCCACACATTACTTTAAAGAGACACTGGGGTTGGCTTCAGGAGCCCAAAAATTGGATGAATCACACCCTGGAGTTGCAAGCAGCAGCAGCAGCCCAAACATTAATTTAAATAGACACTGGAGTTGGCAGCAGGACCCCAAAAATTGGATGAATCACACCCTGGAGTTGGCAGCAGCAGGAGCCCAAACATTACTTTAAAGAGACACTGGAGTTGGCAGCAGGAGCCCAAAAATTGGATGAATCACACCCTGGAGTTGGCAGCAGCAGCAGCAGGAGCCCAAACATTACTTTAAAGAGACACTGGAGTTGGCAGCAGGAGCCCAAAAATTGGATGAATCACACCCTGGAGTTGGCAGCAGCAGCAGCAGCAGGAGCCCAAACATTACTTTAAAGAGACACTGGAATTGGCAGCAGGAGCCCAAAAATTGGATGAATCACACCCTGGAGTTGGCAGCAGCAACAGCAGGAGCCCAAACATTACTTTAAAGAGACACTGGAGTTGGCAGCAGGAGCCCAAAAATTGGATGAATCACACCCTGGAGTTGGCAGCAGCAGCAGAAGAAGCCAAACATTACTTTAAAGAGACACTGGGGTTGGCAGCAGGAGCCCAGAAATTGGATGAATCACACCCTGGAGTTGCAAGCAGCAGCAGGAGCACAAACATTTCTTTAAAGAGACACTGGGGTTGGCTGCAGGAGCCCAAAAATTGGATGAATCAAACCCTGGAGTTGCAAGCAGCAGCACCAGCCCAAACATTACTTTAAAGAGACACTGGAGTTGGCAGCAGGAGCACAAAAATTGGATGAATCACACCCTGGAGTTGCAAGCAGCAGCAGCAGTAGCCCGAACATTACTTTAAATAGACACTGGGGTTGGCTTCAGGAGCCCAACAATTGGATGAATCACACCCTGGAGTTGGCAGCAGCAAGAGCCCAAACATTACTTTAAAGAGACACTGGAGTTGGCAGCAGGAGCCCAAAAATTGGATGAATCACACCCTGGAGTTGGCAGCAGCAAGAGCCCAAACATTACTTTAAAGAGACACTGGAGTGGCAGCAGGAGCCCAAAAATTGGATGAATCACACCCTGGAGTTGGCAGCAGGAGCCCAAACATTACTTTAAAGAGACACTGGAGTTGGCAGCAGGAGCCCAAAAATTGGATGAATCACACCCTGGAGTTGCAAGCAGCAGCAGGGGGCAAAACATTGCTTTAAAGAGACACTGGAGTTGGCTGCAGGAGCCCAAAAATTGGATGAATCACACCCTGGAGATGCAAGAAGCAGCAGCAGCCCAAACATTACTTTAAAGAGATACTGGAGTTGGCAGCAGGAGCCCATAAATTGGATGAATCAAACCCTGGAGTTGGCAGCAGCAGCAGCAGGAGCCCAAACATTACTTTAAAGAGACACTGGAGTTGGCAGCAGGAGCCCAAAAATTGGATGAATTACACCCTGGAGTTGGCAGCAGCAGCAGCAAGAGCCCGAACATAACTTTAAAGAGACACTGGAGTTGGCAGAAGGAGCCCAAAAATTGGATGAATCACACCCTGGAGGTGGCAGCAGCAGGAGCCCAAACATTACTTCAAAGAGACACTGGAGTTGGCAGCAGGAGCCCAAAAATTGGATGAATCACACCCTGGAGTTGCAGCAGCAGCAGGGGCACAAACATTACTTTAAAGAGATACTGGAGTTGGCAGCAGGAGCCCATAAATTGGATGAATCACACCCTGGAGTTGGCAGCAGCAGGGGCCCAAACATTACTTTAAAGAGACACTGGAGTTGGCAGCAGGAGCCCAAAAATTGGATGAATCACACCCTGGAGTTGGCAGCAGCAGCAGCAGGAGCCCAAACATTACTTTAAAGAGACACTGGAGTTGGCAGCAGGAGCCCAAAAATTGGATGAATCAAACCCTGGAGTTGCAAGCAGCAGCAACAGCCCATACGTTACTTTAAAGAGACACTGGAGTTGGCAGCAGGAGCCCAAAAATTGGGTGAATCACACCCTGGAGTTGCAAGCAGCAGCAGCAGCAGTAGCCCAAACATTACTTTAAAGAGACACTGGGGTTGGCTTCAGGAGCCCAAAAATTGGATGAATCACACCCTGGAGTTGCAAGCAGCAGCAGGAGCACAAACATTGCTTTAAAGAGACACTGGAGTTGGCTGCAGGAGCCCAAAAATTGGACGAATCAAACCCTGGAGTTGCAAGCAGCAGCAGCAGCCCAAACGTTACTTAAAAGAGACACTGGAGTTGGCAGCAGGAGCCAACAAATTGGATGAATCACACCCTGGAGTTGCAAGCAGCAGCAGCAGTAGCCCACACATTACTTTAAAGAGACACTGGGGTTGGCTTCAGGAGCCCAAAAATTGGATGAATCACACCCTGGAGTTGCAAGCAGCAGCAGCAGCCCAAACATTACTTTAAAGAGACACTGGAGTTGGCAGCAGGAGCACAAAAATTGGATGAATCACACCATGGAGTTGGCAGCAGCAGCAGCAAGAGCCCAAACATTACTTTAAAGAGAGACTGGAGTTGGCAGCAGGAGCCCAAAAATTGACTGACACACCTTTAAAGAGACACTGGAGCTGGCAGCAGGAGCCCAAAAATTGACTGACACACCCTGGAGTTGGCAGCAGCAGGAGCCCAAACATTACTTTAAAGAGACACTGGAGTTGGCAGCAGGAGCCCAAAAACTGGATGAATCACACCCTGGAGTTGGCAGCAGCAGCAGCAGGAGCCCAAACATTACTTTAAAGAGACACTGGAGTTGGCAGCAGGAGCCAAAAAATTGGATGAATCACACCCTGGAGTTGGCAGCAGCAGCAGCAGGAGCCCAAACATTTCTTTAAAAAGACACTGGAGTTGGCAGCAGGAGCCCAAAAATTGGATGAATCACACCCTGGAGTTGGCAGCAGCAGCAGCAGGAGCCCAAACATTAATTTAAAGAGACACTGGAGTTGGCAGCTGGAGCCCAAAAATTTGGATGAATCACACCCTGGAGTTGCAAGCAGCAGCAGCAGTAGCCCAAACATTACTTTAAATAGACACTGGGGTTGGCTTCAGGAGCCCAAAAATTGGATGAATCACACCCTGGAGTTGCAAGCAGCAGCAGGAGACCGAAAACTACTTTAAAGAGACACTGGAGTTGGCAGCAGGAGCCCAAAAATTGGATGAATCACACCCTGGAGTTGCAAGCAGCAGCATCAGTAGCACAAACATTACTTAAAAGAGACACTGGGGTTGGCTTCAGGAGCCCAAAAATTTGGATGAATCACACCCTGGAGTTGCAAGCAGCAGCAGCAGCCCAAGCATTACTTTAAAGAGACACTGGAGTTGGCAGCAGGAGCCCAAAAATTGGATGAATCACACCCTGGAGCTGGCAGCAGCAGCAGCAAGATCCCAAACATTACTTTAAAGAGACACTGGAGTTGGCAGAAGGTGCCCAAAAATTGGATGAATCACACCCTGGAGTTGGCAGCAGCAGCAGCAGCAGGAGCCCAAACATTACTTTAAAGAGACACTGGAGTTGGCAGCAGGAGCCCAAAAATTGGATGAATCACACCCTGGAGTTGCAAGCAGCAGCAGGGGCACAAACATTGCTTTAAAGAGACACTGGAGTTGGCTTCAGGAGCCCAAAAATTGGATGAATCAAACCCTGGAGTTGCAAGCAGCAGCAGCAGCCCAAACGTTACTTAAAAGAGACACTGGAGTTGGCAGCAGGAGCCAACAAATTGGATGAATCACACCCTGGAGTTGCAAGCAGCAGCAGCAGTAGCCCACACATTACTTTAAAGAGACACTGGGGTTGGCTTCAGGAGCCCAAAAATTGGATGAATCACACCCTGGAATTGCAAGCAGCAGCAGCAACCCAAACATTACTTTAAAGAGACACTGGAGTTGTCAGCAGGAGTACAAAAATTGGATGAATCACACCATGGAGTTGGCAGCAGCAGCAGCAAGAGCCCAAACATTACATTAAAGAGACACTGGAGTTGGCAGCAGGAGCCCAAAAATTGACTGACACACCTTTAAAGAGACACTGGAGCTGGCAGCAGGAGCCCAAAAATTGACTGACACACCCTGGAGTTGGCAGCAGCAGGAGCCCAAACATTACTTTAAAGAGACACTGGAGTTGGCAGCAGGAGCCCAAAAATTGGATGAATCACACCCTGGAGTTGGCAGCAGCAGCAGCAGGAGCCCAAACATTACTTTAAAGAGACACTGGAGTTGGCAGCAGGAGCCCAAAAATTGGATGAATCACACCCTGGAGTTGGCAGCAGCAGCAGGAGCCCAAACATTAATTTAAAGAGACACTGGAGTTGGCAGCTGGAGCCCAACAATTTGGATGAATCACACCCTGGAGTTGCAAGCAGCAGCAGCAGTAGCCCAAACATTACTTTAAAGAGACACTGGGGTTGGCTTCAGGAGCCCAAAAATTGGATGAATCACACCCTGGAGTTGCAAGCAGCAGCAGCAGCCCAAACATTACTTTAAAGAGACACTGGAGTTGGCAGCAGGAGCCCAAAAATTGAATGAATCACACCCTGGAGTTGGCAGCAGCAGCAAGAGCCCAAACATTACTTTAAAGAGACACTGGAGTTGGCAGAAGGTGCCCAAAAATTGGATGAATCACACCCTGGAGTTGGCAGCAGCAGCAGCAGCAGGAGCCCAAACATTACTTTAAAGAGACACTGGAGTTGGCAGCAGGAGCCCAAAAATTGGATGAATCACACCCTGGAGTTGCAAGCAGCAGCAGGGGCACAAACATTGCTTTAAAGAGACACTGGAGTTGGCTGCAGGAGCCCAAAAATTGGATGAATCACACCCTGGAGTTGCAAGAAGCAGCAGCAGCCCAAACATTACTTTAAAGAGATACTGGAGTTGGCAGCAGGAGCCCATAAATTGGATGAATCACACCCTGGAGTTGGCAGCAGCAGGAGCCCAAACATTTCTTTAAAGAGACACTGGAGTTGGCAGCAGCAGCCCCAAAAATTGGATGAATCACACCCTGTAATTGGCAGCAGCAGGAGCCCAAAAATTGGATGAATCACACCCTGGAGTTGCAAGCAGCAGCAGGAGCACAAACATTGCTTTAAAGAAACACTGGAGTTGGCTGCAGGAGCCCAAAAATTGGATGAATCAAACCCTGGACTTGCAAGCAGCAGCAGCACAAACATTACTTTAAAGAGACACTGGAGTTGGCAGCAGGAGCCCAAAAATTGGATGAATCACACCCTGGAGTTGCAAGCAGCAGCAGCAGTAGCCCAAACATTACTTTAAAGAGACACTGGGGTTGGCTTCAGAAGCCCAAAAATTGGATGAATCACACCCTGGAGTTGCAAGCAGCAGCAGCAGCCCAAACATTACTTTAAAGAGACACTGGAGATGGCAGCAGGAGCCCAAAGATTGGATGAATCACACCATGCAGTTGGCAGCAGCAGCAGCAAAAGCCCAAACATTACTTTAAAGAAACACTGGAGTTGGCAGCAGGAGCCCAAAAATTGACTGACACACCTTTAAAGAGACACTGGAGCTGGCAGCAGGAGCCCAAAAATTGACTGACACACCCTGGAGTTGGCAGCAGCAGCAGGAGCCCAAACATTACTTTAAAGAGACACTGGAGTTGGCAGCAGGAGCCCAAAAATTGGATGAATCACACCCTGGAGTTGGCAGCAGCAGCAGGAGCCCAAACATTACTTTAAAGAGACACTGGAGTTGGCAGCAGGAGCCCAAAAATTGGATGAATCACACCCTGGAGTTGGCAGCAGCAGCAGCAGGAGCCCAAACATTACTTTAAAAAGACACTGGAGTTGGCAGCAGGAGCCCAAAAATTGGATGAATCACACCCTGGAGTTGCAAGCAGCAGCAGGAGCCCGAACATTACTTTAAAGAGACACTGGAGTTGGCAGCAGGAGCCCAAAAATTGGATGAATCACACCCTGGAGTTGCAAGCAGCAGCAGCAGTAGCCCAAACATTACTTTAAAGAGACACTGGAGTTGGCAGCAGGAGCCCAAAAATTGGATGAATCACACCCTGGATTTGCAAGCAGCAGCAGCAGTAGCCCAAACATTACTTTAAAGAGACACTGGGGTTGGCTTCAGGAGCCCAAAAATTGGATGAATCACACCCTGGAGTTGCAAGCAGCAGCAGCAGCCCAAACATTACTTTAAAGGGACACTGGAGTTGGCAGCAGGAGCCCAAAAACTGGATGAATTACACCCTGGAGTTGGCAGCAGCAGCAGCAAGAGCCCGAACATAACTTTAAAGAGACACTGGAGTTGGCAGAAGGAGCCCAAAAATTGGATGAATCACACCCTGGAGGTGGCAGCAGCAGGAGCCCAAACATTACTTCAAAGAGACACTGGAGTTGGCAGCAGGAGCCCAAAAATTGGATGAATCACACCCTGGAGTTGCAGCAGCAGCAGGGGCACAAACATTACTTTAAAGAGATACTGGAGTTGGCAGCAGGAGCCCAAAAATTGGATGAATCACACCCTGGAGTTGGCAGCAGCAGCAGCAGGAGCCCAAACATTACTTTAAAGAGACACTGGAGTTGGCAGCAGGAGCCCAAAAAATGGTTGAATCACACCCTGGAGTTGCAAGCAGAAGCAGCAGTAGCCCAAACATTACTTTAAAGAGACACTGGGCTTGGCTTTAGGAGCACAAAAATTGGATGAATCACACCCTGGAGTTGCAAGCAGCAGCAGGAGCCCGAACTTTACTTTAAAGAGACACTGGAGTTGGCAGCAGGAGCCCAAAAATTGACTGACACACCTTTAAAGAGACACTGGAGCTGGCAGCAGGAGCCCAAAAATTGACTGACACACCCTGGAGTTGGCAGCAGCAGCAGCAGGAGCCCAAACATTACTTTAAAGAGATACTGGAGTTGGCAGCAGGAGCCCATAAATTGGATGAATCACACCCTGGAGTTGGCAGCAGCAGGAGCCCAAACATTTCTTTAAAGAGACACTGGAGTTGGCAGCAGCAGCCCCAAAAATTGGATGAATCACACCCTGTAATTGGCAGCAGCAGCAGCAGGAGCCCAAAAATTGGATGAATCACACCCTGGAGTTGCAAGCAGCAGCAGGAGCACAAACATTGCTTTAAAGAAACACTGGAGTTGGCTGCAGGAGCCCAAAAATTGGATGAATCAAACCCTGGACTTGCAAGCAGCAGCAGCCCAAACATTACTTTAAAGAGACACTGGAGTTGGCAGCAGGAGCCCAAAAATTGGATGAATCACACCCTGGAGTTGCAAGCAGCAGCAGCAGTAGCCCAAACATTACTTTAAAGAGACACTGGGGTTGGCTTCAGGAGCCCAAAAATTGGATGAATCACACCCTGGAGTTGCAAGCAGCAGCAGCAGCCCAAACATTACTTTAAAGAGACACTGGAGTAGGCAGCAGGAGCCCAAAGATTGGATGAATCACACCATGCAGTTGGCAGCAGCAGCAGCAAGAGCCCAAACATTACTTTAAAGAAACACTGGAGTTGGCAGCAGGAGCCCAAAAATTGACTGACACACCTTTAAAGAGACACTGGAGCTGGCAGCAGGAGCCCAAAAATTGACTGACACACCCTGGAGTTGGCAGCAGCAGCAGGAGCCCAAACATTACTTTAAGGAGACACTGGAGTTGGCAGCAGGAGCCCAAAAATTGGATGAATTACACCCTGGAGTTGGCAGCAGCAGCAGGAGCCCAAACATTACTTTAAAGAGACACTGGAGTTGGCAGCAGGAGCCCAAAAATTGGATGAATCACACCCTGGAGTTGGCAGCAGCAGCAGCAGGAGCCCAAACATTACTTTAAAAAGACACTGGAGTTGGCAGCAGGAGCCCAAAAATTGGATGAATCACACCCTGGAGTTGCAAGCAGCAGCAGGAGCCCGATCATTACTTTAAAGAGACACTGGAGTTGGCAGCAGGAGCCCAAAAATTGGATGAATCACACCCTGGAGTTGCAAGCAGCAGCAGCAGTAGCCCAAACATTACTTTAAAGAGACACTGGAGTTGGCAGCAGGAGCCCAAAAATTGGATGAATCACACCCTGGAGTTGCAAGCAGCAGCAGCAGTAGCCCAAACATTACTTTAAAGAGACACTGGGGTTGGCTTCAGGAGCCCAAAAATTGGATGAATCACACCCTGGAGTTGCAAGCAGCATCAGCAGCCCAAACATTACTTTAAAGGGACACTGGAGTTGGCAGCAGGAGCCCAAAAACTGGATGAATTACACCCTGGAGTTGGCAGCAGCAGCAGCAAGAGCCCGAACATAACTTTAAAGAGACACTGGAGTTGGCAGAAGGAGCCCAAAAATTGGATGAATCACACCCTGGAGGTGGCAGCTGCAGGAGCCCAAACATTACTTCAAAGAGACACTGGAGTTGGCAGCAGGAGCCCAAAAATTGGATGAATCACACCCTGGAGTTGCAGCAGCAGGGGCACAAACATTACTTTAAAGAGATACTGGAGTTGGCAGCAGGAGCCCAAAAATTGGATGAATCACACCCTGGAGTTGGCAGCAGCAGCAGGAGCCCAAACATTACTTTAAAGAGACACTGGAGTTGGCAGCAGGAGCCCAAAAAATGGTTGAATCACACCCTGGAGTTGCAAGCAGAAGCAGCAGTAGCCCAAACATTACTTTAAAGAGACACTGGGGTTGGCTTTAGGAGCACAAAAATTGGATGAATCACACCCTGGAGTTGCAAGCAGCAGCAGGAGCCCAAACTTTACTTTAAAGAGACACTGGAGTTGGCAGCAGGAGCCCAAAAATTGACTGACACACCTTTAAAGAGACACTGGAGCTGGCAGCAGGAGCCCAAAAATTGACTGACACACCCTGGAGTTGGCAGCAGCAGCAGCAGGAGCCCAAACATTACTTTAAAGTGACACTGGAGTTGGCAGCAGCAACCCAAAAATTGGATTAATCACACCCTGGAGTTGGCAGCAGCAGCAGCAGGAGCCCAAACATTACTTTAAAGAGACACTGGAGTTGGCAGCAGGAGCCCAAAAATTGGATGAATCACACCCTGGAGTTGGCAGCAGCAGCAGGAGCCCAAACATTACTTTAAAAAGACACTGGAGTTGGCAGCAGGAGCCCAAAAATTGGATTAATCACACCCTGGAGTTGGCAACAGCAGCAGCAGGAGCCCAAACATTACTTTAAAGAGACTCTGGAGTTGGCAGCAGGAGCCCAAAAAATGGTTGAATCACACCCTGGAGTTGCAAGCAGAAGCAGCGGTAGCGAAAAACATTACTTTAAAGAGACACTGGGGTTGGCTTCAGGAGCACAAAAATTGGATGAATCACACCCTGGAGTTGCAAACAGCAGCAGGAGCCCGAACATTACTTTAAAGAGACACTGGAGTTGGCAGCAGGAGCCCAAAAATTGGATGAATCACACCCTGGAGTTGCAAGCAGCAGCAGCAGTAGCCCAAACATTACTTTAAAGAGACACTGGGGTTGGCTTCAGGAGCCCAAAAATTGGATGAATCAAACCCTGGAGTTGCAAGCAGCAGCAGCCCAAACATTACTTTAAAGAGACACTGGAGTTGGCAGCAGGAGCCCAAAAATTGGATGAATCACACCCTGGAGTTGCAAGCAGCAGCAGCAGTAGCCCAAACATTACTTTAAAGAGACACTGGGGTTGGCTTCAGGAGCCCAAAAATTGGATGAATCACACCCTGGAGTTGCAAGCAGCAGCAGCAGCCCAAACATTACTTTAAAGAGACACTGGAGTTGGCAGCAGGAGCCCAAAAATTGGATGAATCACACCATGCAGTTGGCAGCAGCAGCAGCAAGAGCCCAAACATTACTTTAAAGAAACACTGGAGTTGGCAGCAGGAGCCCAAAAATTGACTGACACACCTTTAAAGAGACACTGGAGCTGGCAGCTGGAGCCCAAAAATTGACTGACACACCCTGGAGTTGGCAGCAGCAGCAGCAGGAGCCCAAACATTACTTTAAAGAGACACTGGAGTTGGCAGCAGGACCCCAAAAATTGGATGAATCACACCCTGGAGTTGGCGGCAGCAGCAGCAGCAGGAGCCCAAACATTACTTTAAAGAGACACTGGAGTTGGCAGCAGGAGCCCAAAAATTGGATGAATCACACCCTGGAGTTGGCAGCAGCAGCAGCAGGAGCCCAAACATTACTTTAAAAAGACACTGGAGTTGCCAGCAGGAGCCCAATAATTGGATGATTCACACCCTGGAGTTGGCAGCAGCAGCAGCAGGAGCCCAAACATTACTTTAAAGAGACACTGGAGTTGGCAGCAGGAGCCCAAAAAATGGATGAATCACACCCTGGAGTTGCAAGCAGAAGCAGCAGTAGCCCAAACATTACTTTAAAGAGACACTGGGGTTGGCTTCAGGAGCACAAAAATTGGATGAATCACACCCTGGAGTTGCAAGCAGCAGCAGGAGCCCGAACATTACTTTAAAGAGACACTGGAGTTGGTAGCAGGAGCCCAAAAATTGGATGAATCACACCCTGGAGTTGAAAGCAGCAGCAGGAGCCCGAACATTATTTCAAAGGGACACTGGAGTTCGCAGCAGGAGCCCAAAAATTGACTGACACAACCTGGAGTTGGCAGCAGCAGCAGCAGGAGCCTAAACATTACTTTAAAGAGACACTGGAGTTGGCAGCAGGAGCCCAAAAATTGGATGAATCACACCCTGGAGTTGCAAGCAGCAGCAGCAGCCCAAACATTGCTTTAAAGAGACACTGGAGTTGGCAGCAGGAGCCCAAAATTGGATGAATCACACCCTGGAGTTGCAAGCAGCAGCAGCAACCCAAACATTACTTTAAAGAGACACTGGGGTTGGCTTCAGGAGCCCAAAAATTGGATGAATCACACCCTGGAGTTGGCAGCAGCAGCAGCAGGAGCCCGAACATTACTTTAAAGAGACACTGGAGTTGGCAGCAGGAGCCCAAAAATTGGATGAATCACACCCTGGAGTTGTAAGCAGCAGCAGCAGGAGCCCAAACATTACTTTAAAGAGACACTGGGGTTGGCTTCAGGAGCCCAAAAATTGGATGAATCACACCCTGGAGTTGCAAGCAGCAGCAGCAGCCCAAACATTACTTTAAAGAGACACTGGAGTTGGCAGCAGGAGCCCAAAAATTGACTGACACACCCTGGAGTTGGCAGCAGCAGCAGCAGGAGCCCAAACATTACTTTAAAGAGACACTGGAGTTGGCAGCAGGAGCCCAAAAATTGGATGAATCACACCCTGGAGTTGGCAGCAGCAGCAGCAGGAGCCCAAACATTACTTTAAAGAGACACTGGAGTTGGCAGCAGGAGCCCAAAAATTGGATGAATCACACCCTGGAGTTGGCAGCAGCAGCAGCAGGAGCCCAAACATTACTTTAAAGAGACACTGGGGTTGGCTTCAGGAGCACAAAAATTGGATGAATCACACCCTGGAGTTGCAAGCAGCAGCAGGAGCCCGAACATTACTTTAAAGAGACACTGGAGTTGGCAGCAGGAGCCCAAAAATTGGATGAATCACACCCTGGAGTTGAAAGCAGCAGCAGGAGCCCGAACATTACTTCAAAGAGACACTGGAGTTGGCAGCAGGAGCCCAAAAATTGACTGACACACCCTGGAGTTGGCAGCAGCAGCAGCAGGAGCCTAAACATTACTTTAAAGAGACACTGGAGTTGGCAGCAGGAGCCCAAAAATTGGATGAATCACACCCTGGAGTTGTAAGCAGCAGCAGCAGCCCAAACATTACTTTAAAGAGACACTGGAGTTGGCAGCAGGAGCCCAAAAATTGACTGACACACCCTGGAGTTGGCAGCAGCAGCAGCAGGAGCCCAAACATTACTTTAAAGAGACACTGGAGTTGGCAGCAGGAGCCCAAAAATTGGATGAATCACACCCTGGAGTTGGCAGCAGCAGCAGCAGGAGCCCAAACATTACTTTAAAGAGACACTGGAGTTGGCAGCAGGAGCCCAAAAATTGGATGAATCACACCCTGGAGTTGGCAGCAGCAGCAGCAGGAGCCCAAACATTACTTTAAAGAGACACTGGGGTTGGCTTCAGGAGCACAAAAATTGGATGAATCACACCCTGGAGTTGCAAGCAGCAGCAGGAGCCCGAACATTACTTTGAAGAGACACTGGAGTTGGCAGCAGGAGCCCAAAAATTGGATGAATCACACCCTGGAGTTGAAAGCAGCAGCAGGAGCCCGAACATTACTTCAAAGAGACACTGGAGTTGGCAGCAGGAGCCCAAAAATTGACTGACACACCCTGGAGTTGGCAGCAGCAGCAGCAGGAGCCTAAACATTACTTTAAAGAGACACTGGAGTTGGCAGCAGGAGCCCAAAAATTGGATGAATCACACCCTGGAGTTGTAAGCAGCAGCAGCAGCCCAAACATTACTTTAAAGAGACACTGGAGTTGGCAGCAGGAGCCCAAAATTGGATGAATCTCACCCTGGAGTTGCAAGCAGCAGCAGCAACCCAAACATTACTTTAAAGAGACACTGGGGTTGGCTTCAGGAGCCCAAAAATTGGATGAATCACACCCTGGAGTTGGCAGCAGCAGCAGCAGGAGCCCGAACATTACTTTAAAGAGACACTGGAGTTGGCAGCAGGAGCCCAAAAATTGGATGAATCACACCCTGGAGTTGCAAGCAGCAGCAGCAGTAGCCAAACATTACTTTAAAGAGACACTGGAGTTGGCAGCAGAAGCCCAAATTTGGATGAATCACACCCTGGAGTTGAAAGCAGCAGCAGCAGGAGCCCAAACATTACTTTAAAGAGACACTGGGGTTGGCTTCAGGAGCCCAAAAATTGGATGAATCACACCCTGGAGTTGCAAGCAGTAGCAGCAACCCAAACATTACTTTAAAGAGACACTGGGGTTGGCTTCAGGAGCCCAAAAATTGGATGAATCACACCCTGGAGTTGGCAGCAGCAGCAGCAGCAGCAGGAGCCCGAACATTACTTTAAAGAGACACTGGAGTTGGCAGCAGGAGCCCAAAAATTGGATGAATCACACCCTGGAGTTGCAAGCAGCAGCAGCAGTAGCCAAACATTACTTTAAAGAGACACTGGAGTTGGCAGCAGAAGCCCAAATTTGGATGAATCACACCCTGGAGTTGCAAGCAGCAGCAGCAGGAGCCCAAACATTACTTTAAAGAGACACTGGGGTTGGCTTCAGGAGAGCAAAAATTGGATGAATCACACCCTGGAGTTGGCAGCAGCAGCAGCAGGACCCCGAACATTACTTTAAAGAGACACTGGAGTTGGCAGCAGGAGCCCAAAATTGGATGAATCACACCCTGGAGTTGCAAGCAGCAGCAGGAGCACAAACATTGCTTTAAAGAGACACTGGAGTTGGCTTCAGGAGCCCAAAAATTGGATGAATCACACCCTGGAGTTGCAAGCAGCAGCCCAAACATTACTTTAAAGAGATACTGGAGCTGGCAGCAGGAGTCCAATAATTGGATGAATCACACCCTGGAGTTGGCAGCAGCTGGAGCCCAAACATTACTTTAAAGAGACACTGGGGTTGGCTTCAGGAGCCCAAAAATTGGATGAATCACACCCTGGAGTTGCAAGCAGCAGCAGCAGTAGCCAAACATTACTTTAAAGAGACACTGGAGTTGGCAGCAGGAGCCCAAAAATTGGATGAATCACACCCTGGAGTTGCAAGCAGCATCAGCAGCCCAAACATTACTTTAAAGAGACACTGGAGTTGGCAGCAGGAGCCCAAAAATTGGATGAATCACACCCTGGAGTTGCAAGCAGCAGCAGGAGCCCGAACATTACTTTAAAGAGACACTGGAGTTGGCAGCAGGAGCCCAAAAATTGGATGAATCACACCCTGGAGTTGAAAGCAGCAGCAGGAGCCCGAACATTACTTCAAAGAGACACTGGAGTTGGCAGCAGGAGCCCAAAAATTGGATGAATCACACCCTGGAGTTGAAAGCAGCAGCAGGAGCCCGAACATTACTTCAAAGAGACACTGGAGTTGGCAGCAGGAGCCCAAAAATTGACTGACACACCCTGGAGTTGGCAGCAGCAGCAGCAGGAGCCTAAACATTACTTTAAAGAGACACTGGAGTTGGCAGCAGGAGCCCAAAAATTGGATGAATCACACCCTGGAGTTGCAAGCAGCAGCAGCAACCCAAACATTACTTTAAAGAGACACTGGGGTTGGCTTCAGGAGCCCAAAAATTGGATGAATCACACCCTGGAGTTGGCAGCAGCAGCAGCAGGAGCCCGAACATTACTTTAAAGAGACACTGGAGTTGGCAGCAGGAGCCCAAAAATTGGATGAATCACACCCTGGAGTTGCAAGCAGCAGCAGCAGTAGCCAAATATTACTTTAAAGAGACACTGGAGTTGGCAGCAGAAGCCCAAATTTGGATGAATCACACCCTGGAGTTGCAAGCAGCAGCAGCAGGAGCCCAAACATTACTTTAAAGAGACACTGGGGTTGGCTTCAGGAGCCCAAAAATTGGATGAATCACACCCTGGAGTTGCAAGCAGCAGCAGCAGCCCAAACATTACTTTAAAGAGACACTGGAGTTGGCAGCAGGAGCCCAAAAATTGGATGAATCACACCCTGGAGTTGCAAGCAGCAGCAGCAACCCAAACATTACTTTAAAGAGACACTGGGGTTGGCTTCAGGAGCCCAAAAATTGGATGAATCACACCCTGGAGTTGGCAGCAGCAGCAGCAGGAGCCCGAACATTACTTTAAAGAGACACTGGAGTTGGCAGCAGGAGCCCAAAAATTGGATGAATCACACCCTGGAGTTGCAAGCAGCAGCAGCAGTAGCCAAACATTACTTTAAAGAGACACTGGAGTTGGCAGCAGAAGCCCAAATTTGGATGAATCACACCCTGGAGTTGCAAGCAGCAGCAGCAGGAGCCCAAACATTACTTTAAAGAGACACTGGGGTTGGCTTCAGGAGCCCATAAATTGGATTAATCACACCCTGGAGCTGGCAGCAGCAGCAGCAGGACCCCGAACATTACTTTAAAGAGACACTGGAGTTGGCAGCAGGAGCCCAAAATTGGATGAATCACACCCTGGAGTTGCAAGCAGCAGCAGGAGCACAAACATTGCTTTAAAGAGACACTGGAGTTGGCTGCAGGAGCCCAAAAATTGGATGAATCACACCCTGGAGTTGCAAGCAGCAGCCCAAACATTACTTTAAAGAGATACTGGAGCTGGCAGCAGGAGTCCAATAATTGGATGAATCACACCCTGGAGTTGGCAGCAGCTGGAGCCCAAACATTACTTTAAAGAGACACTGGGGTTGGCTTCAGGAGCCCAAAAATTGGATGAATCACACCCTGGAGTTGCAAGCAGCAGCAGCAGCCCAAACATTACCTTAAAGAGATACTGGAGTTGGCAGCAGGAGCCCAAAATTTGGATGAATCACACCCTGGATTTGGCAGCAGCAGCAGCAGGAGCCCAAACATTGCTTTAAAGAGACACTGGAGTTGGCAGCAGGAGCCCAAAAATTGGATGAATCACACCCTGGAGTTGCAAGCAGCAGCAGCAGTAGCCAAACATTACTTTAAAGAGACACTGGAGTTGGCAGCAGGAGCCCAAAAATTGGATGAATCACACCCTGGAGTTGCAAGCAGCATCAGCAGCCCAAACATTACTTTAAAGAGACACTGGAGTTGGCAGCAGGAGCCCAAAAATTGGATGAATCACACCCTGGAGTTGCAAGCAGCAGCAGCAGTAGCCCAAACATTTCTTTAAAGAGACACTGGGGTTGGCTTCAGGAGCCCAAAAATTGGATGAATCACACCCTGGAGTTGTCAGCAGCAGCAGCAGGAGCCCAAACATTACTTTAAAGAGACACTGGAGTTGGCAGCAGGAGCCCAAAAATTGGATGAATCACACCCTGGAGTTGGCAGCAGCAGCAGCAGGAGCCCAAACATTACTTTAAAGAGACACTGGAGTTGGCAGCAGGAGCCCAAAAATTGGATGAATCACACCCTGGAGTTGTAAGCAGCAGCAGCAGCAGGAGGCCAAACATTGGCTGAAAGGCACACCCTGAAGTTGGCATCAGCAGGAGGCTAAAAATTGGTTGGAAGGCACACCCTGAAGTTGGCATCAGCAGGAGCCCAAAAATTGGCTTAAAGACATAAATATGTTTTGCACCATTTGGAAAGTGTAAAACGTGGCACCATGCTGAATCTAGTCGCATGCATCAGGCATTGGTGGGTGGAAATCCTGGCTGATCCATCCCTGATTCATTTTGACAAAGGTGAGTCTCTCCACATTTTTAGTTGACAGACGAGTTCTCCTCGCCGTAACTATTGCCCCCGCCGCACTAAACACCCGCTCAGATGGCTCGCTACTTGCCGGGCAGGACAGCTTTTCCAGGGCAAACTCTGCTAGTTGCGGCCACAAATCAAGTTTGGCTGCCCAGAAGTCCAGCGGATCCTCAAGGTGTGTTGGCATGGTCATGTCAAAGTATGACATGACCTGCTGGTTCAGGTCCTGCTCCAGGTCTTCCTGCTGCTCATGAGTAGCCTCACTATGCGGGTGTAGAAAGCTACTCATTATCGACTGAAGACTGAGGCTGCTGCTGATGGAGCTGCTGCTGCTGCTCCTGCCAACCCCCCCAGCAGCCATGGCAGTGTAAGGTGAGCGCAGAGGTCCCCTCGAGTCACCTTGGAAGCAGTGATCATAATATCATTAATTTCCAATTAGCAGTCACTAGGGTGCCTTATCAAGGAGTCACAAAAACGCGGGACTTCAAAAAGGCAAAGTTTGACCAACTTAGAGATGCCCTACACTGCATTGACTGGGAAAATGTCCTTAAGAACAAAAGCATGGACGCTAAATGGGATACTTTCAAAGGAATACTTAGTTTTCAGTGTGACAGATATATACCTTACAGGAATAAAACTATTAGACACACATGTAAACCGATGTGGCTAAATAAAAAGGTTAAGGGGGCAATAAACAACAAAAAAAAGGCATTTAAACGTTTAAAGCAGGAAGGGACAGCGGAAGCGTTAAAAAACTATAAAGAAGAAAATAAACAATGTAAACAACAGATAAGGGCAGCTAAGCTGGAGACAGAAAGACTGGTCGCGAAAGAGAGTAAAACTAACCCCAAATTATTCTTTAGCTACATAAACCGTAAAAGGTACAAACCTGAGGGTGTGGGCCCCCTGAAAAGCAAGGATGGGACCCCTATAGAGGGAAATGAGGAAAAAGCTAATTTGCTTAAGAACTTCTTTGCTTCTATATTCACAAAAGAATTTGACATGCCCAGTGAAATGCAGGGGAATAACCGAAACCCTCCATTAAATGTCACTGGTCTAACCAAGGAAGAAGTCCGGCACCGTCTCAAGCAGATGAAAATCGATAAATCACCGGGACCAGATGACATACATCCTTGTGTTTTAAGGGAGTTATGTACAGTAATAGACAAGCCGTTATTTGTAATATTTGTGGATTCCATAACTACAGGGTTTGTTCCGATGGATTGGCGCTTGGCAAATGTGGTGCCAATATTCAAAAAGGGATCTAGGGGGGAACCTGGGAACTACAGACCGGTAAGCTTAACATCTGTGGTGGGCAAGCTGTTTGAAGGTTTCTTAAGGGATACTATCCTGGAGCACCTTGGGGAAAATGACCTTATTACTCCATATCAGCATGGATTTATGAGGAATCGCTCCTGCCAGACAAACCTGATCAGCTTTTATGAGGAGGTAAGCTCAAGATTGGATCAGGGGGAGTCATTGGATATCATATATCTTGACTTTTCTAAGGCATTTGATACTGTGCCACATAAAAGGCTGGTACAAAAGATGAGAATGCTTTGACTGGGGGAAAACGTGTGCAGATGGGTGGGAAATTGGCTTAGTGATCGGAAGCAGAGGGTGGTTATCAATGGTACACACTCAGATTGGGTCACTGTTACTAGTGGAGTACCACAAGGGTCAGTTCTGGGACCAATTCTCTTCAATATATATATAAATGACATTGGGAATGGATTAAACAGTAAAGTCTCAATCTTTGCAGATGATACTAAGCTGAGTAAAGTAATTAAAACAAAGGAGGACAACAGGCAACTACAAACAGATTTAGATAAATTGGAAGCATGGGCAGTTAAATGGCAAATGAAGTTTAACACAGATAAATGTAAGGTTATGCACATGGGAAGGAGAAATCTGTGTCATGATTACACACTAAATAAAGAAACACTTGGTAAAACAACAATGGAAAAGGACCTAGGGGTTTTAGTTGACAATAAGCTCAACTGTAGTAATCAATGCCAGGCAGCTGCTGCCAAGGCAAACAGGATCATGGGGTGCATCAGGAGGGGCATAGGTGCTCATGACCAGAGCATCATTTTACCCCTGTACAAGTCACTGGTCAGACCCCATATGGAATACTGTGTACAGTTCTGGGCACCTGTGCTTAAGAAGGACATATCAGAACTGGAGCACGTTCAAAGAAGGGCAACAAAGTTAATAAAAGGAGTGCGGGGGCTAGAGTACCCAGAAAGATTGTCCAAGTTAGGCTTATTTAGTCTAGAAAAAAGACGATTGAGGGGTGATCTAATAACTAAGTATAAATATATTCGGGGTCAATACAAGGATCTGTCCCACAATCTATTTATACCCCGGAGTGTAACCATAACCCGGGGGCATCCACTAAGGTTAGAGGAAAGGTGCTTTCTCCACCGACATAGGAGGGGATTCTTCTCTGTAAGAGCAGTGAGACTATGGAACTCGCTGCCAGAGGAGGTAGTAATGAGGGATACATTAAAAATGTTCAAAAGTGGCCTTGATGCCTTCCTGGCATGTAATAACATTTCCGGCTATGGCTACTAGACCACTGGAAGGAGTTAAACAGGCTGAACTGGATGGACTAAAGTCTTTATTCAGCCTTACATACTATGTTACTATGTTACTATGAGTCAGACCTGCGAGAGTATGGACCATGGCGCAGATAGGCATCGGCCAACTGCCTACGTAGAATGTCTTTGTAGTAGTTCAGTTTGTCCTCCCTCTCAGTGGGTTTAAAAAATGCCCCTATTTTGTGCCGGAAGCGAGGGTCCAATAAGGTGGACAGCCAGAAGTCATCCCGCCGACAGATGGAAACAATTCTGGGGTCCCTACGCAAGCACGTGAGCATGCTTCATGCCATTTGCGCAAGTGACTCGGATGGACTACCTGTCTCCATCTCCACTGCATATTGCCACGGTGTGTCCGGGTCCTCTGTCTCGCCTTCCTCAAAAACTCTAGCTCCTCTGGCTGCTCCTGCTCCTCCTCTCCTGTCCGCTGACTAGATAAACCAGCCATTTCGCCAAGCCTAAACTGTGTTTTGCTGGGCAACTCCTCCTCCTCCTCCTCCTCCAGTTCAGCTCCAACGGGGTTCATGTGGCCGTAAGATGTAAACGCCATGTCTCCAGTGCCCTGACCAGCCATGGTTTCCAACATGTGCTGTAGTACATGAAGCAGTGGAATCACGTCGTTCATCCCGTAATCCTGCCGACTGACAAATAAAGTGGCTTCCTCAAAGGGCCTGAGCAAACGGCAGGTGTCACGTATGAGCTGCCACTGGTTGACATTGAAGTTACACAGGGGAGTCCCCCTATCCGCTTGGATCATCAGGAAATCCGTGATGGCTTTTCTCTGTTCATATAATCGGTCCAACATGTGAAGGGTGGAATTCCAACTGGTGGAAACATCACAAATCAGACTATGTTGGGGGATACCGTTCTGACGCTGTAGCTCAAGAAGGGTGTGTTTGGCTGTGTATGAGTGGCTGAAGTGCATGCAAAGTTTCCTTGAAGTTGTTAGGATGTCTTGCAGATGGGGGGAACACTTCAGAAACCGCTTGACAACCAGATTGAAGACGTGAGCCATGCAGGGGGCATGGGTCAGGCTTCCTTGGCGCAGCGCAGACAAAATGTTCTTCCCATTGTCGGTAACCATGATTCCCATTCTAAGTTTTCTTGGAGTAAGCCATGTTTGGATTTCCTGATGAATAAATTTAAGCAGTTCCTCCCCTGTGTGACTCCTTTCGCCAAGACAAACCATGTGAAGCACTGCGTGACACCTCTGTGCCCTGCACACATGGTAGACTGGAGGGGCACTGAGACTTGAGCCTACAGTGGAGGGTGAGGAGATGGCGGAGGATGAGGAGGCCGAGTCGCACAGTGTCACAGGCCCAACGGGCAGGGAGCGCGGAGGCCGAAGCAGCGTGACCTGTCCAAGTTGCTGCTGCTGCTGCAAAGGGACCACATGCACCCAGTGGGCCGTAAACGACATGTACTGTCCCTGACCGTAGTTACAGCTCCAGACGTCGGTGCTGCCATGCACTTTGCTACACACCGACAGGCTCAAGGACTGGCCCACCTTCTGTTCAACAAAAGTGTGCAGCGCTGGTACTGCCTTCTTGGCAAAGAAATGACGGCTTGGGACTCTCCACCTCGGCTCGGCACAAGCCATCAGTTCTCTGAAAGGTGCAGAGTCCACCACCTGAAAAGGGAGCGACTGCAGCACCAGCAACTTGGACAGGAGCACATTCAGCTTCTGCGCCGTAGGATGAGTGGGCGCATACTGCTGTCTCTTGGACATGGCTTCGCTGATGGATTGCTTGGAGGAGGAGGAGGAGGAGCAGGATGGGTATGACGCACAGCTGCCTTCGGCTGAGGTGCTGGAGCCTTGGCTGGCAGAAATTGGGAGCGGCGTGCCACTTGGTGAGGAAGCAGACTGGACCACCCCTTGGGAGCCTCGGTTCTCCCAGGTCGCTTTATGGTGACGCATCATATGTTGACGCAGGGCCGTGGTGCCAACATTTGGGCCCTGGCCACGCTTCACCTTCTGCCTACATATCTTGCATGTGGCCATGTTACCCTCCTGTGGATGCTTCAGGAAAAACTGCCACACTGCCGAGTAGCTACTTTTCCCACCAACAGGCCTCACTGATTCGCTGCTATTGTCGCCAACTCCAGGAACCACTGCTCCACTACCTCCCGATAAGGTAGCCTGCCGCGCAGCAGGTGCTCTACCCCGGCCCCGTTTGGCTCCAGGCTTAACAATTGTGCCCCCATGCTGACTGCCAACCATGCTGCTAACACCTTGCTGCCTGAGCTGCTGACTCCGGGGCAACCTGCGCCCCTCTTCTCCTGATGATGACGATGAAGCCCCTTCATCACCCGGCTCCCAAGTGCGATCGGCTTCATCGTCATCATCATTATCACCGAGTTGTGGCTGTACGTCACTGATGTTCGTGGATTCGTCAACAGTGTCTGGCGCAGGAGCTGGAACGCTCGCAACACCCACGACACTGTCCACATCACTATTTGTCTGCCTAGCTAAAGAAGCCACCTCCATCTCTTGGCTGGGCAGTAGCTGCTGACTGTCCTCTATCTGATCGTCCTCCTCACTAAAGAGTGGAGCTGAACCCAAAGCATAGGATACGACGCTGGGGGAGGGAATGGCGTAGGACAGAGGCAATGGGAGGACAGGGACTGCTCTCGGGGCATGCCAACTCAGAGTTGTGTCAGAGGAACCTACCGACCCTAGACTGGGGGTCTCAGACGTAACTTGTGATGATGTTGTTGATGAGCGCGTTAACCAATCTACCACGGCAGATGCGTTACTGGTGGAGACACGACCGCTAGCAGATACTGGCAGACCAGGTCTCTCACCATGACTCCTGCTGCCACTTGCCCCTAGTCTGCTGCGACCTCTGCCTGCTGAATCTTGGCCTCTGCCACTCCTCTTTGAACAGCCTGGCACTTGCCTGCCTGACATTTTTATGTATTTGCTTATTTAGTATAAACAGATAGGGTTCAAGGTGCAGCTTTGGGGTGCCCTGCGGCCTGGTTTATTAAAAGCAGTCAAAAACAAATGGGATGCCCCCACAGCAGACCTGAGATCAGTATATATGCACAGTAAAAGTGTCTAAGCAGGCTCAAACAGGCCAAATTACTTTAAATAAGTGTGCAGCTTAGAGGAGATACAGAGGCTAATGGTATGTTACAGAATGGGATGCCCCACAGCAGACCTGAGATCAGTATATATGCACAGCAACAGTGGATAAGCAGGCTCAAACAGGCCAAATTACTTTAAATAAGTGTGCAGCTTAGAGGAGATACAGAGGCTAATGGTATGTTACAGAATGGGATGCCCCCACAGCAGACCTGAGATCAGTATATATGCACAGCAACAGTGGATAAGCAGGCTCCAACAGGCCAAATTACTTTAAATAAGTGTGCAGCTTAGAGTAAATACAGAGGCTAATGGTATGTTACAGAATAGGATGCCCCACAGCAGACCTGAGATCAGTATATATGCACAGTAAAAGTGTCTAAGCAGGCTCAAACAGGCCAAATTACTTAAAATAAGTGTGCAGCTTAGAGTAAATACAGAGGCTAATGGGATGTTACAGAATGGGATGCCCCACAGCAGACCTGAGATCAGTATATATGCACAGCAACAGTGGATAAGCAGGCTCAAACAGGCCAAATTACTTTAAATAAGTGTGCAGCTTAGAGGAGATACAGAGGCTAATGGTATGTTACAGAATGGGATGCCCCACAGCAGACCTGAGATCAGTATATATGCACAGCAACAGTGGATAAGCAGGCTCCAACAGGCCAAATTACGTTAAATAAGTGTGCAGCTTAGAGGAGATACAGAGGCTAATGGTATGTTACAGAATGGGATACCCCACAGCAGACCTGAGATCAGTATATATGCACAGTAAAAGTGTCTAAGCAGGCTCAAACAGGCCAAAATACTTTAAATAAGTGTGCAGCTTAGAGTAAATACAGAGGCTAATGGGATGTTACAGAATGGGATGCCCCACAGCAGACCTGAGATCACTATATATGCACAGTAAAAGTGTCTAAGCAGGCTCAAACAGGCCAAAATACTTTAAATAAGTGTGCAGCTTAGAGTAAATACAGAGGCTAATGGGATGTTACAGAATGGGATGCCCCACAGCAGACCTGAGATCAGTATATATGCACAGTAAAAGTGTCTAAGCAGGCTCAAACAGGCCAAATTACCTAAAATAATTGTGCAGCTTACAGTAAATACAGAGGCTAATGGGATGTTACAGAATGGGATGCCCCACAGCAGACCTGAGATCAGTATATATGCACAGTAAAAGTGTCTAAGCAGGCTCCAACAGGCCACATTACTTAAAATAAGTGTGCAGCTTAGAGTAAATACAGAGGCTAATGGGATATTACAGAATGGGATGCCCCACAGCAGACCTGAGATCAGTATATATGCACAGCAACAGTGGATAAGCAGGCTCCAACAGGCCAAATTACGTTAAATAAGTGTGCAGCTTAGAGGAGATACAGAGGCTAATGGTATGTTACAGAATGGGATGCCCCACAGCAGACCTGAGATCAGTATATATGCACAGCAACAGTGGATAAGCAGGCTCCAACAGGCCAAATTACGTTAAATAAGTGTGCAGCTTAGAGGAGATACAGAGGCTAATGGTATGTTACAGAATGGGATACCCCACAGCAGACCTGAGATCAGTATATATGCACAGTAAAAGTGTCTAAGCAGGCTCAAACAGGCCAAAATACTTTAAATAAGTGTGCAGCTTAGAGGAGATACAGAGGCTAATGGTATGTTACAGAATGGGATGCCCCCACAGCAGACCTGAGATCAGTATATATGCACAGCAACAGTGGATAAGCAGGCTCCAACAGGCCAAATTACTTTAAATAAGTGTGCAGCTTAGAGTAAATACAGAGGCTAATGGGATGTTACAGAATGGGATGCCCCACAGCAGACCTGAGATCAGTATATATGCACAGTAAAAGTGTCTAAGCAGGCTCAAACAGGCCAAATTACCTAAAATAATTGTGCAGCTTACAGTAAATACAGAGGCTAATGGGATGTTACAGAATGGGATGCCCCACAGCAGACCTGAGATCAGTATATATGCACAGCAACAGTGGATAAGCAGGCTCCAACAGGCCAAATTACTTTAAGTAAGTGTGCAGCTTAAATACAGAGGCTAATGGGATGTTTCAGAATGGGATGCCCCACAGCAGACCTGAGATCAGTATATATGCACAGTAAAAGTGTCTAAGCAGGCTCGAACAGGCCACATTACTTAAAATAAGTGTGCAGCTTAGAGTAAATACAGAGGCTAATGGGATATTACAGAATGGGATGCCCCACAGCAGACCTGAGATCAGTATATATGCACAGCAACAGTGGATAAGCAGGCTCCAGCAGGCCAAATTACTTTAAATAAGTGTGCAGCTTAGAGGAGATACAGAGGCTAATGGTATGTTACAGAATGGGATGCCCCCACAGCAGACCTGAGATCAGTATATATACACAGCAACAGTGGATAATCAGGCTCCAACAGGCCAAATTACTTTAAATAAGTGTGCAGCTTAGAGGAGATACAGAGGTTAATGGTATGTTACAGAATGGGATGCCCCACAGCAGACCTGAGATCAGTATATATGCACAGCAACAGTGGATAAGCAGGCTCCAACAGGCCAAATTACTTTAAATAAGTGTGCAGCTTAGAGGAGATACAGAGGCTAATGGTATGTTACAGAATGGGATGCCCCACAGCAGACCTGAGATCAGTATATATGCACAGCAACAGTGGATAAGCAGGCTCCAATAGGCCAAATTACTTTAAATAAGTGTGCAGCTTAGAGCAAATACAGAGGCTAATGGTATGTTACAGAATGGGACGCCCCACAGCAGACCTGAGATCAGTATATATGCACAGTAAAAGTGTCTAAGCAGGCTCAAACAGGCCAAATTACTTTAAATAAGTGTGCAGCTTAGAGTAAATACAGAGGCTAATGGGATGTTACAGAATGGGATGCCCCACAGCAGACCTGAGATCACTATATATGCACAGTAAAAGTGTCTAAGCAGGCTCAAACATGCCAAATTACTTAAAATAAGTGTGCAGCTTAGAGTAAATACAGAGGCTAATGGGATGTTACAGAATGGGATGCCCCCACAGCAGACCTGAGATCAGTATATATGCACAGCAACAGTGGATAAGCAGGCTCCAACAGGCCAAATTACTTTAAATAAGTGTGCAGCTTAGAGGAGATACAGAGGCTAATGGTATGTTACAGAATGGGATGCCCCCACAGCAGACCTGAGATCAGTATATATGCACAGTAAAAGTGTCTAAGCAGGCTCCAACAGGCCAAATTACTTTAAATAAGTGTGCAGCTTAGAGTAAATACAGAGGCTAATGGGATGTTACAGAATGGGATGTCCCACAGCAGACCTGAGATCAGTATATATGCACAGCAACAGTGGATAAGCAGGCTCCAACAGGCCAAATTACTTTAAATAAGTGTGCAGCTTAGAGTAAATACAGAGGCTAATGGGATGTTACAGAATGGGATGCCCCACAGCAGACCTAAGATCAGTATATATGCACAGCAACAGTCGATAAGCAGGCTCCAACAGGCCAAATTACTTTAAATAAGTGTGCAGCTTAGAGTAAATACAGAGGCTAATGAGATTTTACAAAATGGTAATGTTCCCACAGCAGACTTGAGATCAGTTCAGTATATATGCACAACATCAAAAGTAGCCTGAAACAGCTAACAAAGCCAGTCAGCCAGCCAGTAACACTCAGGCTGGATGAAAAAAAAAAAAAATCTCCCTGTGACTGCCTCTGATTTTTCCTAACTTTCCCTGCTTCTCGCTGACTTCCTGCCTGTCTCCTGCCTGTCTCCTGCCTGTCCCTGTCTCTCTAACTGTCTCTCCCTGACTACAGCAGTGTCCTGTCTCTCACGAATGCAATAGAGAAATGAGGAAAAGCAAGATGTCCGCCGCCTTAAATAGCGCTGTGACGTCACCGGGCTTGCTGGCTGCTGATAGGCTGCATGTGACTGCCCCAGTATGCACTGGAGCGGGGTAGATGTCTAGACATGTCCCGTCCGCCATCTTAGAATGCCTGTAATGTAAATGAATGGATGTTAAAGGAAAACTTTGAGCGATCGAAGCACGGGGAAATTCGGATTCGATCCGAATCGATTCGCTCGATTCGCTCATCCCTAGTTCAGATATCTGCAACAACCAAAGCTGCTCAGTCTTGTTAGTGGCATGTGGGCAACAATAAGACAACACAGCCCTTTTACCAAAAAAGATTGTGCCCCTCTGCTCTAACACATGTTTCATGACAGGAACATTACCTAACATTCGCCAATTGGCTGATCTCAAAAGTGCTGTAACAATGAGGTACAGGCAGCTGGCCGCATCCCCGTCTGACCCTAGAATCTTTTAGATGGGGGTTCTGATCTGCTTTAACTGGGGGAGGCATTGGTAATCGGATTGTTTCAGTTGTTTCAGTTTAGCTGCTAGCTTACTATGGGCTGCCCAGGAGGATTTTCTTTGTGTCCTCCTACCAGCTCCACTCCCCCAACCAGCTCCTCTGATTTGCCTTCCCTGCTCCCCCCGCCCTGCACATCAACCACTCTGCTCCAATCATCTATCCTCTGCCAAGCTCCACACACCCATTGCCTTATCCAGCTCCAATCATTTACCCCATCCATCAATCATCCAGCTTCACTCATCCACACCCCCACCCAACTCCAGTCACCCACCCATCACCAGTCATATATTCTTTCCCCAGCTTTCCTTTGCAATCCCCATTCACCCCCCACCCACCCCATTTTATTTTCCTTCCACTATCTCCCAACCCAGCTCAACATATCCACCGCCCCTGCTCCACTTGACCACGAAGATCCAGTCATCCAACCCCCTGCCCAGCTCCACACTGCCAGCTCCAGTCCACACCCATCTCCATTCATCCACACCCTCCTAGTTCCAATCGTCTATCCCCCCCACCCAGTTCCACTTGTTCACCCCCTCAGACCTCAGCTCCCATCATCTGTATCACAACTAAATCATTAGCAGCCTTCACCTTTACAGCAGCATTGGCCGTGCATACTCTAAACTACCCCATCCCCCTACCATTAACTCTGAGCTTTAAAGATACTTAGCTTTTGCGCTCAGAGCTTTATCTAACAGGGGACCAAGAACAGCTGCACACATGTGTGGAAGCTGCATATCAAGTAGATGGTGACATGTGCAGCTGTTTCTGTGTCCCTCAGAGCTTCATGCAAAGGGGAATAGAGATTTTGTTTGTATGGGGCCCGGGAATCTCTGATGGTGGCCCTGCTTGTCATTATCCTAAATAGCTGTCAAACACTAGGGGAAATCCCAGACAAGCCACATCCAAGGGTCTAAATACCTCTCCCAGCAGCGGTTAGGGAGCAGAGCCTGGCAGAGTGCCAGCCTGGGAGGAAGTAGGACCCCTGTCCTTCTTACTTTCAGATGCAGGCAGATCGGTCATTTTGACTGTTTCTGCTGACAGAAGAGAAGCAGACGAGGGACCCCAGAGCCAGAACATTGGGAGCACTCAGCGCTGAATGAAGAGGTGGAGGTAAGTACATGTATTTAAAATACTAAAATGTTTTGTGTGGTGTGTTTATTTTTTTCTTTCATTTCCTTGATCTAGTAAGGAAACCAGGGGGTTCAAGGTGCCGCCATTGTAGGTGACTTGTCGTTAGCCCCCCTGCTCAATTCCTCATATGCCCAAAGTCTAGGTGGTTATGGAAGATCCTGGTTCCCATTGGTGGCATAGGGGCTTGTGACCTGGCATGCCCGGAGGCCTGCTGACTCTGAGCCATGGGAACCCCCGCCCCTATGACGGGTGTGCCGGTTTGTAGCCTCAAGAGGGGGGACCACGTCATTTTTTTCTGTAACGCACATCATCGGGTCCATTTTGAAATAGCCCTGATTATGCTGATGCTCAATGCTTTTTATTTTCCTGTAAAACAAGGCTGTCAGCCTCCCCTAACCCTCATAATCTGGATCAGCCAGAGATGATGTGAGGGAGGGTAGAGAGTGGAATTGGCTGAGGGCTGAAGGGGAAGGCACTGAATTGTCTTAAGGAAAATCTGAGGTGGAGTACACTGTCCCAAGACAATAGCCTCGATTCAGAGAGACACAAAAAAACTTCAGTTTTCGGGCCGATCTGTTTTTTTTGTGAAATGTTTCCGTTCTCGTATGAGCGTTCGAGCTATTCAATGCATGCATTGAAAACCTTGTGTTAAGTTTCCGTCCATTCGTACGGCAGATTACGAATTACGAGGATGTCATTTTCCATCCAGACTTTTCCGTTTCATTTCCACATGTTACAACGTAGGCTTTCATTTTTGCCCTATTCCCATCGTATCCTCCAACGAATCCTTTACGTTTCCCATTAGTTTCTGTTTCCATTTTACAAAAAATAATCGTCCAGACGGAATCCTTACGATCTTGCGCCTGCGCACTACAAACTTATGAAAGTGTTTGCCTACATATTTCCCACCCTCACTTCTACTACAATGTTTAGCTAAGTCACTTAGCACTATCCTCCATCTTCCCTTTTGGACCATTAAAGCACACCCAAACCACTTAGCACTGTCCTCCATCTTCCCTTTTGGACCCTTAAAGCACACCCAAACCACTTCTCGGTTAGGTTCTTCTTCCATTTTAGTCCCCTAAAACTTACCCAAATCACTTCTCGGTCGTGTGAATATTCATCTTTAAATATTTCTGGGCCCATTAGTTTTGTGTTAATGTAGTTTGTAAATGAAATGACAATGTAACATTTTTTTTAAATACCATCATCAAATATTCAATTTTTAAAAATGTTGCAAATTTCACATTTTTACAACTATAAAAAACAAAATACATAGCAATGGCAGGCCACTGAACATTATTCTTCATCTGTGGTCCCCAACGAGTTGCGCAGCTCCTGCATCTCGCCCACCAACTGAAGGACCCTGACACTCAGTTGTGTGGTCCCTGTTAAAAAACGTAAATTAAAATATTGGAATAACCTTGTTGGGGTCATACTGCAGTGCCCCCCCCCCTGTATGGTCCAAACACCTAAATCTGGACTTCAAAAGCCAGAGGCCCCTCGCCACCACGGCCCGGGTTTTGCATAGTGCCTGATTAGAGAACCCCTGGCCCGCATTCTGCAGGCAAAGAATGGGCATCAGGAGCAAGGGCGAGTGGCACATCTTGCAGTTCCTGCAACCAAATATAAAATAATTACACAAAGCAAACCAACTAAAACAATAACTCCTACAACAAATTAAGATTCAAGTTCAACAATCCAAATATAATTCACAAAGGACATAAGTCTAAAAAAATATAGCAATTATATGGATGTGTGGAAAAATAAATGTTTACATGCTAAGGACTAATTTAGGTCAGCATTAAAATGCATCTATAAGGCATACATGAAATGTATTGATTCAGGTATGCATTGCTAGACAATTTATGGTCTCGGCCATGCTGATACATGCAATGCCTTGGTGCTAAAGGCGCGCAGACTCCTCCACATAGCCACAAAACATGTTCAACAATAGCAATCCGAGCACTCAGAGGTGTCGGAAGTGGATCAGAAATTAAACGGATTTATAGGGTGGTGAGCCGTCGGAAATCAGCTCTCTGAATCAGACAGAAACCATCCCAGCAACGGAAGTTTTCTGAAGGAACGGAAAATTTCCGATTTTGTTTGGAAATGTTCCGATTTGCTTCCGTTCATCGAAAGCGCATATACACATTCTCCCGAACGTTCGTGCGAGTAGAAAATGGACAAAAAAAAATGACAAACACCCACCAAAACTTTCACAGACAACTACGGAAGTCCGGACAAATGTGTCTTTGAATCAAGGCTAATGGCCACCTTTCATTGATGATGGCAAGGGGGAGACAGAGGAAGAGAGGATAATCTAGGGAAAAAAACGAATGCCAGAAAACAAAATTGAAACCCAACAGTCAGCATGGCTGGAAAGTCTCCTTTTTATAGTGATGCCCGAACAATGTATTTCATAGAATTAATTTATAATACAAATATACCGTATTTTTCGCCCTATAAGACGCACTTATTTTTCCCCAAAAGTGGGGGAAAAATGTCAGTGCGCCTTATCGGGCGAATGTAAAAAAAAAATAAAAAAAAAAATTAAAAAAAAAAAAAAAAACTCACCCGTCCCCGGCGCTCCCGCGTTGTCTGGCACACTGCGAGAGGCCAGAGGAGCGGCGGGGGCTCTGTCCCGGCCCCGCCGCTGCGATCGCTGTCTTTTCAGGCAGCGATGACAGCGGCGGGGCCAGAGACAGAGCCCCTGCCGCTCCTCCACACACGAGCACGAAGGTCCCGGCAGTGGGTGGGCGTGGCCTGCACCGGCGCAGGCCACGCCCACCCGCTGCCCGGACCTTCGTGATCGCGTGTGGGGGAGCAGATGGAGGAGCGGCAGGGGCTCTGTCTCTGGCCCCGCCGCTGTCATCGCTGCCTGAAAAGACAGCGATCGCAGCGGCGGGGCCGGGACAGAGCCAGCTCGTGAATGGGGTGGGCGTGGCCTGCGTCGACGCTGCGGCGCAGGCCACGCCCACCCCATTCACGGAGCCGGCCGCTCAGCGCAGTGGTGTCAGCGGACAGGTGAGTTTAACTTTTTTTTTTTTATTACTATGGCGCCTGCCTATACTAATGGGGGGAGGGGGATGGGGATGCCACACAGCCTAAGGGGATTGGGGGGATGGGGATGCCACACAGCCTATGGGATTGGGGGGATGGGGATGCCACACAGCATTTGGGAATGGGGGGATGGGGATGTCACACAGCCTAAGGGGATTGGGAGGATGGGGATGCCACACAGCATTTGGGAATGGGGGATGGGGATGCCACACAGCCTAAGGGGATTGGGGGGATGGGGATGCCACACAGCATTTGGGAATGGGGGGATGGGGATGCCACACAGCCTAAGGGGATTGGGAGGATGGGGATGCCACACAGCATTTGGGAATGGGGGATAGGGATGCCACACAGCCTATGGGATTGGGGGGAGGGGGATGCCACACAGCCTATGGGAATGGGGGGAGGGGGATGCCACACAGCCTATGGGATTGGGGGGAGGGGGATGCCACACAGCATTTGGGAATGGGGGGATGGGGATGCCACACAACCTAAGGGGATTGGGGGGATGGGGATGCCACACAGCATTTGGGAATGGGGGGATGGGGATGCCACACAGCCTAAGGGGATTGGGGGGATGGGGATGCCACACAGCATTTGGGAATGGGGGGATGGGGATGCCACACAGCCTAAGGGGATTGGGGGGATGGGGATGCCACACAGCATTTGGGAATGGGGGATGGGGATGCCACACAGCCTAAGGGGATTGGGGGGATGGGGATGCCACACAGCATTTGGGAATGGGGGGATGGGGATGCCACACAGCCTAAGGGGATTGGGGGGATGGGGATGCCACACAGCATTTGGGAATGGGGGGATGGGGATGCCACACAGCCTAAGGGGATTGGGGGGATGGGGATGCCACACAGCCTATGGGAATGGGGGGAGGGGTATGCCACACAGCCTATGGGAATGGGGGGAGGGGGATGCCACACAGCCTATGGGAATGGGGGGAGGGGGATGCCACACAGCCTTTGGGAATGGGGGGAGGGGTATGCCACACAGCCTATGGGAATGGGGGGAGGGGGATACCACACAGCCTTTGGGAATGGGGGGAGGGGTATGCCACACAGCCTATGGGAATGGGGGGATGGGGATGCCACACAGCCTTTGGGAATGGGGGGAGGGGTATGCCACACAGGCTATGGGAATGGGGGGAAGGGGATGCCACACAGGCTATGGGAATGGGGGGATGGGGATGCCACACAGGCTATGGGAATGGGGGGATGGGGATGCCACACAGCCTTTGGGAATGGGGGGAGGGGTATGCCACACAGCCTATGGGAATGGGGGGAGGGGGATGCCACACAGCCCATGCTAATGGGGAGAGGGGGATGCCACACAGCCCATGCTAATGGGGGGAGGGGGATGCCACACAGCCCATGCTAATGGGGAGAGGGGGATGCCACACAGCCTATGGGAATGTGGGGAGAGGGATGCCACACAGCCTATACTAATGGGGGGAGAGGGGGATGCCACACAGCCAATGGGTATATGGGGAATGGAAGGGGGGGATGCCACACTGCATATACGGGGAATGGGATGGGGGCATGCTACACTGTCTATGGAATGGGGGCATCCCACACGGCCTATGGGAATTGGATAGGGGAATGACACTGTCTGTAATGGTGCGTTTTTGATTGAAAATGTTTTTTTCTTATTTTCTTCCCCCAAATCCTAGGTGCGTCTTATGGGCAGGTGCGTCTTATAGGGCGAAAAATACGGTAGTATAAATGCATGTATAACATTTCTACACATATTACTTACGTAAATTCTGCACAATTATTTAAGTCTCACTATTTTTTTGGATTTGGGGCTTTTGCGTGTTATGTTGTTAATTGCCACTTTCACTTGCATTTGTTTTGTTTTTATAGTTATCATTGGAATCGAATTTATGAGCTTTTTGGAGCTTTTAATCCATTTGTGTGCCATGCTTGATGACCCATAATTACCTGTTGGGTGGTATTTCTTCAGTCTGGTCCTATGGCATAAACAAAATATTCCTCAACAATGGTCCTTTAAATTCCATCATTCCACATTTCAGGGATGTGTCAGTGAGCAGCCAGTCTATGGATGTGATGCTGAATTTAAGAGGAGTTCCAGCTTGGAAAGCAGGCATTGGTATGGGCAGCTAGTGTGAAATGTGTTTCTGGGATGGAGTCTATAAAGTCTTGCCAATGTATTAGCATAAAGCTAGTTTGCGGGGGGGGGCCTCAAAGGATTGACAAGAAGGTGAAAGGAGGAATTATTTAGCCAAGAGGTTGAGGAACAAAGGCAGATTTTTTGAATAGAGGGGTCTGTAGTGGAGGACAATCACCTTGACTGATTGACAATGCCCAAAGTGAGGAAGAGGCAAGGTTGCCAAAATTAGCCTAGAAGTAAGGCATACTCAGGACGAAAGTGAAAGCAAATACTGTGGTCGGCAGCACTACAAGCAGGGGACCGGCAAGATTTAATGCCGTCCTGGACAGTGACTTTGAAGGAGTTACATTGAATCAAGGTCTTCTTCAAGGATGGCCTGTTAATGGCTCAATAGGTGTAATATAGTGAGTTTGCTTTCCCTTAGCTGGAAACTTACCAATTTGCAGGAGAAATATCAGGCACTTTCAGTTCAGTTGGGTTGAGATCTAATTGGGGGCCTCAATTACTGTATGTGGCATCTGGTGACTTTGATTCCAGAGTATTGTTTAAAAGCTCTGAGGTCGAGCTCAGATATAAGATAAATGGCACCAAAGTCTCTTTATATACATCATCTGAAACCAACTTAGCATCTATATTAGTGGTACTGTAGCAATTGCATGATGGTAAGATAACAAAATCTGGGGTACATTTCTCTAATTAAAACAAAAACATCAGATGTCATTAGGGGGCTCTAACATTAATTGTGATAGTTAAAGCGGACCTTCACTTTGAATAAGAGTCTATCTTATATGTTTCCCACACCCTGTACATACAGATTGCTCACATTAAAAATCATCCTACCTGTATCTACCTGCATGTTATGAGCCTTTAAACATCCAAGATGGCGGCTCATGGAACATCAGGCAGCCTGCAAACAGGAAGTGCCCTCTGACTGTGCTACTCTGCATTTTGGGATTTCTGACCTTTACCTGACCCCAGCTCTGCTCTGTCTGAGCAAAGCACAGCTATAACCTGCCCCCCTGTACTTTATCCAAATCTCCTCTCCTCAGTAAGTGTGATGCTTCTGAGTCAAGATGGCGGCGCCCGTATCCTAAAGTCCTGAACAGAGTTGCACCCCAGATGCTGGGGAATCGTTTTATAAGGGTTTGGGCTTTTCATTAAATCATAGCGATGGTCCGGTTTAAAGAGGGTTTATTCTATTTTTTGCACCTTTTAAATACATTAATTTGCTAATGGGGAACTGTACCATTATCTACAGACAGATTACTGGTGGGTTTTTCTTTACCAAAAATAGAGCTGAACCTGACTTTTGCCAATATTTGCCAATATTCTTTTTTGAGTGAACTGAACTGAATTAGCTAAATTCTGGTAGAATTTACCTGTGACCCGAATCTGAAGCCTAACACTGGATATTACAAGTCAAATGTGCAACAACTACACACTTATTATGGGATACAGTAGGGGGGAAGTTTTTTATTGCATTTTATTGTGGCTCTTCAAACTCTATTGTTGATCCATTTTTAGCCCTGATGGTAACTATGGCTTTTCTCGATTTCTAATTCATAGACTATAATTATAAAGGACAAAAGCCCATGTTGTCCATCTCAGGAGTTTAAAAAAAATCTAGGTTTTGGTGATTCCCTGTACCCAGGGCATCCCGATTTGAAATGCCCCAGATTGTGACCCCCCCAGTTTTCCCATAAATTCACCTCAATCTTTAATCTTCTCTCCAAATGGTGCTTGTGCGTATAACAGAGGGAGCAGGGGATGTCTCCCTATGCCCGGAACATTTTTTGGGAAATTTCATGTTGTTCTGGTTTAAAGGCCAATAAACACCAATACCAATTTATTAAATGGACATTCCAGGCAAAAGGTTGTATTCTCCCTGATTTCTGGTCTCCCCGTGCTAGCTGTGAGGTGCAGCGTCATTCATTCAACCCACTTGGTATTTTTTATTAAGCCTTAGTAATCTTTCTCTCTTATGCTGGACCTCTTAATGCACGTAATGCATGTAACTTTTTTCTTGAAATGTCCCTTTTATGAATTTGGGCATGTTTGATATAAAGTAGATTACTTTGGTAATATGAGAGTTTCCAAGATTTGTACATAGTCAATAACTTTGTTAATATAACACTTTGCCCTTTGCCTGAAATTTCCTTTTAATGAATTTGGGCATGTTTGGTAAAAAGTAGATTACTTTGGTAATATGAGACTTTCCAAGATCACCTTTGACCATTTCCTTCAAGGATATTTCTCATTTTCTGAATCGCCAGCCTAATTTTGTGTAACGCTCTGTGCACATCCTTGTTTCTCAGGCTGTAGATTAAGAGATTGAGTGCTGGAATACAGGAAGTGTACAGGACAGAGAGAATCTAGTCTTGTTCTAATACGTAAGATGACTTTGGCCTCATATACATACTGAGGATAATCCCAAAAAACAAGGCAATGACTATAAGGTGAGAGGAACAGGTAGAGAAGGCCTTTCTTTTTCCCTCATTGGATTTTATCATCATTATGTTGTAAATAATAGGGACATAGGTCACTAAGATAAATGCCAATGGTAATAATCCATAGATAACCCCAGATAACATAATAGCAGTTTCTGCTTTTTGAGTACTATCAATAGACAGCTTCAGAAGTGACTTCATGTCGCAAAACAAGTGATTAATTTTATTGGACTTGGTGAAGGAGTATTGTAATATCAATCCATTTACTGTTAAAGAATCCATCAGTCCAAATCCCCATGATGTTAAAGCAAGATTCGGTCACAATGCAAATGATAAAGAATAACACTTGCATGAAGCACCCTGGATAGGATATAGATTGTGCTTTTGTTAGGCAGATATCTAATGGTTGGTGTGAGAGTAATATCAAGGATGGCCAAATTCCACAAAAAAAATTACATGGGGGTGTGGAGGTTGGAGTCGTAGACTGACGCAAAAATGATGGTCAGGTTTCCAGTCCAGGCAATGAGGTACACTAGAAGAAGTGCCACAAATAGTATGAGACGAAGATGTGACCATTCATGGAACCCAAGCAGAAGAAACTCAGAAGGCAATGTCCTATTTTTGACATCCATTTCACCTTTTACTGTAAAAGGACAGGGCAGAAAAAGAAACATACATCACTACAAATAAAGGTTCGGTGAAATAACTGTGGAGTATAGAGAGAAAATGGTTTTGAAGGTTTCTTTGTATCTGAAAGATAATGAGGCATATTGTAAGTAAGAAGAAGGCTGAGTGAACTGCACACAGAAATTGACTACACCTAGAAATGGAAGACTTTCCAGTTTATCCTACTCTTAACTGGAGGGGGGCTGAAAGGTGATGTACATACTTTTTGCAACCAACTTTTATTTCTTCCAAATTTTATATAGCCAATCTTTCGTCCACTAGAGTTTGCCTTGAGAGTATGGCAGAAGTTTTTGATTTTTCAAAGGCCTTGATCTGGTAAGGTTTTGTAACGGAGTGCGGAGAACCCATCTGGACCCAGGGTTTTAGCTGACAGCAGAATTCATAATTCATCCCATCTAAGAGTTGTTTCCTAGCTTTCTGCAATTCCTCCTGGGGCTTAATTATGAGGGATTTTCCAGAATTTTAACTTTATTACTGAGCTTGTCTAGTTTCATGCCTTTAGTTTTCTGGAGTCTAGAACACAGGGTGATGAAATGCATGCATGAATCAAAGATGGCTTGATGCCTTTGGTATCATTATTTTAATTAATTTGGTTAATTCTTTTTGTTGTCTTCTAAGATACTTTTATTCTTAACAGTGGAAGGGTTTAATATCCATCGTCACTCATTTTGAGTTTTAGTGGGCAGTTCTAAAGTGTCAAAAATAGGGGTGTGGTCCGAGATTGTTATGTTACCTATGGAGGAACATTCCACTCATATTAGATCATGCCGGAAGATAAAAATGTAATAATTTCTAGTGTATTGCATATAAACCTTAGATGAGTAACAGTGTTGCCCAGGGATGCCCTAAACCTGACCCTTTACAAAAAGATATCGAACTTCTGGGTCTTTCAGTTGCTTTTTGAATTAAAAGGAGTGTTGTTAGCTATCAGAATAGATACCCCTTAACCTTCTGGATAGGTGAGGCTACATGAGTGTGTGAGTGGTAATGCTTATTGCCAAACTAGGGCCTTGTCCTTGTCTGAGTGGATAAGGGTTTCTTACAGCATGTGGATACTGTTCTTCCTAAGACCAATTAGAGCACACAGAAGCAAACCTATCCTCCCTGCGGACTGAGGCGAATTAGAGAAGGATGCCCCCCACTGCGTGATGCCCCGCCAATCAGCCACTATACATACCTAACCAGCGTTCTTATACATAACGTGTCAGCATTCCCATATTGCAGACGTGTCTCTCTTTGAATCAGCTTTTCTGGCTGTACATATTATTGTGTGGCTAGAGACGCTGGATGTAATCCTAGCTGCACAAGCAATTGGTGCGTAGAACCCCATGTATCCCTAGGCTGTATGCGACCAGCCGGCCAGTTATGGCACACGCACAGCCCAAAGAGATGTAAAAGATGCTGCCACCAGCCATGCATGCACTGTGGGCTAGTTTCACAAAGCGGGGCAACCCAAATTGGGATGCCACATGGTTGTAGAGTCAAGGGGGTGTCATTTTGTCATTTAGTTGTAGGCACATGGCTGAGCTTTCACCAAAGCAGGGGAAACCTTTAAGCTGTTTTTATAGAACAGGGGTGTCATACAATAAAATATAATGCTATGCACATCTTGCAGTTATTAAAAAAAAACAAGCATTTACAAGCCTTCACCAAACAAGCCCTCACCAAAGTCACCAATGATCTGCTCACTGCCAAAAGCATTGGTCACTACTCCATCCTCATCCTTCTTGACCTCTCCTCAGCCTTTGATACTGTCGACCACTCTATGCTTCTTGATATTCTCTCCTCTCTTGGGGTTCAAGGGCTTGCACTCTCTTGGCTCACCTCTTACCTCTCTGATAGATCATTCAGTGTATTCTATTCTAACACAGTCTCATCCTCACGTTCCCTTTCTGTTGGTGTGCCGCAAGGTTCTGTCCTAGGCCCCCTACTTTTCTCAGTCTACACCTATGGCCTTGGCAAACTTATAACTTCACTAGGCTGGCTGCCAGTCCCACAGCGAATCCTGTTCAAAACTCTCGCATACAAAGCTCTCTCCAACCAGGCCCCTCCCTACATCTCATCTCTAATCCAACAGTATCAACCTAGACGCAGCCTCTTCTGCCAACATTCTCCTGTCCTCCGCCCTGGTCACCTCCTCTCACGCCCGCCTCCAGGACTTCTCACGTGCAACTTCAATCTTCTGGAATGCCCTCCCACACCCAATCCGCCACTCCACAACCCTCAAAACCTTCAAAGGCACCCGTAAAACTCACTTATTCAGACAAGCATATAATCTGGCCTAACCAATCTTCTAAAGGGCACATGCCACAAAGCTCAATACTGACTGTTTGTGATCCTTCCACCTCGTCTTCACCCCTCTTCCTTTAGACTGTAAGCTCGCAAGGGCAGGGCTCTCTCCCCTATTGTATCTTGTACTCTCTATCTATTGTCAACTCTGTAAAACTGCATTTGAAATAGTATATGTACCGTATGTTTCTACCCTGTCTGTAATTACTACTTTGTAAAACGCTACGGAAGATGATGGCGCTATATAAATAAACAATAATAATAATAATTTACATTTAAAATAGCCCCTGGAATACACACCTCAAGCTGTTTGTTGACGTGGGCACAGTTTTCTAGAAATAATCCCTCGATTGGACCATTTGGTTGTTCAGGGTTTAACTAAAGAAGCAGAATCAAAGTCACAAAAATTAACTGAATTTTTATGTGCAGCAATCTGTATTGCCCTGGGGATGGATGCATATGAGCACTGTTTATTGTAGGGCTTTTGGTCCTGTTTAATGAAATCATTGCCCCTATACAATTTTGATTGATTACAGCAACAGTAGAGATGTTTCTACAAGTTTTGCATGTTCAATGGACTGGATGACAAGAACCTTTACAGACACATTGTATTGTTAGACACATTTTTGTGTTATTTCTTTGTTCCAGATGTATACATTGTATTGTTTTTCTCTCTGTAGATGAAGTAATTCTTGCACAGTGTGGGTGCTGGGTGCAGCAAAGACAAATCCAGATAGATGTTTGTGGTGTAGCAGAAACTGGCTTTACTGGAACATGAGTGCAGTGAGAGAAGTTAACCTTACATGGTGGATAACACAGACAGGGAAAAGAAGTCATATATCACAGCTAAATGTACAGGAAGCACAACATGCAGCAGAGAATGTACAACAGAACTACAGTTAAGCATTGGTAACAGTGACATCTAGTGTCCTAACTGTAAACTGCATTAACCCAGACTAAGCTAAGTCTGTTGTACCTCCAACAGTAACAAAGTCTATCAACATGAATAGAGTGACAAAATCAACCTGGAGTAGGGCGTGACGCTCAGTGGCCTTGATCTACAACCCCGTCAAGGAAGAAGTAAATTACCATGATAAAAGTGCCCAAGTGTTTGTAGACATGTTCCTTACTGAGCGGGGATTGATCGCTAGTCATTGATCCCATCATTAGCGACGACTGTGGCTTCTACCAGGTTCACATCCATATAAACAACGATGAATATGACTCCTCTCCAGTTATCTATGTATGTACAGTAAATGTCTTACAGCAGGGGTCCCCAACGCTCTCCTACAAGGCGCACCAACAGGTCAGGTTTGCAGATCTCCAAAAGATACATAGATGAAGTAATAAGTGCAGCAGAAGAGCTATAGAGGTAGTTATGTGGAGACCCACAAAACATGACCTGTTGGAAAGGGTTGGGGACCACAGTCTTACAGGACAATGATGATAAAAAGAAGGTCAATCAAGGAACGGGCCCTTTTGATCAGTACTGGTACAATGAAAAATACATGTTTTAATCCACATGGAAACACTGACAATCCTTTAAAAACATATCCAATGGCAGTTGCAATTCTTATATGCAAATTATGTCAAATATTACAACTGGTCAATATGCTTACTTACATAAATACATTTTATACTTCAAAAAATTAAACAAACATGGCAGTTAGACACTATCAAATATGTATATTATCCATTAGAATATAGGAAAGGATAGTGTTTTATGGACTTTCCCTACAGATCTCAGACCTGGGGTACCACAGGGGCACCTACTTGCCTTTCCCCTGTCCAATTGCTGTGATCTCTCTCCCATAACTCCGGTATCTGGTGGCAGGTGCCTCACTCCCATCCTGTAGGTGTGCATGTGTGGTGTACAATGCTAGATCAAGAATCCTATTATTCTCTTTGGGCCCCTAAATGTAAATCACCATGCACCTACAGTTATCCCTGGGAGCCCAAAAGTGTGACACCTGGCTTTAGGTAAGAGGGCTGTGGGACAGTGATCAATGCCACCGGACAAGGACCTAGTCAGAAAATGGCTGGGCCCCCTTCTGGACGTGTACCTTCTCAGTCAGTTGACTTTACACTGATGCATGACTGCAGGAAACTGGGACACGTGTTAGAGGTTCCCTGCATGTCTTTGGGGATATTTTTAAAAATATTTTATATTATAATAATAAATTCACAATTTATTATACATTTTCTAGAAATGTGTAAATAACATCCCCTATTTGATTAGAGAGAGAGTCTCTCCATCTAAGCCTGAGAGACCTCCCTTATCCCCCAGAAATGGACAGAGTGGTTGTTATAGGTCCCAGAAAATGCTGATGGTGGTCTTGGCAAAAAAGGAGGGAAAATGTTAACAATCTTTTAAACTTTATCTAAAAAAGTTTATTGTGAATCATTGACTAACAGAGGGTCTCCTTGTTTAGATGGTTCATCAAGTACTGAGAAGAGGAAACAAAACCCCATTGCATGAGGCTTTATCCCCAGAGGCCTCAACAAGTGTTTCCGTGGGAAGTGGAGGACCTTCATTAACTAGGACATCATTGTATAAGGATTTATCTCAAGCATAAGCTGTCTCCACTGCCTCTATAGTCTTTATGCCAACCAGCACCAGCAGGAGAGCATGTTGAAGAAGCGGCATGTCTTCTCCCCCTAATCATACTTATTCACCCAGCCTTGCTGCCTCCTTCTTTCAATGACCCATCAGCTTCTCCCGTCTGGCCTCGCCCCTGTGCTTGCCCCAACACCACCAGCAGCAGACGAGCACTGATGTTTTACCCCACCTTGACCAGTTAAAGAGGTGCTGTGCAGTTCTGTCATGCTGCCCCCTTCCTACTCATCATCATACTTACCTACCCAGCCATGCTGCATCCTTTCTCCAATGGCTTGTCCTGTCTGGCCCTGTCCCCATGCACACCCCAACCACACCCTCAGCAGACATGCTCTGATTACAGTAAGTGTCTGCCCCGCAGGGATGGGGGGTGCTTATCTGGGCCCTGCTACGGGGCCTCATCAGTCCTATGTACGCCCCTGGTGCCAGGGCATATATTGCTTTATTAATTAACTTTGTCCAAAAGCCAGATTACTTAATTTGAGAAGGATAAATGGAAAAAAAGAAACTAAGGGAAATTAAGAAAAATGTAGAGGGAAAAATAGAAAGATGGGGAACACGGAAAACATAAAAAGATGGAAGGAACAAAGGGCAAAACAGATAGAGGGAGCTAGGGAAGAGAGAGAGATTGGGGGAACAAAGGTTTAAGGCGAGCAGGAAGGACTCCCACATTTTGGGTGCTGGATGACCCTGATGGCCACAGGGCAGAACGAGAACAATGGTTGTTTGTGTCTTGGTTAAACAGTTTTTAAAGCATGAAAAATTGCAAAAAAATTTATTTGTGTTTAGAAATGTTTATTAACGATGTGATCAAACCAATAAATACCGGTAACATTACATCCTGTTTAATCCTTATTAGTTGCAATAATATTTCTCGTTTCCCAGCTGACTAGAATTAGAATTCACAGTATTAAAACTGCCCCATCGCATGGGCACAGAATTTAAATCTTGAAATCGAAGAAAACTGTGTTTTATTTAACTTTATTGCAGTGAGTAAATCACTGACTTCAAATCAGTTGGATAGCCTCCCCTTTTAAAGTGTTTGGATTTCCCATAGCCATCTGTTATTTTGTAAACTTCAAAAATAACATATCTACCCTATTAAAAAATGATTTGCACCTCCCTTTTTGAACTGCCCTTTCGCATGTGCAGGGAATTTTGCTTTTTAACTAGAAAATAAAATCAGTTTTCTACATTATTGCGTGCTGATTGAGAAAAGTTCTGACTGCAACTCAGCCTCTCTGGAAAAATCCAAAATCATAAAGCATTGTAGCTACTGTATGTGCATTAGATTAATATCCGTATTATACAATTTTAATTTTAGTTCTAAATATAATATTAGAATGTTATTTCAAAAATAAAGTTTTATATATTTTGCATCCATAAAAAATGGAAAAAAAAATAAATATTAATTCTTTTTGTATTTAAATTAAATTAAAAAATCTTTGAAAAAATTATATATATATATATATATATATATATATATATATATATATATAGGGTTATAGGGAAAAAGGGTTATAAAGCAGGGGAAAGTTGCAAAAAAAGTGTTTATACTAATTTATTATTAATGTGATTAAACCAATAAAGGACATTACATCATCTCGTTTCATCTTTAGTAGTTACAATAATATTTCTCATCTCCCAGCTGACTCTCGGCTCTGAAATAGAATTTACATTTTTGAAAGTCAACCTGATGCAAACACCTTTCATTCACTTTCTCAGGAGGTGGCTCAATATCACAGAAGGAGTTTCCAAATTCATTTTAATATTAAGCCAAGGGACTTGTTATATTGTGTAATGATTGCAAACATGCTGTACTTTGTAACATATTATCAGGGGAGTTTCATACAAAAGATAGATCTACGGAAATACATATGATTATCCTCATTAGGGGGATGAGGAGCTTTTACCTGGAGAGGCTTAATTGGCAAGTTAGCAACTCGCTAAAATTAACTACTGAAAATAGTTTTCTGCGCAATAGAAACTGACATACATTACTATATGTATTCAAACAGGTTTAAAAGTTAACGTTTTACTGTAATAAGCATACGGTATGTGTATCTGGTTAATAACAAAGAAAAAAAGCTTCAAACTAACTAAGTTATATTCTAAACATCATCACCTTACTTATTTAGGTTTAGAACTTTATAAACTACTTTTTTACTGATCATGAGTAGTAATGAGCGGATCCAACCTGCAAAGTTCGGAACCGTGCTGAACTTTGCGGGTTCGGCACCCAAACACGAATTTCAAATTGAAATAGGTGCGTGAGGTTGGAAATCAGCCCAGACCTGGAAGAAGGCTGATTGGCTTCACCATTGACCGGGCAGGACACATAAACCCGCCGCATGAAAGGCGGGGTCCGTATCACGCCGATCTTGCTGTGCGCTCTGCAGTAGGTAGGGACAGGTTGCTGCCTGTTGCTGAGGGACAGATAGGCCTGTTTGCTTAAAAACTTGCTCTAAGCACTGGGGTGTGTGTACTGTGTTATCCCACATCTTGCTCTAACTACTGGAGTGTACCCTGTTATCCCACAACTTGCTCTAAGCACTGGGTTGTATCATGTAATCCCACAACTTGCTCTAAGCACTGGTGTGTGTGTGTACCCTGTTATCCCACAACTTGCTCAAAGCACTGGATTGTATCCTGTTATCTCACAACTTGCTCAAAGCACTGGATTGTATCCTGTTATCTCACAACTTGCTCTAAGCACCGGGGTTTATCCTGTAATCCCACAACTTGCTCTAATGCTCTAAGCATTGGGGTGTAACCTGTAATCCCACAACTTGCTCTAATGCTCTAAGCACTAGGATGTAAACTGTTATCCCACAACTTGCTCTAAGCACTGGGGTGTGGGTAATGTGTTATCCCACAACTTTATCTAAGCACTGGGGTGTGTGTACCATGTTATCCTACAACTTGCTCTAAGCACTGGGGTGTAACCTGTTATCCTGTAACTTGCTCTAAGCACTGGGGTGTGTTTACTGTGTTATCCCACAACTTGCTCTAAGCATTGGGGTGTGTGTTCCCTGTTATACTACAACTTGCAGTACGCACTGGGGTGAGTGTACCCTGTTATACTACAACTTGCTGTAAGCACTGGAGTGAGTGTACCCTGTTATCCCACAACTTTCTCTAAGGCCACTGTAACTGCAGGTGTCTAGCAATGCAGAAAGCAGCAAATAAGGGACAGGGACATGGCTAGTGCTCATCTGCTTACTGGTGCTGCAGGGGTGTGTTGCATCCTTGCCTGCTACACCTTCCTTTGGTGCAAGCAGGTGCCAGGGTTTGGAGTGCATTTTTGTAGGTCCCAATTACTGCTGGAAGAGGCAGAACAAATTGAGGCAGTCGTAGATTATATGACACGCAGTGCTACCAGTTCTGTGGGATTGTCTTCCACCCACTCCACTGCTGCTGAGAGCGCAAAGAGCTCCACCTCAACCCCCGCTAAATCTGCAAGGCTATCCCAGTCAGAAGTCACGGACTCACTAAAGCTTTATGATGACATGCCTTGCTGGGATACCATTGGTCATCCACCTTCCCCTGCCCCAGTTGCAGACCTAGGGCTCATGGATGCCTAAGAGCTTCTGTGGGAGAATGAGGACCTGGCCAGCATACCAGCACAGGACACCCTGGATGATGGTGAGACCCAAGTGCCAACTCCTGCAGCTTTCTGCAATGTTGAGGCTGAGAGAAAGGCTAGCAGGGAGGAGTGGGTCGAAGAGGATGTCAGGGTGGATGATGAGGTCCTAGACCCAATGTGGAGTGAAGGGCATCAGATTTCGAAGAGAGGAGTTGATGGTCACACAGGCCTAGGCAGCCGGCAGAAGAGGGAGAAGGGTGCCAGCCTGTTGCTGACACTGCCCACCACGCCCAGGGATTGAGCGAGCCATGGCAGGCTCACAGGATCTTACTAGCTTGGCATTTTTTTAAGCAGTCCACAGCGGACCATACAGAGGTCATTTGCAGTCATTGAAGTGAGGGAAAACTGCTAATCATCTCAGCACTTTGTGCATGACCAGGCATCTGCAAGTAAAACATGAGCTGAAGTGGCAGAACAGCCTCAATGGGATGTCCTTTGAGGTTCTAACAGGATTTTATATTTAGTATGCATCATGTTTATCCCTCCTTTTATATTGATGAAATGTACTACTTCTTCCCATAAGTTTTTGGTAAAGTTACAGTTCCACCACAGGTGACTCATTTTAGCCAGGTGATCTCTTCACCACCAACATGAAAAGGGGGTCATCTTTTTATTATAGTCCGTTGTTAAATAGTGTTGTGTTATGTATTTAAAGTTGAAAATTTTGAGTGGTGTTGAGTGGTATATTTAAGTTAGCTTTGTGGATTTGTTGCCAATCTGCCACATCTAAGGTTTTTCCTAAATCCAGTAATAACTTGTAGTAGAAGGATAACTGTTTAGGAGTTGCGTCTGGTAGGAAAAATATTTTTTGAAACCTTGTTAGTGGAGTTAGCGGATTTGGCTGGGTGAGTGTGTTGAGTAAGTTGCGGGATTTAATGAATTTTAAAAGGAGATTCATATCTCCTATTTTTTCCTTAGGGTACATCATGTTTAGTTCAATTTCTCTGGTCCAAATGTCCTCGATCCTTATGTATTTCCTGTCAAGAGCCTGAGTTATATTGTTTTTAACTAATGTTTTTCTCTTGTCTAGGGCGATCAAAAGTTGTGGGTACGGAGATTTTTCTGGGTCTGTGATTAGTTTTTTAAGCATGTTGATTATTGGTAGTGTAATGGGGTGGGTTAGGCGCCTGGTTACTTCATTCAGCTTTTTTAGGTTTAGGGAGAAAACTTCATCAATGTTAATTGGACCTAGTTCCATCTGTGCCCAATTTCCTTTATCCAGCATGTGGTCCATTTAAATATTCTTTGCAAGTGTGTAGAATAGTAATATATTCGATAGTCTGGTGCCCCTAGCTCAAGTGGGCGACTTAGGTAACTGTATTTTGCCCTATGTCTCTTACCTCTCCATATAAATAGTGTAGTATTTCTGGAGAGTTCACTGAAGAGTTTTTCTGGGATTGTTTTTGGTAAAACTTGGAAGAGGAAAATTATTTTTGGGAGAAATGCCATTTTAACCAGGGATATCCTTCCCATTATATTCAATGGGATTGTATTCCACTTTTTAGTGGCCTCACTAAGCCATTGGAGTAGTGGGATATAGTTTAGTTCAAGGAGGGATCCAGGGTTGACCGAAATTTTAATTCCTAGGTACTTAATCGAGTTTTTTTCAATTTTTAGGCTGACCGTCTGTTTAAGTTCTAGGAGTTAGGCTGAAGGGCAGTATTATTTATTTCTCCATATTTAACTTTTTTTCAAAGTTTGAATACATGCCGAAGAGTCTAATTAGTTGTAAACAACGTTGGAGAGAAGCTTTTGGATTTTCAAGTATCAATAATATATCATCCACATATGCTAATAGTTTGGGGCTGAATTTCCCTTCTCCTATTCCTTTGATCAAAGGATCATTGTTAATTTTACTTATTAGGGCCTCTAACCTTGACTGAAGGACTGAAACCTTGAATTTCTTAGTGGGCAGACAGAAAAATGACCCTTAAAGTGGACCTGCAAGTGCCTTGCAACTATAGCTATAACTTTATTTAAAGCAGAACAAATCCCAATGTGGAATTGTTTAGATTCCTTGGCCAGCCACTGGCCTTCCTCTAGGGCATCCCAAATCAGGTTGCTCCGCTGTGTGAAAACCCCCTGGGTCACCACAAAACTCACCTGACTCCCTTGTCAATGGGAATATCAGGCAGCTGCATCCCCAGCATCTTTCTGCAAAAACAAAAATTCTAAAAGTAAGAAGCAAAAACAAAAAAATCACACAAAGACAGCAAAAAATGCTATTGCGCAGAATGCAAATCTCCAATAAGCCAGGACACAGGAATCCTGCACAGTTCCAGAGTATTAACTTGTAAAATCTTAATTATAAAGCAGGGTTACCGGTCCGAAGTCTACATATTGCTGTAAGAGTCCTCATCAGACTGGGGGTGTATCGCCGAGCAGCCTTAGCCATCTCCATCAGTCTTGCCTAGAAATGACGCAGTCCATACAGTTATCAGATGCAAGGGGTGGCTTCCCAGATTTCGCATTATGGCATGCTAGCCAGCATTTTTACAATGGGCACAGCAGCCAGTAGGGCCTTCATATGCACGTTTTGCCCGTCTTACCGTAGCTTCATCACAGTGATGTCAACCAATGCCATGGTGCAAGATCTGGAAGGTCGCCCCTTGAGTCTGACAAGTGGACCCTTTGTATAGACTGCGCCCTCTGCTGTTCGTCTCATTTACGTCTCCTCTTGCTTTTCCAGTACTGCTCCTATAATTCTATACACTGGCTGCAGCTATCTATCAAACTCCAAACTCTAACCTACAAAACCCTCTATTGCCAAGCCACTTCCTTTATTTCATCCCTAGTCCAAAGATATCAACCCTGGACCTCAGAGATGCCTCTCCACATCTCTGGAATGTCCTTCCCCATACAATTTGCGACTCTCCAACCCTTAAAACCCTCAAATGCACAATTAAAACTCATATTTTTAAACTTTATTTAAACAAACCTATCATTTGGCTTAAACAACCCACTTTAAAGTCTCCCTTCAAAGTACTTGCTACCATGCTTAGTACATACTTTGTGACTAAACCTCTTGCCTCCACCCTCTTCCTTTAAATTGTAAGCTGACAAGTGCAGGGCTCTTGTTCCTAATGTAATGTACCTCTGTATTTATGTGTTTTGTTGCATCTGTCCCAAAACACTGTTTGTATTCATTGTAATCAGGGATGTTTGGAAATTTTAAAGAGTTTTCATGGAGGACAAAGTAGGTAGAAGCTAGTGCTTTTGGACAGGAACAGGGATTTTGAAGAGGAGCAACAATCCCACACAAGTCTATAAGAATTGGGGGGGGGGGGGTTGCTGTACTGGGATACCCTGCTGTGTGAAACTCCCCAGATCACCCATTTAAAACAGAACAAAACCCTAAAAGATTCCTGGGCTGATGCTGGCCTCCCCTGGGGCATTCCATTTTGGGATGTCCTACTGTGTAAAACCCCCCAGATTGGCCATAATAACTCCCCTCTTTCCAGTCCAATGGCGCAAACGTGGGCTCTCATCTGTGGGAATACACACAACGGGGCATCCCAAATCAGGGAAGCAACACCCAAGAAAGTGTAGAAAAGCTGACCCTGGACTGATCAGCTGTGGGGGTGGGGGTGGGGAGGAGTAGCAGTAGATTAATTTCAGTTTACAGAGAAAAATACATTTGAATAAGAATAAAAGCTTTTATATGTGAATAAAATTACATTTGGCATTCCAATAAGGTATATTCTATTTATAAGATGCATATTAATAAGGCACAGATGCATAGTATGTGAAGGATGCAGTCATGATCTGTTACCGCACATTTCTATATTTACTACAAATCCACATGGATCATATCTCCAGAGCTTTGGCTAAGCTATATATACTCCCGTTTTTCTTATTTCTACAGGCTCTTGATATTTACTATACTCGTCCTCAGATAAGGCAGCAAGAAAGAATATGTGCAGCTACAAATGCTATTCTATGGAAGCCTATGGGTTGTTTCAATAGGTCTGTAAAGGTAAATAAAACAAGCTCTCCTTTGATATTTTTGAATTAAACAAAGCAATAAAAAAGAAACAAAGCAAATATAAAATGAAAAGGGTTTATTCTTAAAACATAAAATCATTGCGCTGTACGATAGCTTCATCTACCATGTGCTTTATATTTTGAATGTGTTTAATCTGTTACGTGATTGTATGACTGACCTGTATGAAAGCTTTCCCATGAATATTTACAGTATTTAACAGAAGTGTAAGAGGGGCTACTTAAGGCAGCTCTATGAAAAAAATAAATACTGTATTAACAATACGCATAAACATTCTATATAGCAAGAGTAGGGTTTACTCATCTATCCTGCAAGAAAAACAAGCTTTATTAATTAATTATTGTACTAGAAGGAATAAAAGTCTGGTTGAAAGTTTTTCAGTATTATTCCACTTATATAAATGAGAACTGCTGAACTCTAACCATCTGTCTCCTGAGCTCACCTGTGCTAGAATAACATCATACCCATCATAAAATGCTAAAATTAGAGTGGTTAATGATGTTGTTTCCCATAGGCTGGCTTGGGGAACAGGCTAGATAAGCAGATCCCCCCTGTAACAGTGGAATGGTCTATTCTACAACCTGTGACCCCCTAGTCATTTCAGTAGATGAAAACGTAGAAGAAAGAAAAAACAGCTTGGTAAGCTATCTGTTATTCTGAATAGTCCTAATGTCACCTCTGGAATCACTCACTCTTCAGACAAAGCAGACAACTCAGGGCCCAAATTGGGGACAAATCCAAATTGGGATGCCATGCTGTATGAAACCTCCCAGGGTGCCCGTACACACTTGCCTTTCCCTGGTCCAACAGCGCACCCGCAGGCTCTCGCGCAATGAGAGTCGTTCGCGTGACTGGCATCATTTGGTAGGTGGCTCTCATTGTTGTCAAGATAGGTTGGAACAAGTGCGTGTGCACGGCCGCTTCCCATAATAGTCAATGAGAGCCGTGAAGACGTAAACATAGCAAAGGGCTCTCATTGAGCACCCATGCATGCACCATAGGACCGATGAGAGGTGAGTTTAACTGGGCAAACTGGGGGGTTTCACACATCCTGATCCCAAATCAGGATGGCCCAGGAAACGGAACAAAAGCCAGGAAATACTAAATCCCAGGTTTTGTTCCACTTTAAAAACATCCTTCATGAACTAGCAAGCTGTCCCAGCTCTGCCCTGCAAATGTTCATCTGTAGCCATACCTCTGTGGCAAGCCTTTTGCTGACCATAGCCGAGTCTCTGTGCCAAGCCTGTTACAGAACATAACCACGTCTGACCACTTCTCTGTGCCAAGTCTCTTGTTGACTATCGACATGTTAACCGACATCTCTGTGGCAAACATGTTGCTGATCCATGCTTTCCTAACCTCCTCTCTGTACCAAACCTGTTGTTGACCATCATTAGATCTAACTACAACTCTGTGCCAAACCTGTTGCCAACCCATGCTTTCCTAACCTTGTCTCTGTACCATGTTATGGACCACTTTTTGCTGTATATAGCCAGGTTTGACTACATCTCCATGCCACGCCTGTTGTCAACTAGGGATGAGCGAATCGATCCGGACGAACCCGGATTCGATCCGAATTTCATGACAAATTCGATTCGGATCGAATCCGAATTTCCCCGCGATTCGATCGAGCGAAGTTTTTTTCTAAAATCCATTCATTTCAATGACAGGCATTCTAGGATGGTCTACGTGATATGTCCAGACATGTAAGCTGGGGCAGTGTATGCTGGGACAGTCACATGCAGCCTATCAGCAGCCAGCAAGCCCGGTGACGTCACAGCGCGTATATAAGGCGGCGGCCATCTTGCTTTTGTGCATTTGTCTATTGCATTCGTGAGAGCCAGGACTCAGGAGGACACTGCAGACTGTATTCAGGGAGAGATAGGTAGAGAGTTAGGGACAGCCAGTAGACAGCCAGTAGACAGGCGGGAGACAGGCAGAAAGTCAGGGAGAAGCAGGGAAAGGTAGGAAAAAAACGGATGCAGTGACAGGGATTTTTTTTTGCAGCCTGAGTGTTACTGCCTGGGTCACTGGCTTTGTTAGCTGTTTCACCCTGGTTAACCACTGTTGCTTTGCATAGTACTACTGCTCCCAGGTGCTCTGCTGTTGGGGCATCCCATTCTGTAACTACACCAGCCTCTATTTCCTATAACCCTCTGCACTTATTCTAAAAGTAATTGGCCTGATAAAGACACTTTTGCTGTGCATAGTACTACTGCTCTCAGGTGCTCTGCTGTTGGGGCATCCCATTCTGTAACTACACCAGCCTCTATTGCCTATAACCCTCTGCACTTATTTAAAAGTAATTTGGCCTGATAAAGACACTTTTGCTGTGCATAGTACTACTGCTCCCAGGTGCTCTGCTGTTGGGGCATCCCATTCTGTGACTACACCAGCCTCTATTTCCTATAACCCTCTGCACTTATTCAAAAAGTAATTTAGCCTGATAAAGACACTTTTGCTTTGCATAGTACTACTGCTCCCAGGTGCACTGCTGTTGGGGCATCCCATTCTGTGACTACACCAGCCTCTATTTACTATAACCCTTTGCACTTATTTTAAAAGTAATTTGGCCTGATAAAGACACTTTTGCTGTGCATAGTACTACTGCTCTCAGGGGCTCTGCTGTTGGGGCATTCCATTCTGTGACTACACCAGCCTCTATTTACTGTAACCCTTTGCACTTATTCTAAAAGTAATTTGGCCTGATAAAGACACTTTTGCTGTGCATAGTACTACTGCTCTCAGGGGCTCTGCTGTTGGGGCATTCCATTCTGTGACTACACCAGCCTCTATTTACTATAACCCTTTGCACTTATTCTAAAAGTAATTTGGCCTGATAAAGACACTTTTGCTGTGCATAGTACTACTGCTCCCAGGTGCTCTGCTGTTGGGGCATCCCATTCTGTGACTACACCAGCCTCTATTTACTATAACCCTTTGCACTTATTCTAAAAGTAATTTGGCCTGATAAAGACACTTTTGCTTTGCATAGTACTACTGCTCCCAGGTGCACTGCTGTTGGGGCATCCCATTCTGTGACTACACCAGCCTCTATTTACTATAACCCTTTGCACTTATTCTAAAAGTAATTTGGCCTGATAAAGACACTTTTGCTGTGCATAGTACTACTGCTCCCAGGTGCTCTGCTGTTGGGGCATCCCATTCTGTGACTACACCAGCCTCTATTTACTATAACCCTTTGCACTTATTCTAAAAGTAATTTGGCCTGATAAAGACACTTTTGCTGTGCATAGTACTACTGCTGCCAGGTGCACTCCGGTTGGGGCATCCCATTCTGTGACTACACCAGCCTCTATTTACTATAACCCTTTGCACTGATTCTAAAAGTAATTTGGCCTGATAAAGACACATTTGCTGTGCATAGTACTACTGCTGCCAGGTGCACTCCGGTTGGGGCATCCCATTCTGTGACTACACCAGCCTCTATTTACTATAACCCTTTGCACTTATTCTAAAAGTAATTTGGCCTGATGAAAACACTTTTGCTGTGCATAGTACTACTGCTCCCAGGTGCTCTGCTGTTGGGGCATCCCATTCTGTAACATACCATACCCCTCTTTATTTACACTAAGCAGCTCTCTTATTTACACTAAGCAGGCCTGTTGGAGGCTGAGTGTTACTGCTCACTTTTGGTGTGCATTATATTCTGTTTCATATAGACCCACCGCTGCCTGGGGGTTCTTAAAATTTCACCTACTACCACGCCAGTTAGACTATGTTGGGCAGACAAGTGCCTGGAAGTGAAAAGAGGAGTGGCAGAGGCCAAAATTCCGCAGGCAGAGGTCGCAGCAGACTGGGGGCCAGTAGCAGCAGGAGTCACGCTGAGAGACCTAATCTGCCGGTATCTGCTAGCGGTCGGGTCTCCACCAGTAACGCATCTGCTGTGGTAGATTGGTTGACGCGCTCATCAACAACCACATCATCTCGACTTACGTCTGAGAGCCCCAGTCTAGGGTCGGTCGGTTCCTCAGACACAACCCTGAGTTGGCATGCCCCGAGAGCAGTCCCTGACCTCCCACTGACTCTGTCCTACGCCGTTCCCTCCCCCAGCGACGTATCCCATGCTTTGGGTTCAGCTCCACTTTTTAGTGAGGAGGACGATCATCTGGAGGACAGCCAGCAGCTACTGGCCAGCCATGAAATGGAGGTGCCTTCTTTAGCTCCGCACAGAAATAGTGATGTGGAGAGTGATGTGGGTGTTGGGAGCTTTCCAGCTCCTGCGCCAGACACTGAAACCGATAAGATCAGGGAGCTACAGCCACAACTCGGTGATGATGATAATGATGATGATGATGATGAAGCCGATCGCACTTGGGAGCCGGGTGATGAAGGGGCTTCATCATCATCATCAGGAGAAGAGGGGCGCAGGTTGCCCTGGAGTCAGCAGCTGAGGCAGCAAGGTGGTAGCAGTCAGCATGGGGGCACAATTCCAAAGGCTGGAGCCGGCCGGGGCCGGGGCCGGGGTAGAGCACCTGCTGTGCGGCAGTCTACCTTATCGGGAGGTAGTGGAGCAGGGGTTCCTGTAGTTGGCAACAGCAGCAGTGAATCAGTGAGGCCAGGGGGTGGGAAAAGTAGCTACTCGGCAGTGTGGCAGTTTCTCCTGAAGCATCCGCAGGAGGGTAACATGGCCACATGCAAGATATGTAGGCAGAAGGTGAAGCGTGGCCAGGGTCCAAATGTTGGCACCACGGCCCTGCGTCAACATATGCACCATAAAGCGGCCTGGGAGAACCTAGGCTCCAGAGAGGTGGGCCAGACTGCTTCCTCACCGAGTGGCACGCCGCTCCCAATTTCTGCCAGCCAAGGCTCCAGCACCTCAGCCGAAGGCAGCTGTGCGTCATACCCATCCTCTGTCGCTCCTGCTCCTCCTCCTCCAAGTCATGCATCCCGCCAGCAATCCATCAGCGAAGCCATGTCCAAGAGACAGCAGTATGCGCCCACTCATCCTACGGCACAGAAGCTGAATGTGCTCCTGTCCAAGTTGCTGGTGCTGCAGTTGCTCCCTTTTCAGGTGGTGGACTCTGCACCTTTCAGAGAACTGATGGCTTGTGCCGAGCGGGGTGGAGAGTCCCAAGCCGTCATTTCTTTGCCAAGAAGGCAGTACCGGCGCTGCACAATTCTGTTGAACAGAAGGTGGCCCAGTCCTTGAGCCTGTCGGTGTGTAGCAAAGTGCATGGCAGCGCCAACGTCTGGAGCTGTAACTACGGTCAGGGACAGTACATGTCGTTTACGGCCCACTGGGTGAATGTGGTCCCTTTGCAGCAGCAACTTGGACAGGTCACGCCGCTTCGGCCTCCGCGTTCCCTGCCCGTTGGGCCTGTGACACTGTGCGACTCGGCCTCCTCATCCTCCGCCATCTCCTCACCCTCCACTGTAGGCTCAAGTCTCAGTGCCCCTCCAGTCTACCATGTGTGCAGGGCACGGAGGTGTCACGCAGTGCTTCACATGGAACTGGAACTGCTTAAATTTATTCATCAGGAAATCCAAACATGGCTAACTCCAAGAAAACTTAAAATGGGAATCATGGTTACCGACAATGGGAAGAACATTTTGTCTGCACTGCGCCAAGGAAGCCTGACCCATGCCCCCTGCAAGGCTCACGTGTTCAATCTGGTTGTCAAGCGGTTTCTGAAGTGTTCCCCCCATCTGCAAGACATCCTAACAACTTCAAGGAAACTTTGCATGCACTTCAGCCACTCATACACCGCCAAACACACCCTTCTTGAGCTACAGCGTCAGAACGGTATCCCCCAACATAGTCTGATTTGCGATGTTTCCACCCGTTGGAATTCCACCCTTCACATGTTGGACCGATTATATGAACAGAGAAAAGCCATCACGGATTTCCTGATGATCCAAGCAGATAGGGGGACTCCCCTGTGTGACTTCAATGTCAACCAGTGGCAGCTCATACGTGACACCTGCCGTTTGCTCAGGCCCTTTGAGGAAGCCACTTTATTTGTCAGTCGGCAGGATTACGGGATGAACGACGTGATTCCACTGCTTCATGTACTACAGCACATGTTGGAAACCATGGCTGGTCAGGGCACTGGAGACATGGCGTTTACATCTTACGGCCACATGAACCCCGTTGGAGCTGAACTGGAGGAGGAGGAGGAAGAGGAGGAGGAGGAGTTGCCCAGCGAAACACAGTTTAGGCTTGGCGAAATGGCTGGTTTATCTAGTCAGCGGACAGGAGAGGAGGAGCAGGAGCAGCCAGAGGAGCTAGAGGTTTTTGAGGAAGACGAGACAGAGGACCCGGGCACACCGTGGCAGTATGCAGTGGAGATGGAGACAGGTAGTCCATCTGAGTCACTTGCGCAAATGGCAGGAAGCATGCTCACGTGCTTGTGTAGTGACCCCAGAATTGTTTCCATCTGTCGGTGGGATGACTTCTGGCTGTCCACCTTATTGGACCCTCGCTTCCGGCACAAAATGGGGGCATTTTTTAAACCCACCGAGAGGGAGGACAAACTGAACTACTACAAAGACATTCTACGTAGGCAGTTGGCCGATGCCTATCTGCGCCATGGTCCATACTCTTGCAGGTCTGACTCGAGGGGACCTCTGCGCTCACCTTCCACTGTCATGGCTGCTGGGGGGGTTGGCAGGAGCAGCAGCAGCAGCTCCATCAGCAGCAGCCTCAGTCTTCAGTCGCTAATGAGTAGCTTTCTACACCCGCATAGTGAGGCTACTCATGAGCAGCAGGAAGACCTGGAGCAGGACCTGAACCAGCAGGTCATGTCATACTTTGACATGACCATGCCAACACACCTTGAGGATCCGCTGGACTTCTGGGCAGCCAAACTTGATTTGTGGCCGCAACTAGCAGAGTTTGCCCTGGAAAAGCTGTCCTGCGCGGCAAGTAGCGTGCCATCTGAGCGGGTGTTTAGTGCGGCGGGGGCCATAGTTACGGCGAGGAGAACTCGTCTGTCAACTAAAAATGTGGAGAGACTCACCTTTGTCAAAATGAATCAGGGATGGATCAGCCAGGATTTCTACCCACCAATGCCTGATGCATGCGACTAGATTCAGCATGGTGCCACGTTTTACACTTTTCAAATGGTGCAAAACATATTTATGTCTTTAGGCCAATTTTTGGGCTCCTGCTGATGCCAACTCCAGGGTGTGATTCATCCAATTTTTGGGCTCCTGAAGCCAACCCCAGTGTCTCTTTAAAGTAATGTTTGGGCTCCTGCTGCTGCTGCTGCTGCCAACTCCAGGGTGTGATTCATCCAATCTTTGGGCTCCTGCTGCCAAATCCAGTGTCTCTTTAAAGTAATATTTGGGCTCCTGCTGCTGCTGCTGCCAACTCCAGGGTGTGATTCATCCAATCTTTGGGCTCCTGCAGCCAACTCCAGTGTCTCTTTCAAGCTATGTTTGGGCTCCTGCTGCTGCTGCTGCTGCTGCTTGAAACTCCAGGGTGTGTCAGTCAATTTTTGGGCTCCTGCTGCTGCCAACTCCAGTGTCTCTTTCAGCCAATGTTTGGGCTCCTGCTGCTGCTTGCAACTCCAGGGTGTGATTCATCCAATTTTTGGGCTCCTGCTGCTGCCAACTCCAGTGTCTCTTTAAAGCAATGTTTGGGCTCCTGCCCCTCATAGTGATGCCACTTCAATTCTCTTCAATTGTGCCGCTCTGCGATTCTATTAGCGATGCCTCTGATCTGCATGTGATATTTATTTACAGTATTATTTAACTAACCCAGCACGCATCCTATGCGTGTTACAGCAAGGCAAAATGGTTTACAACCCTATTGAGGCTCTAGGAGGCTCAGAAATAGCCGTTTTTAATAGCGATTAGCGAATAAATTTGGGTCGAAACGATTTTTGTCGGAAAATTCGGCAAATCAGTCGAATCAAATTTTTCAAAAGTTCGCTCATCTCTATTGTCAACCATCGTCATGTTTAACTACATTATTGTGCCAAACCTGTTGCCTAACCTTGCCTTCCTAACTTTCTGTACCAAGGCTGTTCTTGACCATCATCATGTTTATGTTTCTGTACCAAGCCTGTTGTCAACCATAATCATGTCTAACTATGTCTCTGTGCCAAACCTGTTGCCGACCCGTGCCTTTCTCACCTTGTCTCTGTAACAAGTCTGTTGTTAACCATGGTCATGTCTAACTACGTCTTTGTGCTGTGCCTGTTCATTTCTTACTACATCACTGTGCCAAATCAAACCTGCTGCAAACTACAAGATGGTAATACTGCAGGTTAATTTAGTTTCAGTAAACTATAAGAAGGGAGAAGAAGGGATTCTCCTGATGTAGTACCTACCTTCCCAGGCAGCTATTCCAGAGGAGTTTCTATTTCATTAAGCAAATATTTCATAGTAGGGGCTGATTTGAGAAACTAGGAAGAGACTTCCAGAATTTAAGCCATCACTTTACAGTTTGTGCAGAGGGGCATCCTAAATCAGAATGTCCAGTGGTCATTTTGCAACTGGAGCCTTGCTCCAGCTAAATGGCAGTAGTGTTATATATGGACTGAATGAGTATTTAGTCAATCACCAATATTATATACAGACCAAAAGGTTGTGCCTTAAGTGTATGTCCAACAGTGGTGCTACACCTATTTACACACAGTAGCAGTAGCATAGAATGCGGTGGATATTTGTTCCCAAATGGATAAGCCACACCCTTGCAATACCCTTTACCCTGTAAAGCGGTCAGAGTGCCACTTTGAGTCCCCCAAAAAATGGTCAGTTAATGCATCCACCCCTGTTGTATTTGCCGCACCTATGCAATGAACAATCGCCTTCCATCTCACATTGCTGCAGCAGAAATCTCACAGCAGTTTACCCTCTAAGACACACCCCCAAGGGTGCACCTGTAATGGGGCCATAAGAGGTTACCGCCTCAGGCCGTACTGCAGAGGGGGAGGCAATTAACCCGCTGCTTTTTTGTTTATTTTTGTTTTTTCTTCTTTAAATTGTTATTCTTTAAAGTTGACCAAAACACAGGATTTTGACTATCCTGGGTTTTGGTCCTTTCCCCCCAGATCGCCGAGTCCAACTCGCCTCTTCCCAGTCCTTCGCGCATGTGCGGCTGCTCGTCCAATCAGTGTGTTCAGAGCCGCTGACATCACTTCGTGTAAGCCTTCGTCTAAGGCCAGCGGCTCCGAGCGTGCTGGCAGCTGCATCCCCTGCTTCCCTCTAACAGGGAGTGTGCCTACGCCAGCCATTCACAAATGCCTGGCGCAGGCATGTGCCCTGCCAGAGGGATAGTGGGGATGTGCCGTGGCTTTCACATGCGCCGTTGGACTAGAAGACAAGGTAAGTGTATGGGGTGACCTGGGGGTTTCACACGGTGGGGCATCCCAATTTTGGATGCCCCAGGGGGAGGGAATCGATAGGCCTGAGAATCTTATAGATTCCCGGGCCGATCGCGGTGGGTTTTGGTCCACTTTAAGCGGAGATCGCTGTTCCGCTGCAAGCTGTCACGTTTTAGTGTAAATGATTGGTAGCTAAGCTCATCACGGACCCACCTCCACTCCCTACCCTCACGTTGCTCTGTTGAGGAGTGAAGAGGCTAAAATTCTGGTTTCACCCCTGCACTCCACCCATGGTCCTCAAAATGAAGCCAACGCACAGGTTCTGGCTAGGTACCGGAACTGCACAAACTCGGAGTGTATATGGAGGCATGCAATCATGACATAGGGCCAACAGAGAAGGACAGCAAACATTAGTGTTCTTGGGTACTTTAATTCCCTAGGCAAAAAAGCAGGGGCTTTGGCTAATTCAGTGTTATAGGAGAGTGGTGGAAGCCGGACATGGGGCAGAGCTGCCCAGCGCCTGGCTTCCGCCGATCTCTCCGACTTTTGACATCTTGCTCCCCACCACAGAGAAGGGCTATTTATACAGGAAGAGTGAGTTGATGTTAGCTCACTCCCAGTACAAATAGCCCCTCCCTGTGGCAGGGAGCAAGTTGCTGGCAGCTCACCCAGGGCTTGGACTTCTGCAGAGACTGCCGCAGGACAGCAACCAGAGAGTTTCGCAGGACAACGTAGACAAGAGAACAGTGAGAGAGCAGGAGAGTTAAGGATTCTAGGGAAAGGTTCAGCCGGCATGGACCCCAAAACTTACAGGTTCGTACCAAATCAAATGTTCCCTGAAATTAGAAGCGAACTCTGGTTCTAATGAACCAGTTTTCTCATCTCACTTCCAGATACTGAAATAGCATTCTGAAGAAGTGCCTGTTTGACAGCAACCACCTCAAGATCTGGGAGTAACATTAATGTTTCTTGATGGAAAATGTCAAATAATGGATAGAGCTGCCCTTAGCCTGGCTTCTGCCTATCTCTTTGACTTCTGACATCTTGCTCCCCACCACAGGGAGGGGCTATTTATACAGGCAGAGTGAGTTGACGTCAGCTCAGTCCCAGTATAAATAGCCCCTCCATGTGGTGGGGAGCAAGTTGCTGGCAGCTCATCTGAGGCTTGGACTTCTGCAGAGACTGCGGCAGGGTAGCGACCAGAGAGTGGCGCAGGACAACGTGGTCAAGAGAACAGTGAGAGAGCAGGAGAGTTAAGCATTCTAGGGAAAAGTTTGGCCGGCATGGACCCCATAAAATTTGGGTTCACACCTAATGAAGTGTTTCCTGAAATTAGAAGCGAACTCTGGTTCTAATGAACTGGTTTACTCATCTCACTTCCAGATACTGAAATAGCATTCTAAAGAAGTTTTCTTGATGGAAAATGTCAAATTATGGATAATAAGTATTTTATTTTTTTTAAAGCCATGTCAGTCATACGTGGATAACTATTGCAATGTTTCCGAAAACTCTATTTCCTTAAGTCAATTGAATTATTGTTTAAAATAAACTATAATTCATTCTGAATGTTTTCTTCTCCATTTTCAATAGTTGAAGCATTTTGTCATGTCAAACAAAACGACAGTGACCACATTCTTGCTGGTCGGGTTTTCTGGCTGTCCCCACTGTCAGGTAACAATTTTTTCTGTGTTCCTTCTAATTTTTATCTTCACGGTGTTGGAAAACTTGGCCATTATTCTACTGGTTATACTTGATAGAAAACTATGGAAGCCTATGTACATATTTCTGGGGAACCTTTCCTTCTTGGAAATTTGGTATGTCAGTGTCACACTACCCAATATGTTGTTCAACACCATCACAGGTCAGCAGAAGATATCTTATAATGGATGCATCACTCAGCTGTTTGTCTTTACTTTCCTGGGTGCCACAGAATGTTACCTCTTGGCCGCCATGGCTTATGATCGTTACATTGCAATCTGCAATCCTCTTCGATACAATGTGATAATGCAAAACAACTATGTCTGGTGTCTTCTTGCATGTTCCTGGTTATGTGGACTCTTTACACCAATCTTTCCTATCTACTATCTTAAGCTGTTGAACTTTTGTGGCCCCAACAAAGTTGACCATTACTTTTGTGATGTTTCTCCACTTCTGAGTTTGGCTTGTGGGAATATTAAGATTAAGGAACTGGTTGACTTCATTGTGTCTGTATTTGTTCTTATCAGTTCATTGTCGGTCATTGTGATGTCTTACCTCTCTATTACTTGGACAATCTTGAAGATGCCTTCTTCTCATGGACGTTTGAAGGCATTCTCCACGTGTACTTCCCATCTGGCTGTAGTATGTGTCTACTATGGAAGCATGGGCTTCACATATATGCGGGTCACACAAAGTTCTAGCATTTTGCCAAACAAACTTGTGTCAGTTTTATATTCTGTAATCACCCCCTTGTTTAACCCAATCATTTACTCACTTAGAAATCACGATGTGAATATATCGCTGAAAAAACTGTTGGCCAAAGCAAGCTATTTACAGCCAAAATAATATCATGTTGCTTGAACTGCACTTCTTGTGTGCCATAGTACAGTGGACTTGACTTTTTAAAAGTTCTGCTAAGTGACCAGGCAAGTAAAAAAAAAGGGCTCCTCACCTTTTGTCCCCTGATCACTGCTACTCACGCAGTTTGGAACTTCTAGTCCATGAGATTAAGTTGGGTGTCATCTAGGCCAGATCTCCAGTCACCAGCTTTCATGAGGAATGCCTGCCAGTGACACTAGCACGCCCAAACTATTCACCGCTAGGTTGGGAAGTGTGCTTTCCCTTTATAATATCTCTTATAACTTACATAACCAGTCCCCTGATTCGCTAAGGACTTCTTTAAATTAGGAGCGAGTTAGCAAAGAACTTGAAGAATTAGTATTCTCCTCTTGCATGAGAGTTATTATATATTTTATCAGTTATTGAAGTTAAACAAGTCGGTCATTTACTGAAATGTTGAGAACTTTTGCACTCATCTGGAAATTGTCTCCACCTCCATCTAGAAAAATAACCTATTGGACACAGCGGTGGAGACATGAAGAGTAGTCACATCGTAGATGTTCTTTAAGTGACCTTAATTTCTCTGTTCCACTGTCTTTTTCAGTCTTCTGCATTTTCTTCTCTTTTTTCCTCCTTACTATTCCCATCCAATGTTTCTCTCTATTTTTTCTTCATTTACTTTTTCTTCTCTTAACTTTTCTGTTCTCCATTTATTGCTTTCTGACTTCCACTTATTCATGGCCATTTCAGCTCCACATGCACCCAGACTGTCTACAGGGATCAGGAAAACAGACCTACTGTCTTCTGCTGATATTGCAGCTCTCTACTACTGGCCACGGTAGAGCAGTGGAGGATGGCACAGTGGTAGTCTGCATTCTTGCTCCCAGCAGCTGGTCTGGGAGCATGCCTTAGCTACCGGAGCTGGTAGCACTGAAATTCCCAGGCTGCAGGACACAGGACTATGTGGGACTGAGGCACAGAGAAGGCAGGTAAGTACTGCAAACTAAGCTACTTAAACTCTTACTTTAATGGACACTACATCTTTTGGACCTACACCAAAAAACTGAGTGGCAACCAAGCAGTCGCAGCAGGACCAGATTAAGCCCTGGGCAGAAGGGGTTCCTGCCCCGGGACTTCCACTGTTTCATGGCATTCACCCCTGGTGTGTGATCCCACTGGACAAACCCAACAGGCTGTTGGTTGTCAGATGGGGCAGTGAACCAGCAAGAGAATACAGAAGTGGAAAGTATCAACTGCCAGGTTTGCTGGTCTTGGGCTTTCAGGATGAAGGATGTGTAGCAGGGAATCACAAACTATAGGGTAAGCCCACAGAGTCAGTTCTACTGGCAGGCCCAGGGCACATTAGTCTGAGTCACCTTGGTCTGACCTACTTCTCAATCGCAGCTGCCTTCAATGACAAAGTCATTTGTGATTGTTGTGCTGGCAAGCAGCCGGTGGGCCAGCAGAATGTAAGTCATAATCTATAATATGCCCACCACCTGCCTTCCAGCAACCATCAGTTTCCCAGCATCCTGCTGGATAATAGCATGCACAGGTCTGCTGAATGCCAAAAATGGCTAGAGACCTTCTACCCATTACACTTAAACCGGACCTTCAGCATCATTTAATGAAAAGCCCAAACCATTAATAAAACTATTCCCCAGAATCTAAAATTAATATATTTTAAGTTTTCAGTCACTTATTATTCTTTTTCTCACTGGGCTGCAATTCAGTTCAGGACTCTAGGATACAGGCACCGCCATCTTGTCTCAGAAATATCCATACTGAGGAGGGGGGGAGGGTACAAGGGGTTGGGGTTATAGCTGTGCTTTGCACAGACAGAGCAGAGCTGGGTTCAGCAATCCCAGAATGCAAAGCAGCATAGTCAGAAGACACTTCTCGTCTGCAGGCAGCCTGAGACTTCATGGGCCGCCAACTTGGATGTTTAATGCACTAGGTGCTTTGATGGATTTTTAAATTGAGTAATCTGTATATACAGTGTGGGGGAAACATACAAGATAGGTTCTTAGTCAGGGTGAAAGTCCAGTTTAATCCAGCCCTGGAGGGACTACACATTTTTAAAGGGAAAGTCCGCTTTCACTGGCATTTTTGAAAGTGTATATCATTGTGCACCATACTGATATCCTCAAGGTGCTGAGCTTCTTTTTCATATGCTTTTCTTATGTTAGCAAATGTGTGTTTTATGGAAGCAGTTTCCACTACCTCCAATCTGTTGCTATTAGCAACCGTACACCAAGTCTGTACACCAAGAAGAAAGAGGTGAGCCCTATACACAATGAATGCTGCTGTTGGGCATTTGTAAATGTGAGTTTACTCAGAGTGAGTTTACCTCAGAGCGAGTGAGTGATTTACTGGAGATGAGCGAGCTCAAAAACTTTCCAATCTTTTTCCCAAAGTTTGTGTAATGCCCTGTGAGTCTTCCACCTTCTGTGAACTGGCAACCCCCAATCTCTGCCAGTGCTTCCACCTATAGTCAAACCCTTGTTTGCTGGGGCCCACGACATGCCTCACCGGACACGGTTGCCCCCAGGTCTTAAAAGGTCCAAAGGATGCCAGAAGAAACATAAAGGTTTACTATGGCAAAGGTCATACGGGTGATCAGTCCAAGGGTGCGTCTACACACAGGGATGAGGCAGGAGAGTAGTCAAACACTAGCCGAAGGTCAAGCCAGATGCTCAGAGGTAAAGCTTCTCAGAATTGTGATACAAATTGTACTTCCCGATCTGAGACCACATCTTTTGTAAAATCCACTGCAAGATGCTTCCAAGGCCTTGAGGGAATGGACAGGGGTACCGATGGCCAGACAGGGACAAGCCTAGGAGTCTTGCTACAGCCACAAATTTTACAGGCTTGGACGAAAGACCGCATATCTTTTCTCAGGGATGGCCACAAAACATGGTGAGATAAAAGTGCCATTGTTCTTTTAACCCCCGGATGACCCATCGTCTTGTAATTGTGAAATTGTTGCAAAACCGCAAGGTGGGACAAAGGTACAAACTGGACGTGGTCAGGTTTACCCGGAGGTGAATCTGCTTGAAATTGGCTTAACTCTAGCAAGACATCAGGTTGAATGATGGCTACCACCTTATGCAAGCTACACTCTTCAAGAGGAGCGGGAAAACTTCAAGATAGAGCATCAACCTTAATGTTTTTTTGTTCCCAGTTTGTAAGTTATGGTAAAATTAAACCGACAGAAACAAGAGACAATCTGGCCTGACAGGGAGTTAACCTTTTACTGGATTCTATGTATTTCAAATTTTGATTGTCCATATAGACCATGACTGGAATCTGGGCCCTCTCCAACCAATGTCTCCATTCTTTGAAGGCTAATTTGACTGCTAGGAGTTCCCGGTTACCAATATCATAATTCTGGTCGGCAGAAAAGAATGCACAAGGATGTAGTCGTTCTGGGGAGCCACTATATAGGGAGAGAGAGACGCTGCCACACCAAGGCATCAACCTCAGCAACGAAAGCCCGTTGACAGTCAGGATGAACCAACACTGGACCTGAACTAAAAGCCAGCTTAATATTCTCAAAGGCTTGAATGGATTGATCTGGTCAAGTAGGGGAAATACCCCTTTTTAGTGAGGTCAGTGAGAGGGGCTACCATGGTAGAAACGTTTTTAATGAACCGTCTATAGAGGTTGGCGAACCACAGAAACATCTGTAACCCCTTGATGACTTTGGGTTGTTCCCAGTTGAGAACTGGGGATACCTTGGCCTGATCCATAGTTAAGCCTGTATTGGAGATTATGTAAAAAGGAACTTTAGAAACTTTAGGAACTTTTTGAGCTTGGCGATTCTCCCTTAATTTTTGCAGCACCAGACGGACATGTTCTAGATGTTCGGCTAGGGTTGGGGAGAGGATCAATATGTCATCCAGATAAACAACCCAAGAACTTTTTAAGAATTTACAAAATCCTGGAAAACTGCTGGAGCATTGCAGAGACCGAATGGCATTACGAGATATTCGTAATGTCGGTCTTGGGTGTTAAAGGCAGTTTTACATTCATCACCCTGTCGGATTCTGATCAAATTGTAATCCCCCCTCAGGTCAAGTTTAGTGAAAACCTGGGCCACTCTTTATCCAGGAGCCCATCGATCAAAGGAAGGGGGTATTTATTCTTGATCATAATTTTATTTAGGCCCTGGTAGTCTATACAGGGATGTAGACCCCCCATCACTGGCTGGTGATGTAGTTGCCCAAATAAATCCCTTCTGGAGATTTAAGCCTATGTACTCTTTCATGGCCTTACTCTCTGCTCGAGTTAAATTATAGATTTTTACCCTTGGGGGCATAGTTCCGGGGATGAATGGGGCAATCAAAGGCCCTATGAGGAGGAGTACATCAGCTGCCTTTTCAGAAAAAACATCTGCAAAATCTGCATATGGAGAATGAATCCTTACTGAAGTTAAACAAGTGGCATGTATGGGTAACTCTAGACAAGACTGGAAACATTGTGGCCCCCATTTGACAACCTGCCCAGAGACCCAGTCGATTTGACGATTGTGTTTGGGCAACCAGAGCAATCCTAACACCAAACACCAAAGGGGCATTTTAATAAGAAGAAAACTCATCCACTCGGTGTGAGACCAGCCCCAACTCTGGAGGGGGTCTAAAATAAATCAAGTCCTCAACAAGAGGGGTGTTATCAATAGCCATAACCCTAATGGCATTGGGTAAAGGCTGTAGCAGAATGTTCATTATTTGCGCTAAACCTAAATCCATAAAATTCCCATCAGCTCCACAACCTAGGAGAGCTCGATTCTAAATCAGTATTAATCTCTACAGGCAGAGCAATCTAGGCACAACTAAGAGTAGATAACCTGCAGCCTAGGTGGTTTCCTCGACACCACCTAGGCTCTGAAGTTTTCGACGGCTGTTTCTTTGGACAGGATTGGACCAGGTGACCGCCTCCCCCACAATACAGGCATAGCTCTTCCACCCGACGCTTCCGTCTCTTGGCCTCAGAATGTTTGGTAGTACCTAGCTGCATGGGCTCTTCAGAGGGAAAGGGAATTGAGGCTTTGGCCTTCATACAGACTTCAGGATGAGCCCCTTTCTCCAAATGTCTTTCCAAGATGCGCTGATCGATGTGAATGGCCAACATCATGGTTTCATCCAAGGTGTTAGGTACAGGATAACCATGGCATACTTCATGACTTCTGAGAGGCCCAACTGAAATTGCCCACATAAAGCTGGATCATTCCAGTGGGAGTCCATAGCCCAAAGCTGAAATTGGGAGCAACGCTCTTCAGCTTGTCATCGAACTTGTCACAGGGAGTGTAACTAGACATCTGCAGTAGCTTCCCTGTCAGGATCATTGTAGAGAATCTCCATGGCTTTAAAAAACGCATTCTCCGACTGTCGAGCGGGGTGCTGAGGTGAAAGCCCAAAGGCCCAAGACTCCATGAAGAAGGGAGATGATGAGTCCGACTTATCAATAAAGTTTACATGCATCCCGGAAATTAGCGAATTTTTTCTGTTTTCCCAAAAACTTTTCTGGAAGGGGATAAGCGGATGCTGTCCCCTGGGGTTCAGGGGAGGTGGGAGCTAGATGGTTCTTCTGAGCCGCTACACAATGAGCCAGGTGCTTCACTGCTGCGGTCAGGGCCTGCACCTGTTAGATGATTTGGTCAATTTGAATGACTCGTTATAATGTAATGCCCTGTGAGTTGTCCACCTTTTGTGAGCTGGCAACCCCCAATCTCTGCCGCCGCTTCTGCCTATAGTCAAGCCCCCATTTGTCGGGACGCACAGTATGCCTTACTGGACATGGTTGTCCCCAGGTCTTAAAAGGAAATGCCAGCTTACGGTTAAGATAGAAGGAACACAAGGGTTTACTATGGCCAAAGTCGTACAAGGGTGATCAGTCCGAGGGTGCGTCTACACACAGGGTTGCGTCTACACTTTCAAATATGTCATTGTATGTGGACTTTTCCTTTACACAGGACCAATGCCCCTACAAGAAACAGTGTAGTGGTCCAGTTTTACTGATGGATCTCTACAATTTTACAGAAAAAACTATCTGAGCAGCAAGCAAAAATGAGAATTCTTGGGACAAAACAGTATACTGCATAATAAAATGAATAAATGTGTATACTTTTTTCATTCTTCACTTTAAACAGTAAAGTTCTGCATTTTAATTTTCCAGTAATTTCCCAGAGACAGTGCTGGGGAATCCATGAGGACCATCTCTCCAGTGTTTTACAATACTATAAAACATCAGTCTTGTCTTAAATGAAAGCTGCTCCAGGTCAACACACCTCTGGCTGTCTGTCCTTTACAGTACCACTTGTTTTACATTTATATTTTATTTTAGATTCTTATTTTCTGAAAACTAGCCACTAATCCTTAAGCACCTCCATAATTTGTTCATGTGTAAAGTAAGTGTTAGCTACTTTCCAGCATTGCGGCATCAGGTTATATTTTATTTACCAACCACACTGCACACAACATATTGCCTTGATGAATTATTTATTGGATTTTTTATATTAAATAGAAAGTCCACTTTTGATGTCCTCAAGGTGCTGAACTGATCTAGTTTTTTTATTTTTTTTTCTTATGTTAGCAAAAGTGTGTTTTCTGGAAGCAGTTATTAATACCTACAATCTGTTGCTATTGGCCACATCAAGTCTGCACACCAAGATGTACAAGAAGAGAGATGTGAGCCCTGTTCGCACCAAACTCTGCTGCTGGGCATGTGTAAGTGTGAGTGAGTGGCATGTTCTGTGTGCAGAGGACTCACTTTTCTCTTCTTGTAGATCTTGGTGTACAGACCAGGTGCCAGAAGCAACATATTGCAGGTAGTGACAACCTTATACATATATCACACATTTGCTAACATAAGAAAAAAATACTAGATCAGCTCAGTATCTTGTGGACATCATGTTGGCCCAAGAAGTATCCACTTTAAAAAAGATGAGATTCTAATTCTGCTAATACATTTTAAAGCGCAATCCCAGCCAGAATGATATTGCTAGCTCTGCATAAAGCAGCAGAGAAATAGGGTATGCAAGTACCAAGTACCCCCTACCTAGTACCCACTAGGAAGTGCCCCCAATGGGGCAATCAATTATACAAATTGCCAAAATAAGTAGGCCAGACATCACCGCACTTTTAAAGGAAGATTGAATAATGTTTTGCTGTTAAAATAATACCAAACCAATCAGCCACACCCCTCAAAATCTGAGTACCCCCTACAATACATGTATCGCAGGTTGAGAAACAGTGCCCTAGATCTCCAAAAATGACAGGACGTTGGGAGGTCATGCTAAATATTTGGTAAAGCAAGGTGCACATTTGAGTGTGAAGTGCAAACTGTATCTCGGTGATCTTTGACAAAAAGGTTTTAAAATATTTTTGCTAAATATCTCACTAAAACTGTTAGATGAAGGTGGTGCTGTGGATATTGCCTATCTGGATTTTAGCAAAGCCTTTGACACTGTACCACATAAGGAGCACTCGGCGCTCCACACTATATTTAATAAAAAACTACACACACCCAGCGTTGCCGCTCTAAAGCTGGGCGCTGTAGCACAGCGCCAGACGCTGTGTGATTGAAGTCTGTTTTAGCACATATACACCAGTAACAAAGCAAAAACACATGGAATGACATTGTTTTAAAGTGGACCAACACCCAGGATTTTGACTATCCTGGGTTTTGGTCCACTTCAGGGGGGCACCCCCCCGTAAAACCCCCCAGAAACCCCCAAACTCACCTCACCACGCTCCCACGGACAAGCGGCGGACAAGGCAGCGCGTCCGCCACCGCCTCCCGCGCGCCCCTCTGACAGTGCGCGCGCCCGCGCCGGCCATTCACAAACGGCCGGCGCGGGCGCGGGCGCGCGCACGGCTAGAGGAGTGCGCGGGAGGTGAGTTCTTTTGGGGTTTTGGGGGGGGTCCCTCACCGCGGGACATCCCGATCTCGGATGTCCCGCAGTGAGGGGGGTGATCGGCCCGGGAATCTTATAGATTCCCGGGCCGATCACCCATGGGTGACGGTCCACTTTAACACTGTGACAATGACACTTTAGTGCCAAACCTGTAATGACAATTCTGCATAAAAGTATTAAAAGCCAAAAAAGTTTCTAAAAGTGTTTGTTTACAGCCAGGAGAGGTCACACAATGATTGGAGCAAAAAAAAATTAAATTGGCAAACACTCTATTTATACACAACTAATGAAGCCCCACTGAAATGTATGGGAGAGCGACACTGAGCGACAGGTACTACATGACTCTCCTGAGCCTAGAGCGCTGGCGCTATACGCTGAGCCACCTGTAGTAATACAAGTGACGCTATATGGCGCTGTTAGAGACGCTCACCAGATTCGCTTTCCTAAATGTGGTTTTGCATCCAGCGCCCGATGTCCACCAGACACTGCCTGCCGCTACGAGGTATTACCTGGCGCTATTTATTCTTAAATTACCCCCTAGACAACAGTGGTACTCCTAGGCCCCCTGCTAACTTTCGTCTTTATAGAATATGGCTAGCAATACGAGGTTGTTTACCCTCCCAAATTAATGATATTAATCATTCTTTTTATTAAATGGCATTTTTATAGGATAGAAACATCATATTTCCAATTTGGTAAAAATATGTTTTTAAAAAGTTTGGAAATAACAGTACCTTCTAGGCTATGCAGAAAAATGTGGCATTTTTCTTTAGTGTACCTCATAGGGCATGGTTAAAGGAAACTTCCATTGGGCTTGGGATAGCCACGTGCTATCGCAAGCCCAGCGGCCCAAAACAGCCAGTATTTTTTTTTTACTAAAGCCTTTGCACAATATTCATGAAAACACTATCAGTATGCAGTGTGACATTCAAATGGTGTCCATTTGGCTCCCTGGCTGTGTGCTCTCTTGTGGTCCCCAGCGATTCATTCAAATACACACAGCTCAGCTTTGACGGGCAGGCTGATTCATCACTAAAGCCAGGTAGCGACAGATGAGCGTCTGTAGCGGGCATTTCAGAGCACCCGCTAGTAGTCGCTGTGTTCGGCCGTGGGTCGCTAGTTCATAGTCGCTGTGCAGTAATGATGAATACATTGTGAGGAGTCGCTATCTGACCAGTACAGCGCTGTATGGGAGCGCATGTTAGCGACTGGTCAGTGCGAGCGACTCACAACAAATTTATTAAAAAAAACATCCTCACAAAACTCCAGCGTTGAAAAATGCTTCTCTGAAGCCCAGAGCGCCGGAGGCTGTGTGTTTAAAGTCTATTTTTTAACATGTATCCACCAGTAACAAAGCGAAAACATATGGAATTACATTGTAATAACATTGTAATATGAGCACATTAATCCAAGACCTGTAATTTCTTTTCTGCAGAAATATATAAAACATGAAAAATATTAGCAATAATGGCTTTTTCTATGCCAGAATACAATATTTGAGATTAAAAAAAAAAAAAAAAAAAAACCCTGTTTAAAGAGAAGAGAAGCATCGTCCATTAAAATGTATGGGAGAGGTACAGGTAACGAGAGGTAATACCTGGCGCTGTTCAAGGGTGAACGCCGGCGCTGTTCGCTGAGGCTGGGATAATGATGAATCGGACGCTACATGGCGCTATCCCAGTCGCTCAACAGATTCTGCTTGATAAATGTGTAATAGCGTGCCGTGTCCGGCGTTCACCTGTCGCTACCTCTCATTTACAAGGCACTACCTGACGTTATCCCTTCATGAATAAGGGCCTGAGAAAGGGGGCCTGGAAGAAGCTACTCACAGCAGGTCTGAGGTAAAGCAGAGGGCAGAATCCCTGATTTATAATCAATCCTGTACTATAAGCTTGTTAAAAAAAACCCTTCCTCCTCTCTCCAGCCTGTGTGTATCGGGTGATACTGCTCTCTGCTCAGAAACAATCTGTCAACTCATGACTATGATTGAGTTTTCGCACTTTTTTCATGAGTAAAAATGGTTTCCCCTTACTCCTGTTTCGGCAGACACTTTTAAAGTGCAATTTTTTGTGAGTAAATTTGCGCATAAAGTAAGATTTCATGGGCAAATTTACTCAAAGAGTAACACACAGCGCCGGCGCTTTACACTGAGCCACCAATAGTAATGCGTTCGACTCTACATGACGCTATTAGGGGCACTCACAAGATTGACTTTCATAAATGTGGTTTTCAGTTACTGCGCCTGTCGTTCACCTGACGCTACGTGGAGCTACGTGGCTCTACCTGACATTAGCGTTACTTAAATAACCCCCAAAGAGTGTTTCCATGTTTAATTCTTTCCCTCTGCAGGTAACTGCCTACGGGCTTATTTTTTAATATTTTTGGGTAACTTCTTTTTTGCTTACATACAATTTTTATCTAACGAACAATAGCCTGACTTTTTATTTTTAATTGTATTTTTTTAGGTTTTACAAGAGGCCGATTCATTAATAGCGGCAGGTAGCGACAGTTGAGCGACTGTAGCGGTATTTTCAGAGCGCCCGCTAGTAGTCGCTGTGCTTGGCTGTTGTTCGGTAGTTCATAGTGACTCAGTCGGTTTGCCGTAATGTTGAATATTGGGTGAGGAGTTGCTATTTGACAGGTTCCGCGCTGTATGGGAGCGCATGATAGCGACTGGCCCTAGCGACCGCCATATTCATTAAAAAATCATGCTCAAAAAATTATCGCGCTGTAAAATGCATGTTTAAACCCCAGAGCGCTGGCGGCGATGGGTTAAAAGTCGTTTTTTAACCCCCAAACAACCATATTTTTGGAAACCAAAAAAAACAAGTTTTTTAAATAATTTGGTAATATGAATACATTAATATCAGACCTGTAATATCAATTCTGTACAATTTTTTTTTTTTACCTTAAAAAAATTATCTAAAATGGTAGAAGTGGTCACAGAATTTTTCACATTTAAAAAAAAAATAAGAACAATTAATAACAATTAATTATGAATATTTAAAGATTGTTCCATTGACATGCATTGGAGAGCGCCAGGTAGCGAGAGGTCATACCTGTCGCTGTTCAAGGTCGGACCCTGGCGCTGTGGGCGGAGGCTGGAATAATGATGAATGAGTGGCTATATGGCGCTATCTCAGTCGCTAAGCAGGATTGGCTTGATAAATGTGTGATTGTGGTGGGGAGCCGGCGTTCTCGTGGCGGGGCCCGTCATTACCGGCCGCTCACAAGTCGCTACCTGTCGCTATTCCTTCATAAATAAGGGCCTAAACCTGCAGGTAGTTTCAAATGTTTGATGGGATGCATTTAAAAACCGCATTTAGTAAAACACCTAAAAAAATACAATTAAATAGTAACAGGTTAAAAGTAAGAGTTAGATAAAAATTGTATCTAACCAAAAATGCCAAAAAAATTACCAAAAACTATTAAAAATAAAGCATCAGTTTTAATGTTAAATGTAAATGGGTTGCTTTAATTAAAACAGTTAAAATCTGAACAAATACAATTAAAAAAAAAATGTTCGTTAGATAAAAATTCTATCTAACGGAAAATGACAAACAAATTACCAAAAATAAAAAATGAAAAAATAAACCTTCAGGCAGTTTCAAATGTTTGATGGGATGCATTTAAAAGATGCATTTAGTAAAACACCTAAAACGGAAAAATACAATAAAAGAAAAAGGCTATTGTTCATTAGATAAAAATTGTATCTAATGAATGAATGCCCCAAAAATTACCAAAAAAAGCAGCCCATAAACAAGCTGTGTTCAGGCGAATGCTGAACCGGGGACCCAAAATCGCAAAGTTTGGTTCGGACCCGAACTTTGCGGGATAGATCGGCTCATCACGGCTCATCATTCATTTTGAATATGTGGAAGCTTATTCATTACTAACAGCAGGTATCGGAAGATGAGCATCTGTATAGTGGCGCTTATAGCGAACGCTAGTATACGCTCCTGTGCGTGTATTGGGTGCTGTAACAGAGTGTCTCAGTCACTCTAGTAACCTGTCCCGCATTGATGAATGAGATGTATGTTGGGCACTCTAACACCAGTAAAGCGAGCGAAAGGTAGCACCAGCTCAGTGTGACTCAGCGACTCACACCATGTTCAACAAAAAAACAGACACACACAGCGTAGGCGCTCTGGATCTGGTCACTATAGCATAGAG